>CM060969.1:34452829-35052829 GCA_030765045.1 Tenodera sinensis | reverse complement strand
CGACATTTTCTGTTATACTGTTCATCCATTGTTGTCATCTAAAGGACAAATAATTTCACATCCAGACATAATATTAAAAAGAAAATTAAAAACGATTGAAATTGACACATTTCGATTTGGACACTTGATACACAAACGACACAGTCATAATTGCTCATTCTGGTCCGCTTGGCTTTAATGATTTATGGTAATTTCTCTTCATTTACTTTAGGATACCTACTTGTATATTATCCTATATCTCCAAGTCAAACTCAATACTTCACCGCTTCACAACTTATAACGCTGCAATCAAATATTTTCTTGAGCATAAGAAATATGCGATCTTATTTTCAAGTTCTTGTATTTCACGTATTATTTAGGGTTAATCTACTGACCCCTTTGGAATTTTAAGTTAAAAATTCTCTTTGCTTTAAATTTCCTCTATGAATATAGCATATACCTAACTATATCTCCGTATTTTCTTCTTGTTTACTCACAAAAAAGTACCTATACATTTTTATTTCTACCATGTAATACATAGTAGGCAAAGATCACATTGCACTTCACCTAAAAATTCTATATTAACTGTAAATATATGTTTTGAAACCCCTGAATATATAAAAACTATCTTTAGGGCGCGAGCGCGCGTGTGCGCAGGCGCGAAATATTCGTTGGGGGGGGGGGGGGCCGATTCCGATCTACTACCACCTCAGATCGTTACTTACATCGCGATGCTACACATACCCACATACCGGTAAAGAAAAATTCCAATAATTCGTTAAATACTCATCCAATCGAAATGTTGCTTATTACAAAACTTAACATTGTGTTTAAAAACATTTGCTAAGGACCATTTTTGTAAAAACTCCCAAAAAAGGCAAGTTATTTTGATTTATTCAATTTGGGTCCCATTAGAAACCTTCCACCTCAATGTTCTATTCTTTAAGTGGGACCACAGCACTGGAGGTGATCTCTATACATCCGGAATCGAAAAGTTGGTTGCCCGATCCGATAAATGTTTACAGTCTCTTGGGGACTCTGTGGAAAAGTGAACTTGCATTGTATGTTGTCATAGCTATGTTGCCTATGTGTATGTGATTTAATAAATGGCCATAACTTGAAAGTGCAAGTTACATTTTGATTCGCCCTCGTACTTCTAGGAACATTTTTTGGAATTTGTTTTTTCTTAAAAATGGCTCTAAACATTTGGTTAAGATATTTACATGGCAATTGAGTTTCCTAGGAATGGCCTCCTGAATCCTTCTTCATCCTGAAGGAATTCTGTATAATTTTGTACCAGTGGTTAACACTAAGTGATGGACGAAAATGCACTGCACAAAAAATGTAGATCTCCTTAAAACACACAATTTATTTTAAATTACCTTTTGGTGACATTAGCCATTTTTGAGATATCCATTATTACTTGTTAAAATTCTAAAGTACCTACTGTCGATTTTAATTGTTTCTCGTGATCATATGGAAAGAGCATGAAATTTTAAAGTGAGCATATAGCGTCCAGCTTTTTAATATTTGATTATCGCTGTTCACTTTGTATATATAATGAAACATACAGTGCAGCTATTTCTGCAAAGGTTTATTTTGATAAAATGAAATAGAAATATAAGCTTTCAAAAGAATAGTTTGTATACCCACTAATAAATGATAGTGGGTAGAAAAGTTATGTGAATGTAATACATAAGATTTTTTACTCATGAGTTCACTACGAGTATAATTTCATGTACACAAAACTCTCAGTGATCATTATTATACAGCATACTATTATTGTTATAAAATTCCGTTTTGCTAGGCAGTTATAAACCAATTTCTTTAGGTTTGGATGACACAACTATTATAATAAGAATAAATAATACATGTGTTCCAGTAGGTAACATAATTATCCCACAGCGTAAATACGCTAGGACAAATTTATGCTTTTTGTGGTATCTGCAATATGGGTTTTTCACATAACAACATTGTGATAACATAAGTGACAGGACTGTAAATAGATAGGGTGATCACTTTTGGTATATATACAGAAACATTTCTTTCAATGTCACTTTCATAACTCTAGACATGACTTTTGTGTGCTCTAAATCTAATGAAAATGTGAGAATGTTTTTAGAAAAATCGGGAGGGGTGAGTTCAACCAATTGAGCCTCTCTCTGTCTAGGCCACTGGTCACTACTGACTTATTGAGTCATATAAATAAAAACTAGCAAATGCTATGTTGAGAATGGAGCATCAGGTCATGGTTTGTATAAATAAACATTTCCCCTTTTTGTTGAGTTATTGCTATTGGCACTAAGCTTTTGTTCAGCGACCTATTCACCATGCCAAGTCAGCTGAATAAACAAATACACCTATTTTTCTGTCAGGGGGCAATTTAAATATTTGCTCCACTTAAACATTCATAAACCTATTCATGCTAAGCATACTTCACTATATAGAGATACACATTTCAAATAACAAACATTTAATTAAGGATTTGGCAAATAAGTTGAAAATCATCCTACTTTCAACAAATAAGGTTTACCCCTTTTCTAAATTCAATCCCTAATTTCCTTAATTTGAAGTATTAAAAACCTATCTCCTACCAATTAATCTATTGAAAGTACTTTGTACTTGTGCTTTTGCACTCTCTGCATCTATACAAAATACCACATAGAGTAATTCCAAGATTTTTACAGAGTTTTGTCATGAACTAAAGCTGAATGAAAGAGTGAATTTTATTAACAATTAGATTTAAGCTCAATTTTATAGGAAATTCTTTAGTTACAGTGCAGTTTTTATTTCCACAAGCATTCTGCTCTACATATAATACATGTGCACATCTGTACATCACTCTGTTTATGTTATCAGTTTTCCGATAGTAAGGCTCACCCACATTCTGTTTAGTGCAGGCATGGGCACAAGGGGAGAGGTAGCGATTGAACATGCCTTATTCAACCCACGTTTCCTGCAAAGTGAGGAAGGTTGTTTTAATACAAGTCCAGTGGTGGCTTCGTTTCACTTACACAGTAGTAATAATTTCTATGCTGTTATTAACTATTTTGTTTATATTAAACATATCTTGTGTACAATAATTATTACAGCAACCTACTGTGGTTAGGCAAATTACATAACATAACATAACGTAATGTGGTGCACCCTGCTTTTAACAGATGAGGCTCTGGGGACCGAATCACAGCGGTATAACTGTTTCATCTAAAATGGAGGAAATGTCATTTACATATGTGCTGGCCTATCACAGCACAACAGCATCCCTCAGATGCACATGAGGGGAAGGTCGGTGGATCTAAATACTACCTATTTAGTCCTCCCGGCTAGGTCCGATGGACCCGTTGACCAACCCCTTGCAAAATGGGGGTTTAAGTCGGGTGATGTAGCTGCCACATTGTAAAACTGGTGCCCGTTAAGAAAACAGTTACATGAAAGCCACATACATGAATATGAGTCCTAAAGATAAACATTCCAGAGTTAAAACTGTCCCCCAATCGGATCTCCGGGTGGGGACATCTTTAGGCAAATTTCATCACTCCCAGATATAATCCCCCAGAGACCAAGGAAAACAGTTGTTGCAGCCCTCCGACTATTGACAAATCATGACTGCTTAGCAAGTCATCTCTACAGAATAGGTATCTCAGCCTCACCAATATGTGTCCTGTGTAACGATCCAGCAGAAATGAACGAAGACCACTTGAAGACCTGTGAAGCATTAAGATCAGAAGAAACTAGAGTTCAAAAGTATTGGAAAGCACGAATGCTAATGGCTTCATTGCCAGATGCAAGGCACTAGAAAACAACAACAACATAACGTAACGTAATGTAACGTAACGTAACATAATATAACGTAACATAAACAATTACATAATTTTATAACATTAAGAGGTAGAATCAGGAACTGAAAAATTCAATGCCATAGCCGGGATTGGAACCAAATTCTGTGGTTCCAATCCCCTTTTTTTTTTAAAATAACATCCTCCAACATTGTGTCATATCGGACGAATGAATGAAATTAAATGGGTGAAATGATGCTCAAATGAGCCCCAGGTCCATGGAGCTTTAAGTTACCCGACATTTGTCTTCTCAGGGTAGGGAAAACCTCGGTAAAAAACCTTACCCGGATAACTTACCCTAAGTGAGATTCAAACTCATGACCTCTTGAACGTGAGCCAGACACGCTAACCATCACGCTTCCAAGGCGGGCGGTTCAAATCCCGGCTATGGCATTGAATTTTTCAATTTCTGATTCCACCTCTTAAAAATTGCCCACACATAGCTCATATGTTCAAAAACACCAGCAGTAAGCTTGTTGGTATAAATAAATAATAATTTATAACATTACATATTTTATCTTGTGCATGTAATATTCTTACACTGCCTTATGATTAACATATTTAAATAAATTAGTAAGAAACTAATCCTGAAAAGTGGAATCACATTGTCCCTTTTATATGTTTACAAATACGAGTATTCAAAAAGTACCTTTCGAAATTGCAAATAAGTACCTGTAAGATCACTAAAGTTTGCTTTATGCTTCTGATCATAGTGGCATATGATATTGTAATGCTGTATTTTTGCAAATTGAAATGCGTCTATTAAACAACATACTTTCCTGTTTTTGTTATTTACAAAAAGTTCTGTCACTCTTCATGAAACAGACATCCAAATAAAACCATACTCACCACTGAATGAAGTGTATCAGAAGCTGAACAGCAGTAAAGGGATGGGCAGTAGAGTGAGGCAAGAACGTGTTTCAGTGGAGTGGCCCTTCTGTACTAATTTTGCCCATGCCCGGTTCAGTGTCATGGTATCCAGGCAAGACAAAAATACCTCAGAATTTTTTCCACACTATTTTAACCACGTTCATGAACATTTCAGAAACTAACACCATTGTGCATTTCATGGGAAGTCTGTGAATAAAAGAAACATAATTGATCAAGGCTTCACGGGTGATCAGCTGTGTTAGATTTAAGAATCAACATTTTATATATAGAGGGCTTCAGAGATGACACACTTTTCTTTAAATGTAGTTTTCTGTAACTTGACATTTTTCAAACTCAGGGGTCTCCGTCTAGGGGATATGTGAATAGCAACCACAAGGTACCCAAGCTGAGCAGAACATTACTTCCACTTACTGGTGTTTTGCTCCTCACTGTAACTTTCCTATCTGACCTTACCTTGGTCATCTCTTGTTCTCTTCCGACCCCGATGCTATTAGGGTTCCCGAGGGCTAGGGAGTCTTTATTTTTCCAACTTCTCCATTTCTCTATAAAATCTTAACCCCTAACATGCTGACCTGTCATGGCATGTAATACGTCCTCTGATTGGTGATCAGAGGATATGGTCGGTGAATTTATTTTGTTAATTCTCCCGGTCAGGTCGGTGAGACCCGTAAACCAACGACAGGTGTGGTCCTCCAGACATTCTGGGGGTTGTGAGAGAGCGATCTGACCGCCAAAACATAAAAATATGGTGCTCTCTAAAAAGCGGTTACTATACTGCTATTGCTCTATCAATATATTAAATATTGGAGAGCAAGAGGATTAATGACTTCATTGTCAGAAATCGAGCATTAGCTAACAACAACAACAACAACATTTTATATATAAAATAGATGACCCGGTGAACTTTATACTACCCAAAATTGATTTGATTGTAACTCTTCATAAGTGATTATCAGTCCTAATCAACTTCCAACTCCAATTCATTGAGATCAATAATATTAAATGTATCATGTACAGTTTGAGTGTTGTTTGATTATTAAATGAAACTTGTTTGTAACTCAAATGAATTTAATGTATTTTATTTACATGAAAGATTAATGTGATTTTTTTGTTTATTACTCGTACTAAGCCTGCAATGTCAATTTACCTTCATGGAATGATTGATGAAAATCAATGTTCGCAAAATATAATTAAATTCGATTTAACCAAATCTATTCTCAAAATCCAGTATCATTTTTCTTTCTTTGAAAAAAGCGGTTTTAAAGGTAATAGATGCAGCTGTCAAACAATAGGTTTGCCACAAACACTGTATATTATAAGTAATACTTCAGTTTATCCTCTCCTTGTTATTGTAATGAACACTGTAAAATGACACAGAGTTGTTTTCACGGTCACTCAAATTTGTTAAACTTACCTTGAGAACTTTACAATATTGAAATCCTCAAACTAATTCCAAAACACATTTTGTGGTTATGTCTAAGCCTGCCCTGATTCCTTGAGTCTTGCTATAACAAAATTGAATACATTTTTGGTTTATTTCTAAGCCTACAGAGTCAATTTACCTTAATAGAATGGCTGATTAAAATAAATGCTCATAAAATGTAATTAAATTTGATTTAACCAAATCTATTCTCAAAATCCGCTAACTTTTTTTTTTTTTTTTTTAAGAAAAAACCATTTTAAATGTAATGGATGTAGCTGTCAGATGATAGGTCCACCACAAATGCCATGTATTGAAGGTAATCCAAAGTGGCAATTCCCATCTAAATTACAATTTTGATTTTTTCAATTTTTCCCGTTTGTTTGGATTTTCCTAATGTTCTTTTCTCTAAACCAACTAATGCATGGCAATTGATTTATATATAGATATATTCATTTGTTTTCCCTAAAGAAGATTTATAATCACCTAGTTTGAAAAGTTTCTTATACCATAAATATTTTTTCATAATGCTCTTGTGTGTGCTCTTCTATGATGTACACTACTCTTCAATATTCAGGAATATAAGGAAACATCATCTGAAATAAACATGTAATTTTCGTTTCTGTAATTTCTCCATTGTAATTTCTCCATTAGATGCTGTCATTACTCTTGACATGGATTACTCTGACGACTGCAGCACAGGTCACATATGGCAAAGCACCTGATAATCGCCATAGCCATTCTGCTCTGCTGAATATTCATCATCCTGGAGGTAGCAGGTTACACAGTTATCACCGTCGTGGACCACATGGAAATGGTGTTTTATATGTTCATAGACAGGGATCACCACCATCCCCTCTGGTTATTCATCGTATTTCATCACCATATAACCAGCATAGTAAGCTAATTTACCCAAGGACTGCTGAAGATGTGGAGAACTTAACAAACAGAAGTGCTGTTGCTTCCATCCCTACTGACTCTCCTGACAGTGGACGTGCAGTAGCTCTTAGCTCTGTCCTGTTAGCTCCAACTGGCTATTTCAAAACTGAAGAAATCAATAGAATAAGTGACAAAATGCCAGTGGAAACTATCGTTTATCCTTTAGCAAAAGCTATACAAAAACATTATGTTCCAAGACAACTGCCTTTTTATGTGAGGTTACCTCCTGGATATCCTCTACGTCATATTCCTGTTGGTATGGTTGTAACACCACCTGCAGCTCCTCAGTACTTCCGCTCGAGCAACTGGTATTCTCAAAAGGATGAGATACCTCTGGAGGAAAGAACACCATCTTTACCAACACCAAGACCATCGTCACTACCTCCACGTCCATTATCACCACCATCATCTTCTGCACCTCTCCCACCACTTTACTTCCCAACTCATAATTATTACACTTTTGTACCTGCAAAGAACCAAACCAGTAACCAACAGCCACCAGTACCTGCACTTCATCCTCCTCATCATTTTCCTTATAAAAACTGCTATGCTCCTGCACCAGAAAGTGATGAACAAACACCATTTTCATTACAGTCCTCTGAACCCTCCACCAGCAAATATGAGTCTTATGATTCTTCAGAACTTAAAATGCAGCAGAACAATGCTAGAAGTGAAGGGAATGTGGACACCTCATCTCGTTCACCTGAACAGGCTTCTTCTAATTACTTTCCAAATAGTGCTTACCAGCCTTATGAGCCTTCAAAGCTTCAAGTACATGCTAAAGTTGAAGCCAGAACACTACCTCACCATCATGCTAGCTACCATGAGACCATATCCCACACTCCCCTCCTAATTCATGAAGGACATGGAGAAGGAATTCATAAGCATATAATTATACACCATAGTAAGCCTCCTTTTGCTCACCGCGATTTAGTACCTACTCTATATGATGACGTACACCTGCAGGATGGAGAGCATAGTACTTATGTTCATGAGGAACCTATTCTACATGGGCACCTTTCACTTAATTTGGGCCGAAATGCTCCCACATATGACATAACAAACATGCCTCACAATTATTATGGTGGATTTCAGCCACCATTGTTAAGCACTAATTTCACCTATCCATGGCCAGTTACATCCTCCATTCCATATGGCTATGGTAATCCAAGTCCATTGGACTACTCCAGTATTCCCTATATTGTCAAGCCTAGTATACCTCTTGATGTACAACAAAATACACAACCAAATGTTCCCTATTTGCTCAGACGTTTGCGATCCTTTGAGGGATCAGAGCATAAAAGCACAAGTGACCTTGGTAATCTTGCGTCAGAATCAGACAAGAGTTTGACTATTTCTTTGCCAGTAGACATGTCAAACACTGCTGAGAATGAAACAACTGCCAAACTTCAAAAAAAGGAAGCAATTTCTGGAGATGATAATCCAGATTTTCACCCTGAAACAGCAAAATTACTAGATCTGCCACAAGTTCTCAACTCTAATGAAGTAAGAAAAAGGTTGATATTGGAGGCAATCTTGTCTAGAGAAGCTTCAAGTGAAAAAAAGAACACCCATAAAACAATGCCACCCATTGAAAGTGATCGCAGGAGCTTTTCCAAGGACTTCTCAGAAATTAATGTGTTGCATCAAGCAGAAATGGGGGATGAGGCTCACGTGAAACAATTACATCAAGATGTGGCAAACGATTCATTTATGGAAGTAAAAGATGTTTCATTACAATCAATTCATCATGAACCAAAACAAGCTATTGCTTCATTGGATACACTTTGGCAGAAAATGAAAGCTAAAAGAAATAAAAGACAAACTTCTCAAAAACAAAATAACAATACAAGCCCTGACAGTGACAGCAGAACTATAGCTAATGTCAGGTCTCAGGGAGAAGGAATTGGTTTTGTGATAGGTTTCCTAGATCCAGAGGCATACAACTATTATTTTGGATCAGAAAATAATCAAAACATTGCTAGTGACCAAACTTATTATTATTTAAGTGATTATAAGCAAGGATTGGGTAAACCTAGTTATGTTCCATTTCCTATATACAACAGACAAAGTAACACAGGTTCTTATACCCCAGTTGCAAAACCTCAATATGATTATAAACAGGTTGAAGGTGATGTCCCAATTCCTGATTTCCCAATTCCTGATCTCCCAATTCCTACAGACTACAGACAAAGTAAGACAGATTCTTATACTCCAGTTGCAAAACCTCAATATGATTATAAACAATTTGAAGGTGATTTCCCAATTCCTGATCTCCCAATTCCTACAGACTACAGACAAAGTAAGACAGATTCTTATACTCCAGTTGCTAAACCCCAATATTATTATAAACAATTTGAAGGTGATTTCCCAATTCCTGATCTCCCAATTCCTACAGACTACAGACAAAGTAAGACAGATTCTTATACTCCAGTTGCTAAACCCCAATATTATTATAAACAATTTGAAGGTGATTTCCCAATTCCTGATCTCCCAATTCCTACAGACTACAGACAAAGTAAGACAGATTCTTATACTCCATTTGCAAAACCTCAATATGATTATAAACAATTTGAAGGTGATTTCCCAATTCCTGATCTCCCAATTCCTACAGACTACAGACAAAGTAATACAGATTCTTATACCCCAGTTGCAAAACCTCAATATGATTATAAACAATTTGAAGGTGATTTCCCAATTCCTGATCTCCCAATTCCTACAGACTACAGACAAAGTAAGACAGATTCTTATACCCCAGTTGCAAAACCTCAATATGATTATAAACAATTTGAAGGTGATTTCCCAATTCCTGATCTCCCAATTCCTACAGACTACAGACAAAGTAAGACAGATTCTTATACTCCAGTTGCTAAACCCCAATATGATTATAAACAATTTGAAGGTGATGTCCCAATTCCTACATACTACAGACAAAGTAAGACAGATTCTTATGTTCCATTTGCTAAACCCCAATATAATTATGATGATGTTGGTCATATCCCAATTCCTGTATACTACAGACAAAAAGAGACAGATCCTTATATTCCAATCAATTTAATGTCATACAAGGAAACTGCAACAAATGATTCTGGGAGTGTTAAAGTTACAAATCCTAACATAACAACAAAGAATGCGGATGGTTACTGGACTTACAATAAAACTGCACGTTATGATAGTTTTGGAGGAAATTCATTTCCTTTATATTATGAACCATATCCAGTCCAACATAATTCACATAACCCAGAGCTAGTTCCGGTTCCTTATCATCAGTTTGTAGAACGTGTAATTCCACACCCCTTTTTGAACAAATACCCTGCAAAAATGCTTAATCTAAAACTATATCCAATGCATTCCTACAGCAGCAATAAACAACATGATAGTTCAATAAGTTATCAGCGGAACAGTAAACATGCTGATTTGTCTGAGTATGCTGAGGAACCACAGATGAATGCAGGATCCTTCAGTAACATGGGTCCAGCCAATGAACACCCAATTAGGTATCACCATCATCCTAACAGATATAACACACATATTCCTGGGTTTTTGCAAGCAAATGTGAGGCCCCATAATGCAGATGTACATCCAATTGCACATCATCCACGTCCAAGTAGATATTATGCACTTATATCACAAGAACCAGAGTTAGATTCAAGACCTTATCACAACTTTAATGGAGCAAAAGTACCTCCAATTCAGCATCACCGTCCAAGTAGGTACTATGCACATTTACATAGATATCCTTATGAAACACAAACAGATGCAAGATCCTTTCGCAACATTGATGACATAAAGGAAAGTCCAGCTAGACAGCATTATACAAGCAGATACTATGAACATGCATCTGGGTATCCACTAAGAGATACAAGACTTTATGATTACGATGGTGAAAGAGAATATTACCATCCAAGCAGATATTTTTATCCTGCACCTGCAACACCATATAGTGATGACTTAATTGGACCTTACCATTTAGGTGCATATGAATACCCGTATCAACCAAATGGAGATATAACATCACATAAGTTTGAAAGCATTCACCAACATCCAACAAGATATCACCATCTGCGTAGATATCATGAAAGGTATCATGGACATTCTTACCAACCAAGCTATCACATGGAGAGATTCCCTCCACCGAGATATCATCACTCACACAGATATCATGAACATGTACATGGAAATGCATACCGTTCACAAGAAGAAGCAACACCTGACTCCAAAATTCCTGAAACAAACAATCAAACTTTTCAGATGAGAAATTATGAGGAAGAAGCTGATGAATATCCACAGAAAATGCAATCAGGATCAATGATTGAGCTTCTACATGGATCAAACTATGCAAACAAATATTACACTGGTAGCAGTCCAAAATCTCAAATAGCTCTGGTATCCTTCTTCACTACTGATAAACAGGGTCCTTATCCAAATAGGTTTCACCGATTAGGCCCTTATGGACCTATGTACCACCCGTCACAATATATGAATACTAATCGGGAAGGTGAATATAATACTGCTGGGTACTTTTCTAAAATGAGGGCTTAGAGTCAAAATATTCCATAAATTTGGGACACATTATTCAAATGGAGTTAATACAAACAGTGTGACACAAGGTGCTACATTGCTAAAGTAACTAAAATAATTCTTTTAACCCTGCCCCATTGATGTGTGTCCTATCACACTCGCTTTCTATCCTTTTTCTCCTGACTGGCTAATGTACACCTCTGAATGGTACAATGCATGTTCAACTAATAAAAGTTTTATAAGTACTGTCATGATAGATGCAAATCTATCATCTTCAGAGGCAGATTCAAATTGAGGAATATTCCTACCTGTTGATAAGAATTTACATGCCTTTCAGATGCATTAATTCTGTTGCATAATACATTTGATTCATATGGTTATAAAAATGTAAGTTTGGCAATTCCTTTTGAATGTATAAGATATGTGATCATGTTAATATGGAACCATTACTGCCCCTCCCAATATTATACTAGAGGTGCTTTTTATGAACATTGCAAAGGAAGCATAAACACACAGAAATATAGCTTCTTTAGCTGATAAATAATGCAAAAGTAGAGTGATTTTAAAGTAATTTAAGTAATTTCTCACATTTTAAACCACACATTCTGTCCCTAACTAGTTGAACATGGAATTTGGAAAACGGTTACAATTTAAGAGAATAATAGCAGAAAAGGATTATTTCAATCTATAAATCTGAACAAAAATGGCTGTTACACAATTATAGGTATTTAAAACTTTTTGAGTTAATATTTAAAATAGAAGCAATTTAACAGTGAAGTATTCTTCATGTTTGAGTCTGATTTTTTGAGTCACTTTATTTACACTCACCTTCACCTTAAAATTGGAGTGTTTTCAAGATCATTTGATCTCATCCTCAGCCGATGGGTGACTCAAGCCAACTTCTTCCTCCAGCATGTCTCTGTTGTCATCTGGCATTAGGGATGCAAAGTTTTAACACTTCATTCAATGCAGGGATTTTAAAATTTATTACTTTATTACTGTAGAACATGACATAAAATTGTTAAAATCACTTACTTCTGCACAATATAATTGAACATTTGGGAAAAGATATGCATAATCAAAAACAGTAATAAAATACAGTGTTCCAACTCTAACAGCCCAGAAATTCACTTGTGCAACATATTATTTTAACTGTATTTACATGTTAATACAGTATGTAAATGGATAAGTATCAAATGTAACTTACTATTTTTATAATAAATAAAATGTTAAGTGCATAAATTACTACAAATGTTTTCTGCAATTTTAAATAAAAATGTTTCCTGACATATGCTGTGACTGTTGTACAATAAATAAAATATGTCAAAAACTACATTGTGTGTTTTCTTTGAGTCTATGTTACACGAAGACTGAAAAGTTAAGCTATTGTCAGTTTCCTGAGTAATGTGAACTATATACAGAAACTGCATTATTTCACCATCTGTTTCAAATAGATGCTTTTTGAAATGAAGAATATAAAATACAGATGTTCAGCAGCCTGAACATTTTTACAATAATAAAAATAAATACTCTTTTCAAAAGCTGCTGGTGATGCAACTTTGTACATTGGCCCAAGAGGTAAAAGTAGAAAAACGAGGGACTCGCTGATTAGACTTATGCCTACTTTGGCCAATGTTACCATTTTAGATCCTGTTCTGATAAGTTAGCAAGAATGGAAGAGGGAAGGAGACTATTAATATTTCACAAAGTCTACTAACAAAAACAGTTATACTAAACCAACTCAGTATGTTGATATGTGTCAAAATAGACATAACTCAAGTGCCTCATTTTTCTGCTTTTTACCTTTTGGAGCCATTGTCCAACACAGGTTACACCTTGGTGTATATTTGCTAATACCTTTTGTTGCATTTTCAGGTCTCTGTATTATTTACTTTACAGCTTTTCCAATCCATGCCTATATATCCTGTTTTAATTTGCTTTTGTGACAAAGATTTAAGTTCCATAATTTTTTCCCTGCAAGTGAAACACTTGTGATCTAAAGTTATGTAATTTTGAACTGGAAGTGCAATACGAAGTCTATAATATTTATTAAGTACTAACTTTATCAATGATCATGCCCTGAGGGTGACAGATTACAAATCCAAGAGCCTCTGGCCCAAGGTTTGCAAGTTTTCTGACAACTTAATAATTTGTGTGTATGCAATATTAACATGACTTTACTTATTCATTATAGTTGTTTTATAGTATACAATTAACTGTTCTTCCACACAATAGCCATGTGTAGAACAAGATCTGAAAGGGTAGAATGAGACTGAAAAATTCAATACCATAGCCGGGTTTGAAGATCCATGGTCTCCGAGAGAAATTCAATCCCATAGCCGGAATTTGAACCACAGATCTTCCGGTCTCCATGAAAAATTCAATGCCATAGCCGGGATTTGAACTATAGATCTTCCACCTATGGCATTGAATTTTTCAGTCTCACTCTACCCTTTCAAACCTTGTACTACACATGGCTATTGTGTGGAAGAACAATTTATTTCCATTGATTGACCTTATAGTTGGTTAAACTAGAAGCCTGGGACTTAAGTACTTACAATATGTAAGTCGCCATTAAGGTATATTATCTCATATAATTTGGGATCTCCTTGTGTTGTTTACCGGGAAAAATGCCAGTGAGTTCAAGAATGGCACGTTGGCCATGGTAGCTCAATGGTTAAAGCAGCCAGATGGAGACCGGAAGATCTGTGGTTCAAATCCCAGCTATGGCATTGAATTTTTAAATCTCATTCTACCCTTTCAAACCTTGTTTTATAATATATCTTTAATCAGCAAAAAACAAAATTAAAATCATCATCAAGATAGGCCAGATTGACCTGTTTTGGCTCAGAAGTCATTCTCCCATTGGCGTCAAGGTCTTTCAACATCTCTAGTCTTTCTTCCAAGCTTTAGGAGTGAGAAACTTTCTATCTGGGTGGGACGCCAACCCACAAAATTAAAATATGAGGTTAATTTATGATGGTTAATTTAAAGATGTTCATTTGGTAATAGTACAAAGGCCTTTGCTATTATGGACAAATACGAATTTGATATGGATAAAACTGAATAATGTGTGGAAAATATTGAATAGGAGTGGAACAAAAATTACTAGGTACCTCAGAAGCCATGATATCTTTATTCCAAAGGATAATGTATATTTGTGCACTGGATGGAAGGTAATCATCTAGGTATTGTAATTGCCTGAAAATGACAAAAGATGTAAAGGCCTATTTCAATAAAATTTACTTTGAACATGTTTCAAAAGATTTTGCACACATCTACATTGAAGAATGGCACACTCGTGGTAACAATCTGTAGATTCTTTTGGTAGGGCAGACCAATTTGGAGATGAGGTAATTTGTGTGTGGTTCATCAGATAATTTGGATTACCTTATTGTGCATTTTTTGCAAAGCTTATAATTATAAATAAAGTTGTTCTGCTGGGATACTTGGGAAACCTAGTGAATTAATCAGTAAAAGTGGTAAAATAGAAGACTTTCAGGGAAATTTTTTTTATTATACATAAAAAATGCACATTTTCTAAGTTTAAGTTAAAATAGTTAAGGACATAGCAAAAGAACTGAATGTTCTCTCTGGTCATGCAGCACAAAACCTAAAAATAAAATAATAGTGGATTTAATATAATGTGTAAAATTTCAAATGTGTTGAATGGAAACGAAGAAATTATTGAATGAGAGTGAGTGATATTCCATATTATAATTACGCTAGGCTCTGACTTCTTGTGATGTGAAGTGATTATTTTCAAAATTCAGGACAATTGTGACAGTCAGCAATCTTTCAGAATGGAAAGTTTAAGGAAGCATATTGTCATATACCATAATTGTTCGGTACTTGGTCATCCTTCCAAGAATAATGCCTGATGAGTGCCACATATATTTATACTAGCTTAGCCATTCAGATATTAAAAAAAATATTTTATTTGTTTTAACACATATTTTTGACATTTTAAGCATATAAAAAATAAATATTTCCTACATTTTTAGCATCTAAAAATCCGAGCCCTAGTAATGAGTAAGGCTTGTAACTAAGGACTTACTGTGCCCTCCAGTCAAGTGGGGTTACAGGTAAAACAAACAAACCCAATACGCTGTGCACTAAATGGCAGTAGGTAACTAGGTGTTGGTAGGAGGTGTTAGTTCACATTGAGTACTGGTCTCTTAGGCACACTAGGTTCAACTTCCAAGCCTTAGTAATGAGGTATGAAAATATTTCACACCTTTGTCTTTCTAAAATACGCATTTTAAAAAGTTTATCTGAAAAGTCTATTGAGATATCTGTAAAACTGTCGCACATAACGTTCAGGCCTCACTCCCAATATGTTTGCACGTCTTGGTGGACCACCACCTAATATTTCACCCACTTGAGAAATTCCGCCAAGAGGTGGCTCTGAATCTACAGGACTTCCTAACAGTCCTCCAAGGAGTCCACCATTGCCACCAAGAAGTCCTCCTCCTCCAGAATGTGAAGAGCAGAGACCACTGAGAGGATCAGAGGACGTGTGTGAAGGTCCTCCACCAGGATAGCCTTGCACTTGCTGAACCTACAGAAGAAATTATAATGTTATGCACAATAGACCCTATTAATCTGGATTTGAGTAAGCAAAACTCCATCTATCTGAACTAGCTACTCAGTGTAAGCAAATTACACCTACAAAATCTATCAACTAAACCAAATTCTGATGAGGAGTATAAATTAATCTTCAAGTGCTAAACATGTATGTTCCTGTTTTATTTAATCATTAATGCATTTGTTACAAACATCACAAATGGCACAAACAAAAACCAAAAATATTTGTTATAAAAATGAAAATTAAGTCTGTTAATACTGCGTCGGAGCTGTTTCTCAGAATTAGTCCTTACTGTATTCATAACTTTCTCTGCTCACACCTGTACAAAGAGCCAGTTTATTTATGTTAATCTTTTCTATGATTCATTTTATAAGGGCACTTATGATGAAATTAAATGCCCTTAAACATACATCTTCATCTCTACCCACCCTTTTACAAACTATTCCCATGAAAGCTTATTTTTCTACTCTACTTCATGTTAATCGAGATAAATATTTGCAGAAGTGCTTTTTTTTCACGTTTTGTTGTAGGCCCAAGGATGATGCCACAAAATTAAAGCAATAGTCATACCTTTAAAATAGAGGTCCATTATATGCTGGCTTTAAAAAATTCCATAATCTAAGCAGGCATCATAAGAAACAAAATAATGGTGACTTATATTTAAAAAAATGTAGATGAAGTATTGGAAATTCATACAAATAGCAGTGAATATCTTGAAAATGGTAAATGCTACAAAAACGTTATTTCAGCTGGATCAGTGGTTGGAGCACCTGCTAGGTGTGCAAAGGGTCCTGTCGATTTCCAGCTGGGGTGGGAGTTATTGTCTAACCAAGATTATTCCCTATCCTTGCCAGAGTCTGAAAATATGAATGAGAGTGTGAATGTATGTGTGTGTGTGTGTGTGACTTTGTTTTTGAGTTATGCTGTTCACACACACACATACACGGGCCTTTTTCTACTTACTATACATAGTAATGTAAACCCTGCGCGACAGCCCACGAAGGGCCAAGGCCTACTGCCCAGCCACTGCGTCCCCCACCTCTGCTCACTACAGGCGTCATTGGTGAGGTGCAGTACTGGAGGGTGGGACGTGGTCAGCACCCCGAGCCCTCCCGGCCAGTTATGCGGTTTTCTAGACCTGGGGCCGCTACTTCTTCATCAAGTAGCTCCTCAATTGGTCCCCCCAGGACCTAACGAGGCTGAGTGCACCCCGTGCCAGACCTCCCAGAGGGGATAAAATCCCCCTACTATACATAGTAGAGAAAGTAAAATGAAGAATGAGTACATACTAACACCTTTTTCTTTTGTTAGGGCTCCTGCTTAATCATGTAGTGCACTTCCAACATACGAGCACATCAAAATTTTTCTTTTTGTTTTTTCTTCTTTGTTTTTATTTTTTGGGTTTTTTGTTTTTTTTTATTTTTTAAATATTTTTTTTTTCTTTAGTTTTTTATAATATTACATGTGCAGTGAAACAAATACTAACCTGCAGAAAAACTAGGGTACGAGCTTCCTCATCTGATAGCTCCCGACCTTGTCCAAAAATTCGACATAGTTTACGAATTTTCTTGCGCACCAGTAATCGAGATTCTTCCTCTGTATCTTGCATTTGTGACTGTTCTATTATTGCTGCCAAAACAACACATATCTAAAGAAAACCAGTGACATTAGTAATGCAATAAGTCAGTCACTTAGTCATTTCATTAAATACATGGAATACAATAAACGTTTTAGCTAAACATCCCTTTTCTTAAATTAAAAAATGCACAAAAACACTAAAAATGTATATACATGAAATTTTAATCTATACTTTAATTTGTGTAAGCCACTTCATACTCCAATAATTTACATTATTAAAGAATTATCTTTACTTCATTTATAACTTGAGCACCAGGGTTTTTAACTTAAATTTTGCCATCATAATAAAACCAAACTTTAAAATTTGTTACCTGAATCACAACATATAAGATATTAGATCTGGTAGGTGATCTGACCATCAAACCCATTTCCAGAAAGAAAATATAAATTAAGGAAATCAAGATGGACATTAACATACACATGACAGTTATGTTCGACCATGGCATAATGTAAGGCTTATACACCACTGAAATGAACCTCTTTATAACAATAATGCTATCCACCAATCAAAGGTGCACCTGTTCAAAGATACTGCTATCAACCAATCAAAAGATTTGTATATAGCAATCAATACTTTGCCGTGTGCACTCATTCCTGTGCAGCTGAAAGCAACTCTTATATTTGAAACAAAGCTACTTTGTTTATTTAATAATTAGCGTTAATATTGTAAATAACATTCTAATAAATTCAATTTGTCTTCTTGTTTTTGAAAGTCTACTTTTTTTTAAGGATATAGTATATATACTCCCTGTAACATTGTGTCAAGGCCAACATAATGGCAAAATCAATAATTTCTGTTGCAGGTGCAATATCGATTCTTGTATGTGCAACCGAATAACTATAATGCATGATTAAAATGTCGATAGTAACATGAAGCGTAGAATATTAAGTTATATTAGACACTTAGTTGAGCATAAATAGTCACATAATATACGATTAATGGAAATAATAGCAGCATTATAATTGCCAGTTTGTTACTTTTACTTGCGTAATAAAAAATAGAACTGCACCTGGTTTGAGTGATCATTCAGTGATCAAACTGTTTCCTGTAAAGCCTACTGAAGCACGTGAAATATAACGTTATGTATAACGTTTTTTGCAGACACACATGTGCACACTGAGACCAAGATCTTAACCAATTGTTTCAAAAACAGGTAGATGTATATGCTAAGCACCATGTAGTATAATATGCCATCTTTTGTGTCAGTGTTCTCCGGGAGGATAGATGAAGCCAATGGATCTTAAGGGCACCAGGAAAGTGCATGGTCCCTACATGCTGCTGCCGCGACGCTCGCCTACGCTTCCCATCTTGAAAGAAACCTAACGGGATGGAGGGTGAAATGAAATTATTAATGTAACGAAATGGAGGGACAGGAAATTCGGAGGATATAGAAATGTTTCCCAGGATTCGGCACGGGTCAGGAAGGTCGGCTGCGGGATCGAACCCGTGACTCGCCTGAGCTATTCCGCTAGGTGCTCTGCTTCTTTACTAAGCATTTATATATATATATAGGCATCTATAGGCATATATATACCCTCCCGTATGGAGGACTTACACCCCAAGGACTTAAAGGCTTGCCTAGGGCCAGATGCCTATTGGGGAGCAGACGAACCTACGGACCAGAGTGAAGACCTGGAAGTGGTTGGTCAACCCAGCACCAGGTATGAGAGTGAGAAAGAGGATGATATGAAATACAGGCGAAATGAATAAATGGAAATGTGATGGTGGAATGAGTGGCGTCGGAAACCAGACAACCCGGAGAAAACCCGCCCAGACGCCGCTTCGTCCACCACATCCATGGGGCTCCCTGGGATCGAACGTGGGCCACCTTGGTGATAGGCGAACGGTCTAACTGCTCGGCCACGGTGTTATAAATGGAATTGAATCAGTATTAATTATTTGTTGGAGTAGAAAGTTGTTAATGACTAGGAAAATGAAGTTGTCCTTTGTGATGCAGGAGTAACAATGCTAGTCTCTGGTTTTCAAGGTCGGTGGTCCCGGTGTCGCAGCTTTAGGGCAAGTAAAATAACCTCAAGTCTGATAAAGAGACCTCTAGAATGGGACACTGAAAACCGTAGCAGCTAAAGAGCGTCCATAAATAAAACCTCAGCTTATTTTGGAGCCTTTCTTTCTTTACCCGATTACCCTCTCCTATTATAGGATTTACACCCCTAGGACTTACAAGCCAGTGCCTAGGGTCAGACGCCTGTCGGGGAGCACAGGAGCCTATGGACCGGACCGAATACCACATGCTGGTCCCGGAATCGAACCCGGGCCACCTAGGTGGTAGGCGAACGCTTTAACCGCTCGACTTAGAACAAATTGCCAATGAAATGCATTTCAAACGAATCTCAACTGTTTCACTCGAAATGTTCAGCATGAAATCAACGATATCTATTACTGTCAACATTCTTTCGTTTTTCAAATATGTGAACAGCTTCAATTTGTTTTAGAATTATTATATGCGTTCACACTCACAAATAAGCACATAAAATGACACAAAGTTACGTGTTTATGATTCACTTTAAAAAATTATGGGGCGCATTACACAAAACAAATGTTTTTCACTAACAAATTTGAATCTCAAAGATAAATATAAAAACCAACGTGATGAAACGGTCGAGATCGCTAGAGGACTGATTTACGACAATCTTCTTACCCCTCAGACGATACAAAAGTGGCTTTAGTTGAGGGAGAGGGGAGGAATCATGTATGAAGAGGTGCACATACATTAGGTGCAATTTGCAAATGAGTTGATTAACAAATCGGTCACTGGGTGCTAAAGTAAATAATTACGCACCAGAAAAAAATGTTATGCTTCAAAGTGTATCGGCTAAAGTAAAATAAATAAGGAGCATTTGGGAAGCAAACATTTATCTTTCGTGTGGTAAATTTTCACTGCCTTTTAAATTTGGTTTCTCAGTTGTAGAAAATTTGTTGAGAATGAAGAAAACTTCACAACCTTTGACAAGAAACTCTTGAATACTTCAAAGCTTCTCAAGCTTAAGACTTTTTAATTAAAATTATTAGAGCATTTTTTGAACAGATAAAGTAATTCAGTTTCGTAAGCATAACGTCTTTAAATGGGAATTTTCCGAAAACCTTTACGTTGCATCACTAAATGGTGTTTTATGAAATATAGTGTTTATCCAACTTTTTTGTTGGGTTGCCTTTGCTCTTTCTTGTGTTATACGCGAGTTTTTCCTTTCCCCCTTTTATTTCAGGAGTTTCGAAATATGGGCTTTGGTATTCTTTTTTGGTGGAACGCGAATAATTGTGCAGATTCCGAAACTCACTACAGATATGTAGGGGAGACAGAGGGTATTCTACCTGTACCTTCTACCACTCGCACATTTTATTTGACCTCTCAGATGGCGCTGTTAACGAAGACAAAATGTCTTTTACCCAGTCGTATTTTAAATTGTATCATTTTAGTTTCCGGAATTGTTTTTTCCAGGTTAGCAAACGGCTAAGGTAAATTGTGCATTGTGGGATAATATTGGTGCTGATGGTTCTAGATCTGATACAGCCATTATTTGAATTACTCAAACACAAAAGTAAGCCGGTATGATAACACAAGAGAACAGCAACAATGGTAACGCGATACAGTGAGAAGCACTAAATTTCAGGGCTCAAGATAAAGTGTGCGAGTAATTCGAACAGTTTTTCTAAGCTATAGTAGCTGCCTATTTAACAGCCCTTCTGATAAGAAAACAAATGACTTTCTTTCAGTTGACTGACAGTAAAAGTTGGAGGCATTATCGTACAAGTGCCGATATCCTGCGTGTATCAGTTACAATTAAATGTACTTACCAGGATCCTCATGGTGCTCACCTACTTCACGATCCAATAGAACTCTGAACCAGAAATGCGGAAGTCTTACAACGAAGACATTACTGTTGGTCCCTTTCCCATGAGGGGGGACCGGTTTACATTATGCAGAATGTGTGTGGGTTCACTTATGTAATAAAAACTTAGTTTCTCCTACAATACGCATCATTACACCATCCTCTGCACATATTCGCTTCTTCCTGAAAAGGCCGTTATTTCCTTTCTATTTTGCTTCTTTTTTCTCCACCATTTTGGGAGTTGAATTTATGAGGCTGTGACCCACTGTATAGTTGAAAGACTTGGGCTACCGTAATATTCTAAATAAATTCCAAGTATTGTTAGTTGTTTTCAAGATTGCACTGAAAGCGCAGTAACAAAAGGCGCCACGCATACTCCATGGATGCACAAACACATACAAACATTATAATTAATAATAATAATAATAATAATAATAATAATAATAATAATAATAATAATAATAATAATAGTAATAGTAATAATAATAATAATAATAATAATAATAATAATAATAATAATAATAATAATAATAATAATAATAATGATAATGATAATGATAATGATAATGATAATAATAATAATAATAATAATAATAATAATAATAATAATAATAATAATAATAATAATAATAATAATAATAATAATAATAATAATAATAATAATAATAATAATAATAATAACAACAACAACAATAACAACAACCAAGTTGCCCAGGTCAATTTTTCCTTGTGTTGTCCGTAAATAAGATTTTATTCGTTTTAAGGCTGAAAAACTCCTTTCTGCACCTGCAGTAGTGGAAGGAAATGTTAAAATCAGTTCACATATTGTAAAACTTAACTGTTCACAACATCAAGTCCATTTTATTTATATAATTTGGAATGGTTTAAACGGATGTTAAAATTTTTTTCAGCTCAGTTGGCAGAGCACCTGTCTGCTATGCAAGGGGTCCCGGGTTCGATTCCCGGCAGAGGGGGTAGTAAGTTTTCTCCAGCCAAGATTATTCCTTATCCTTCCCAGAGTCTGGAAGTATAAATAAGAGTGAATGTGTATGTGAATTTAAAAAAATAAGAAGAAGAAAACCTAAAAGTAACCCACTGTTAAACGAGTAACACCATTGTCAATAGGCAGCATGTTTCAAGGGAGAGGTCATCGATATGACCTTTGTGGTTAAAGGTGGGATATAAATGGAACAATAAAAATGAGGTGAATATAAACCTTTCAGTTTGTTTTTCAAAGACAGCGCATCGAAACAGGAAACATGGTTCTCTCGGTTCACATAATACATTTGTTGGAAAACTTTTATCATAACTCGCAAAATGTTCAGAATCCAGTAAGGCCAGAAATGTCAACTGTTTCTGTGATTCAAATCTTAATTTAGTTTGAGTTATTGTTGTATCTAGGATGACTTCGCAGAAAATCCTTAAGTAAGAAGCATGGGTTTCATCTTCACAATTTCTCTTTCTAGGCCTTTGTTCGTCTTCTTCATTAGCAACGCTCATAGTTTCTGACCACATTTCTTCAAATCCTATGTTTCTAATTGTTGATCTTTACGTTTATCCAAAGCTGTGATTATGTACGCTAAAATTGCAAAACCCGTCGTTTTTCAGGGCGTTTTCTCAGTTGCGAACAAGCATGGCAGCAATAAAGTTGATGTAATTCACATGAACCAGTCAGCCACACATACTTCTCATAATTGTTTATATTAAAACATTTTCTAATGATTCTTTTTTCCCTTTTGCTCACACTAAAAGTGTGGAAGAGCTAGTGTAGGCCTTGCCTGTTTTAGCATCACTAACTTATCCTCGTATTTCAATTGCGAGCATGGTCGCTTTACTAATTGTGTTATTACATATTGTTCATCCATTTCGAAGAATTAGTATTAGCAGCTGTCTTTGTACACTATGAAACAAATAATACTAATACAGCTGTTTAGGACCGTAACAATCGTACAGTATTAAAAACAGAACATTCTTGCTAAGCCCGTCGGGTTTACACGGTACATTTCGGAGACGCTCGTGTGAGTATAGCGACACGGGATTCCGAAGCCTTTGCATGCTTATTCCTGCATTCCCCCGCCTCTCCCCTCGTTGCCTTATCGGCAGCAAGCATCCAAGCCCTATTCTCCCCTTTGTTCACCGGTAGAGAATGGGACATTCCATCCGACGCGCTGTGGGGAGCTGGCTAGTATTGCAATCATTATTAATATTACTTATTAATTTTTGGGTTACTTTAGATATAGGCTTCGGTGCTAGCTTTGATAGCCCACAATATACGCTACTGTTGCACACTACACCTGCTTGGGCGTTAGGTAATTTGGTGTAAAGGATTTTGAAATAGATCTGATGTAGTCTTTAATGGGCAGGATTCCAAACTCCTGATGCAGATTATTGTTCAAACCAAGGAGAATTTGTTGCGACTGAATACATTTATCCTGAATAACTTGAAGTTTATGAATAATACGTGTTTCGCTAGCTGAGTCCCAAACGGGAGATGCGTATGTGAGGAGAGGTCGAACCATACATAGACGTATGGAACAGCCATAACCAATTCTGGAGCGTCTGTTTATTAGATGATATTACTTAGTACTCCTGTAATAATTAGCAAGCCTCGCAATGCGTTCTACGTGGACGTTCCATGCTAATCTGGTGTCTAATAATACACCAAGATACTTAACGGGTGCTCAAGACAGTTGTTCATTCATAAAATTTATGGTGGCACAGCATTAAAGCGTCTTGTGGATATTCAGAGCAATACGCCAAATTGAGAATCATTCTGTCAATGTAGATAGAGGATCCTGAATAAATTGATCGCTGTAGTTTGGAATTTGAATTATACAACACTAATTCATGAAAGTCAATGAAGAAAAGAAAGAAGGGCGAAAAGGTAAACATTTAAGCAGTGCATGTTGGTGAAATTGGTCTTATGAATATTATTTGTGTAACAAATTACAGAAAAGTTGTTATATCGTTGTAGGTACTGTTGATTGCTAAGCTTATGTTTCACTACGAGAAAATAACCACTTAAATGCTCGGTGCACTTCCCAGTCAGATGTGAAAGTAACTATTGGTTTGGGAACTCAGTGGTGAAAAGTAATCACATATTCGCCTGGAAACTGAATAACTCTGGAAATGATGTTAAGAACTAAGAATGGCATTGTTTGGAATGTTACGAAAGTTTTATTATCAAATCTGTCACTTTCACAGTTGCGTCGACTTAACAGTGGAACAGTAATTCTTTGCAACCATTGTCTTCATGTCTTGTTATCAAACAAGTTGTCTGTCAGAGACAAAACAGGGTCTTCCTCTTTAGAATCCCACACAGAATGTTGCTCTCAGTGTTCAGGTCGTTCGTTTCATCCCACAGGCAGTTGTGCCGTCGTCCAGTCTGAGCATTTGTGCACTTGGCACCGAACATCTTGTAGCTCTACATTTTCAATAAGCTCTTAAAAGCGAATTCCCCCTTAAAACGCTCATATTGTCGCAATAGGTCACAAAAGAATAAAATAACACAAGTAAAATGCTGTTAGTTACCCACACACACACACACACACGCACACGCACACGCACACGCACACGCACACGCACACGCACACGCACACGCACACGCACACGCGCACGCGCACACGCACACGCACACGCACACGCACACGCACACACACACACACACTCACACACACACACTCACACACACACTCACACACACACACACACACACACACACACACACACACACTTTTGAATGGCGAAGTCAGTTGATAAGAGCAATAAAGCACTTATGATAGATGCACGTGTTTTCGTCATCTTGAGAGGAAAGTTTAAACCGAAGAATTCTCCTACTTCATTGTTGATAGAATTGACCTATTCCACACATGTACATTAGCTCTTTACGTAATATACTTGATCCATACGTTATGAAAATGTAACTTTGGCAATTATCTTCGAATATAGTAGGATAAATAATCATGTTAAAGAATGGAGTAGTTTGTATCGCACAACTATGTATTCCACGACAACAGTCAAAAATAGGTAATATTTGTGAATGTGACAGTTAAACTATATATGGAACAGGGTTTAGCAGCTGTGTAGCTAAACGTTTATTTGTGATTTGTTTACTTTTTATTATCATTTTAACTTCTTAGGCCATGTACCCATATTGATAATCGCATTTACTTGTTGGAAGTACCAACATTGTCCCTGGTAGCCATTTGATAGTTTCGTAAACAATTTCATCGATACCATGATAGCAGATGATGCTGGATTTGCTCCTCTACCTATGTTTACGTCATCAGTGTCAACTCTGGGGTATAGGCACAGTGCACGGATCGTGAAATAGAATTATTGCTAGCGCCGTTTCGTGCCTTGCTTTGTAGTTAAAGTCTCACAATGCCTGCAGAAAATTTGTGCTGTCTACGGGGGAAGGTGCAGTAACGAACGGAGGATGTCAAAGTGGTTTAATCGATTTCGAGCTGGGAATTTCTCCCCGAAACACAAAGTCTGGCAACTACTCTATCGTAGCTGTGCTACGGGCGAGGTGTGTCCCAGGCGTTCTTCGAGTTGGAAATGTAACGAGAAACGAATGAACTTATCAGACAACCTTATACCTTCTGTTTTGTAGCGCTGATGGTTTTGGATCAAATTAATGTACGTTAATGCACGTGTGTTATGTCTCTCATAGTACTCGTAAGTGTACCTATGGTTCATCGCGTTCAAGCAGTGGAATCCATACTAATAAATGGAGAATCAAACCAATTTTGATAGTTATTTTACCATTGAAAGGCCCAAAACTTTCTCACGGGCATGCACTATAAAACATCTTCTAATTTCAGTTTATAAACAACTAAACGGGATTTACAAATCTAAGTACCAGAATAGGAACATATTGAGGTTATCAAATAATATGCTTGAAAAGAAGGCTTTGACTTTTCATTGAGAATACTATGGAATAAAATAAAAATAGTTTCCCACGGAAAACGATCTAAAACATGCCAAATCCGCCTTATATTTCATTTCAAACAGTAATATATACCATATGGTCACGGCCTAGTAGCTAAGAAAACAAAAGGTGCAACATTACAAAAGAGAATTGTACAAGGTTATAATACTAGATACTATGCCATAATAAAGCCAAACATTTTAATAAGAAAGTTTTGCTTTTTGTATTTCCTTTGTAGTTCTGTTGTAACCAGGTTCATTAGCACAGCATGCTACATAGTTATTATATGTAAAGGAAATCACTAATATTAGAAATCCATAAATGGATATTTTATACTTAACAGTTCAGAAGAGTATTTTTCTCGATCAGCTTCGCCTCTACTTCGTTGTATATGCAAGGGTTTCTGCATTATGTAAAATATATGTTACTTCTGTGTTATTAGACAATTGTGAGACCAAAGAGAAGGTAAAAAAGTTAAAATTTCATCTACTGTAATGATCTAAAAAGTAATCGACCACTGCGAACCATAAATTGCTCCACCACCAAATAGCACATATCCAGTAATGCTAATGGAGGGGATACGAGGTTTAACCCATCCCCCTGTTCTGTTCTTCGGTTTGCCTACCGTCCAAGAAGCTTATATTCCCTAAACATTGTACCGCCGTAAAGTCCGACTACCCGTAACACACGGCGGTGAAAGGGGAAAGTAGAAGATTATCACCGCGGGTAACATATTGGAAACGCTCGTATAGACTAAGGCACAGGAAGACAGCTTCAAGCGGTGTGACGTATTGGAAGGTAGAGCAAGCCTATCAGTTCGTGTGACAGGTGAGAGCCGTGTAATACCATGTTACCAAGATAAACGGCGTGAGTACGGAACTGGAGGGTTCAGTCAGCTGTAGCGTTCTCGATAACAATAACATGGCCACTACAAGTAAAACCGATGGATCTATCATAACATTAGCTAAGTATCAATTAGTTAAAGAACCCTAATGACCTAGCTGTCGACGGGCCCTTAAACTATAACTATATAGTTAAAGAAAACAAAATAGTGTCGGGAAATGTTCACATAAGATTGTACTGTATGACCCTCTTCTAATTTGTAGAGAAAATTACATATTCTGTTCTATCTACTTTACAGCATGCCTGTCCTTTACATAAACTAGAATTGTTATATATTTTCTATAGCATTGAGCCGAAATATAATTGTTCATAATCTCTGACATATTATTCAATTAAAGCACTCAGCGTTAGTATTACAACATAGCAGACGTTAGCTGTGTCATTAACACCAGGTACGTTTCCTGTATTTCCTACACTGCTGTATACCGCATGCCTCAAACTATTTTGTTTTTCCCCGCGGTGACATCACACGCTGAACTGATCTTCAGTGCGAGTATGTTCAGCAGTGTGAGCTGATGTTACACCGACACTACCTGTTCTCCCCTGGGCTAAGGAGTGTTTCCAGAAATTGTAAGAGTGTCAGGGAGAGTTGAATGAAGTCTGGCAATTACCCCGATATTTCATATTATTTTGCATATCAGGGGATGTTTCATCCCTTATTAGGAAATTAGAATTAAACTTAGAAATTACAATTATAAGGGATAACGGGAAGGGTTCACCGCACGTCGTCTCGGTTAGATGCTGGCCTGCTAATCCTAAGGTCGCGGGTTCAAATCCGGCTCAGATGGGTGGTTTTTAGGTGCTTAAAAGCGGTAGCCTCATCTCAATATATTTACTGGCATGTAAAATTCCGGCACATCGGCAGAACTGATATGTTCCTGGCAATTGATAGCTTCGTTAACAAACAAAGGATTTGTTAATTTTACCATGTAGGTACATGTTCTAGATAATTAAAAAGAGTAAAGTAAACCAAATTAATTAATTCGTGTTTCCAGTTTGAAAAGCTAACCACGAAGCGTTGAGTAAGCCAGTTTTTCGATTAAAACTTGACTGTAAAATGTATTGGATACAGCAAGAATAATCTGCTTACAGTTTTAGCAAAAATCTGATGTGTTGCACTCACATGACTTCTCTACTCTTGTACTAGCCATTTTTACAAACGCTTATTCCTATATCTCCTTCGTGTTAGTTGAGATAAACATTTGCGAAAATTATCTTATTGCTTATTTCCTTGTAGGTGCAAGGGGAATATGAGAATACTACAGTAAGCTTTGAGAGATGGTCAAATTTAATAAAACTTTGAGATTCCGTTCTCTTTGCACGGTTAACATATAAAAATAAACAATGATGTTGCATTTGACGAAACTGGCACAAATAACAAGGAATATCTCCGAAATGGTTCACTCTACAAAAAAAAAAGTATTTTGTTTGTTTAAATTGTGTGTTTTAGCGAGGTCTACATTTGTTGTATAGTAAGATTTTGTCTATCTCTTACAGTTTACGAGTTATTCAAAAGTCATCCAGAGTAAACAGGACTACATGGGCTATAGCCGGAAAATTCAAAATATACATTTCATTTTTCATAAAAATATCTTAAATATAAGTCATTTTAATCAAAATCGTTATAGCCATTTTCAAGAAAACCAACATTTTCGAAAAAATTTCCATGTAAAGGGTAGTTTAGGTTGGAGCAATTTTCTTCAAAATCCTTGTAGCATCCTTGAAAGACATTAAACTTAAATACTAACTTTGGCTTTTAACCTCTTTTCGTTTTTGAGTTATGCTGTCCATAGACTGATAGACATACACAAGGACCTTTTTCTAAAAATAGCTTTTTTTTTTTTTTTTTATTCAGTGAGCCTCAATACATATTTGCGGTGAAATCTCGATATCGAATTTTTGGGTGGAATACAGTACATCCTCTACTTATGTAGTAGAGAAAGTAAAAATGGTGCGTCTACTGGGTTAGTGACAACGTACCTTGTCTATTGCTCAGGTAAGCACGAAGGTTGCAATTCTTGCCGAGCTCTACGAGCAAACCAAAGTTCCGCATTTACCAATTATAGTATACAAAACATTCTAACATCCCTTTATGTAAAAAACTAACAAATTTTTTAAAGCAAGAAACCCGGAGATGGCAAATAAGAGTGACTTCATTGTTAAGTGGCTTTAATTATACACTAACCTTGGCTTCCCGTCACGCTTTTCGAACACAAAAGTTGAAGATCTAACCTAATGGCTGGAAGTAGTTTCTACAGGGCGACCAACTGGACCCAAACGATCAACAACGCCTCTACTTAAAGAGACAGTTAAATAAAATTACTAAATTCACGCTTTTTCAGAATAAAGACTTCAAATATTTAAGATTGATTTTCTCTTGTTGAAATAAATTGTTCTCTAAAGGGATTAAAGCAATTTATATATTTTACTATTTTCTGTATTAAGTTTTACTCTATATCTTATGGTAAATCGACGTACACAGATCAGAGGACTTCAAAACGCGTGCGCCCGACTGTGTGCCCATGTATGTGCCTGTGTACAGCATAACTCAAAAAGGAAAAACCGGTTAAATACCAAACTTGGTATTTAAGTTCTGCATTCTTTCAAAGATGCAACATGAATATTTTAAAGAAAATACCCCAAAGCAAACTACCCGTTACGTGGAAGAGTTTTCGAAATGTTGGATTTCTCAAAAATGGCTCTAACGATTTTAATAAAAATACCAATAAAATGCATATTTTGACCTTTTTTGGGAATAGCAAATGAAGCTCTCCTCATTCGGAAGGGATTTTGTATAATTTTGCTTATCGAGTAAGCCGTAAGAGATGAACAAATACTTATAAATAAAAATTAGGTAGGTATCTTTAAAATACAGGATTTATTTAAAATTACTTTTTCTGTGGTATCAGTCATTTTCGAGATAACCGTTGGTTTGAAATTTCAATACTATATCATTTGTTTAAAGTGCAGTCGCTGTTCAATTGTTTCTCGCGATGTCATGGAAAGAACGTTATTTGTAGGCCAGTATACAGCATACATTGAAAAATGTGAATATCGATTCCGTTTTCTCTCTCCCCTTTGTAGTATCAACTAAATGTACATTTAAGAGTGAGTGAGTGAGCGAGCGAGTGAGTGAGTGATGTTTAAGGGCCCGTCGACAACTAGGGCATTTGGGCCCCAAGTCAGAGCGTGAAAACAGCGAAAGCTCACAAACTGTACATTTAAGAAACTACGTTATTATTTCAACAAAGATTTAAATGAAGTAGATAGAAACACGCCAGATATTTTTTCCTTTACTATTTACCTACAGTAAATACATTGGTATTATATATTCTGCCTGAGCTTACGAAAAACAAATGAACGATCATTGAATATTTCAAAGAGTATCTCATAAATATTGGAAATTAAAATGAATAGTAATGCATAGATATCGGAAATTATTGTTAGGGACTTCTGCAGGTTTCTGGCCTCTGCCGGGCTTGTGGTGACCCTTCACCTCATCTCTCACTTCCGGGGTTAGTAGCCTACAATAGATCCATACCACATCGCAGTGCCGAGGGGTCTTCCTTCGTTCTAATAACTCATACCTCATCGGAAGTGAGTAATTGCACAATAATTTTATTTGATATAAATTGAATATTTCAATGGAATCTATATTTTTGTCATTTAGTTGCTGTGCATCTCTCAGTTATACAATGACAAAGAGAGAACGCACATAAAACAAATGTTTACTTAAAATATTTGCTGCTTCATTCCCTCTTATTTCTGCATTCCTTTTTCGATCAAATGGAATTTCTCCTCTAACAGAGATAAACGACAGAGAAAATAAATACGGATATCATACTGACGTTTAAAGATTTGATCAGAGATGCTCTGCTGCAGCGTATAGTGCGCAAGTACGAGTATTAGCTCACTGTGACGCCTACACTGCCTTACAGAGAGTGAAAATGTAGGACACTGAGATTGGGCAGGCGTAGAAGTAAGACATTTCACCAGTTCAGTGTGACGTCAATATAAGATTGTGTCCCGTTATAACTCGACATTTTTACTTTCTCTACTACGTATATAACTAGTAGATAGAGAAAGTGTTGTATTCCATACAAATATCGATATCGAGGTTAATGTTTTGAGGCCCCCTGAGCCCAAAAAGAACTGTACTAGGAAAAAGGCCTTGTTTGTGTGTGTCTGTGTTTGCATGTGTAAGAAAGAGAGAGAGAGAGAGAGAGAGAGAGAGAGAGAGAGAAAACACCGAAAACTCGAGTAAATATCAAACTTTGATTTTGAATAATTTTGTACTACCAAAGATGCGACACGAGATTTTAAAGAACATTTCTGCACCCAAAAGGTGAAGGTAAAGAAGGCACATACACCGGAGGGGCCCTCACAACCGGAACAGGGCACCCCTCGTAGGCCATCTGGCTCTTTGTGCTTCTAGCGTGACACCTAGGAGAGAGGGATGAGGGGATAGACCCAAAGGGCGATCAGGTCCGATTGAGGGCGGGCGAAAGTGTGGACTGGGCCTCAATATTTCCAGTTTTGCACCCGTTGCAGCCTGTCCACCCCAAGCTCCTAACCCCCAGCGTCCCCCTGATAGGGCCCACGTGGAGGTGGGTCCTAACTGGGTAACCCCAACTGATGTCAGCAAAGAAACCTTCACAGCCACAACCCGCCGAAAACCGTCGTCTAATGTTAAACCCTGGAACAGCTGCCATTGAAGGAAATTATGCATATTACGGTGCTACTCTAATGGTGGCGGATCAAACGCGGGTGAGGCGATGAAGGTATTCAGTGTCACGAAAAGCAATTAAGCATTTGCACTCTGCGTCTTAGAAGACCAATGTTACGAGAAAACTAACAGAAGGGGAGAGAATACGGGAGATACTGCAACGCTGTGTTTCACTCCACGTGGAGTTATCAATTGTCTGTCATTTGTGATTTCTTTGATTTCATTGGCTAAGTGACACGCTCATTGGTGTAAATGTGAAACTTCAGCGACTTCCGAGAACAAACAATGCAAGCGATGTGTGTTACCTGAGAGATTTCTGATGATCAAATGTAAAACGTATATTAACCATTACAGCAGCACAATAACACAGGGAATGAGAGCCAAGAAAGGCATGATAGAAGAGGAAACACCCTATCATTTGCCTACCGACCCGGTGAAACCACGAAGAACACATGGGGTAGACTCAAAATGTGTATTTTGGATGAAATCGCGGTACGCATTTTTGGGTGGAACATTCTACTTGTATAAGTAGTAGAGGAAGTAATTTTTTATTCGGGAATATTCAACAATACAATGGGTTTCCTTCATCCCACAACGATCTTCTGCCTCCATAGGTCCCTGCCCATAGCATCTTCCTTCTTTAACCCTCTTCTCTCCGCATCCCTTTTCACCCCATCCATTCAGCATTCCTTAGGTTTCCCTCCTCTTCTTTTCCCCTCTATTTTCCAATTCAGAATTTTATTATATATTCGATCCTCTGACATTCTAAGCACATTCCATACAATCTCAGGCATCTTTCTTCTAATAATAACAAATAGAAATAATTTAAATAATTCAGCCCCATCAAGATTCCAATTCAAGAACTCTTAGACATGAAAGAGGTATTATCTCTACCACACCATGGGGATGGAAAGTTTTGTTTGCTCTCTGCACAGATGAAGGTGCGCTAAGGTGAAGAAATGCACCAGCCTACTTATATTCGAGTCTCAGAATTCTCAGTGAGTTGCAGTAATTATCTCAACTTACTGCAGCATGACCGCGTGTCTGCGCTTGTATCCGGCCAGCGTCATGTACAAAGATAACTTACCTTTTGACTATTAAATGGGTTATCAACCTCCTAAAGGAGAGCTTTGCTCCAGAGTGGGGCATTTGAACAAAGCAAATCACTCCATTGTAAACTTATTTCGGTAAATATAGCTAAGCTTTCATTGTACTCAAAGGTCATTGTGACCCGATTAATATTGCCGAACAAACCGTGAATGGCCTTGAAGAAACCGCAGTCTCTGAACAATTCATCTTTTCCGTCCATCTTCTTGCGTGAACAAGGACTTGTCACCGACTGCGTCATCCTTATAACGCCATGCTCAGTCAGTGTGACATTATGGCTTCAGGGCTATGCTCATCAAAATCTAAATTTATTTATTTTTTAACAAAAGACTTGCCTTGAGGTAGTCTTTATGTTCATTCCGAGCTGTGCAGCCATGCACAAATCGAATTCGTTGCAGCACATCTTCAGCGTCGTTACCGGAACTGTATTTCTACACAGGTTTAGGATTCAGAGCTTCTCTTAAAGGGGGCCAGAGAGAATCACAGCAGGCTCTGGTATTTTAGGGGGTCTGGAACGTTAAAACAACGAGTACACCACTTTACCAATAGGTGTCATTTTATGCTAGCCTCTGCTACCCAACTATATTTTCGTATTTATACCTACTAATTATAAAGAGAGAAAATTTGTGTTTGTGTATGTAGGGTAGTTTCAAAAACCACTCAACCGTGTTGATAATTCTTCCACAAATGAAAAGCCCAAATTGTTTCTTAAATTACTAAAGGCCTTGTTCATGAATTGGAGTTGTAAAGGAACAAGTAGAAGGCCTCGAGTTGTAGTCGAGAATGTCATGGAATAGAAAATAGCCTTTTACTTTCTCTACTGGTAAGTAGGGGAAGTATTGTATTCCACCCAAAAATTCGATGTCGAGATTTCACTGGAATTACATGTTTTGAGACCCCTGAATCCAAAAGAATCATTTTTAGAAAAAGGTCCGTGTGTGTGTGTGTGTGTGTGTGTGTGTGTGTGTGTGTGTGTGTGTGTGTGTGTGTGTGTGTGTGTCAGTCTGTCAGTCTGTCAGTCTGTCAGTCTGTCAGTCTGTGGACAGCATAACTCAAAAAAGAAAAGTCGGTTAAAAACCAAAGTTGGTATTTAAGTTTAATGTCTTTCAAGGATGTGACACGAAGATTTTGAAGAAAATAGCCCCACCCTAAACTACCCTCTACATGGAAAATTTTTCGAAAATTTTGATTTTCTTGAAAATGGCTCTAACGATTTTTATTAAAATGTCATATGTTTGAGATATTTTGATGACGAATGAAATGTGTATCTTGAATTTTCTGGCTATAACCCCTGTAGTCGTATTTACTCTGGACGATTTTTGCATAACTGGTAAACCGTTAGAGATAGACCAAATCATACTATACAAAAAATGTACATCTTGCTAAAATACACAATTTATGTCTCAATAAATTTTCTTGTAGGGTGAACCATTTCGGAGATATTCCTTGTTATGTGTGTGAGTTTCGGAAAACTTAGAACTTTCATGAAATGGGTCATCGTTATTTATTTTTTTATATGTTACGTGTGCAAAGAGAACGGAATCTCAAAGCTTTAAAAGATTTGACTATCGCACAAAACCTACTGTATTCCAATATTCCCCTTGCACCTACAAGGAAATAAGCAATAAGATAATTTGTACAAATGTTTATCTTAACTAACACGAAGAAGATATAGGAATAAGAGTTTGTAAGAATGGTTAGTGCAAAAGTAGAGAAAGTCATGTGAGTGCAACACATCAGATTTTTTATTTTATTTTTTGTTTCATTCATAACCCGCTTTAAACAGCAATGGTAATATCGGCGGCCTTTTACCTTTAGAGCTTATTGCCTAGCAGCAATGGTGTTAACTCATCGGGGGACCCCTAGAAGTAAGCAGGTACTCTACCGACTGAACTATGAGGCCAGCCTAAAATATTTTTTATCTATTGGTATAATAGTCAGTGATGCTTTAGTATGTAAGTACTAGGTAACAAAAGCTGCACTTTATAGTCTACGAGTAACAAAACACGATATCAGAACGTAAAATACAGGTTAAAAAAAAACGTAAAATACAGTTTAATGATAATTATCCATAACTTATTTTTCTTGGTGATAATAATATGCATTAAAGTAAAAGCTTTCTCCCATACTTGATAGTTGTTGTAATATTACAACCATTACATACCATATACTTACTGGAGTCACATTTTCTCTATTATCTGAAGTATTCTTTTTCACAACTTTGCCTGGAATTGAACAAAGAATCTTCATTCACGTCTGTTTCATTACCCAAACACTAGAGGCCTTAAATTTCGTATAACTACATATATAAGTTTCCCTTGACTTTTCTGGAAATACATTACTAGTTGCATCTTGGACTGCCTTTAAATGTTTTTGTAGATTATAACAACAATGTTTGTTAATGTATCGTGTATTTTTCCCCAAGTCTTTCTATGAATATATCGCTTCTGCAATAAATATATTTCATTAAATATAGTAAATATATAACATATACTAAAATACAACGTACTCTTAACGTAGATAAAGTATTGTAGATAACACGTTACAGAATTAGGATGAGTAACTCGCTGCTCTTAGAACACTCCCTTTAACTCTAATTCTAAATATCTATTGTTATTCCTTAGAACTTGCCTATAAAATATAACAAATACCGGGGATATTTAAGTTCAAACAATATATATAGTTGGTCGTGATTTAGCAGAAGTTATCCATGATAAACACGCAGTAAAACAAATAGAATCGAATCTGTGTATAACGCTACGAAACGCATGCAACACCTGCACCAAAATATCTTAATAAAACTCTTGTAACAAATACTTCTTTTGTTTCGCTTGTAATTATGGGGTAATTAACTTGCTAGCAGGGCGTCTAAATAATTGCACAAAGAGAAAACATTTCTATGGCTGACACAGGAGGGCTGGTCAACAGAAACTCTAATCTGATGCTTGCCACACCTTGCGGTGTTGCATAGTTCACTTTGTTAAATCACGCTGTAAAGCTAGTGATATAAATATTATTTGCGCCCACACCAAATTTATTTGCGCAACAGTAATGAGAATAGAAGTGGTCGGCTATCAGTTGCCATTAAATTTTGCGTCTGCCATCATTTTAGAAATCAGTGAAGTAATATTTGTAATTAACAGCTCGGAAGATTATTTTTCTCAATGGTCACTGATTATGTATCTTTTCTTAAGGGATTGACTTGGTGGCCTGGGAGGGATTGCGGAATCTACATATTCACCAGCTTCAGTCCTATTTAATTGTATATGTAAGGATTTCTGTATTACGTGAAAACATATACCTTCTATATTATTAAATAACTAGGAAGTCAAAGAGGTGACACAACAATTTAAAATTTCACCTACTTAATAATCTAACAACTTACTCGACCATTTCGATCGATGATTATTTCACAGTCAAAACTGAGAGAGATGACTTTGCGATAACTTGTGAAACTTGGATTCGGGAGGTGCCGGGGTCGATTCCTGTATGCAGGGTAGCCTGACCATGGTGGTATTTTTCGTGGTTTCCCGGTGTGGTAGGCTAATGCTGGGTTGGTTCTTCTTTCTATCCATCATTTCCTGTCCCTATCATTAGCTTTCATCTGTGTCAGGATTGTAGGACGGTGTGGGGTATGTTGCGCCAGGACGGTGGATAATGCACTTAATAAAAATTTCTTACCTGCGTTTGATTTGTCTGTTGGATCCCTTCTCTGGGAACTACGCCACACACCTTTTACATCCGCCGCCGGCCATCACACGACATCAACGCCTGACATCCTGACACACCGGCGGTCGCTTCTGACTGGGCCGTCCAGCAGAATCGAGTATTCCTTAGAAAAAATACATGATTCTGAGGAAAACTAGTCGGTGCTTTGATATATACCCCAACCTATGCACAAATCTGCACAGAGATGGCTTTTATTAGTAAAAAACTTCAACCTTTGAACCCCCAGCTCCCGGACAGACCCTTGGTGATTTTAGAATTTGCTGGATTCAATCCTTCGAATCGCTCCTGCTTTAAGCAGCAGCTCCTTAGTGCCTTTACTACCAGAGGTGCATCCGCGGGACCCCACTAATTCCATACATCCCTATCCAGAATCACTTTAGATGAAAATAAAAATAAATATGTATTACAATAATTATAAGCAGCACTGAAAGAATCGACCATCTTACCAAATATGCTGCTGCGACCGCTAGCAAGAGCAAGAGAGCTGGGGCTGCCTTTCTACAAACTGGCATTTTCTTGGCATTTGGGACAATTATGTATCTTAGCCTCCAATAGTGGAACAGAGATTGCAAACTGTTACTAAGGAGCTATTTGCACTACTCGCTAAATAGCCGAAGTAGGTCTAGAACCATCAGCATCAATATAACCTTATAATAAGCTTTCATTTTAGCCGTTCTAACTTGGAAAAATAACTGCGGAAAGTACAACACATAGGTTTTCTATGATAGGTATAATTTAAAATACGGTTGCGTAAAAGACATGAAAAGTCCTGTTGCCGTTCGACAACAACGCCATCTGGTAGTTCCAGATAAATTGTGACAGTAACTGGTCGGAGTTAAAAACTCGTGATGGCACAAGAATCAGGGTTCAGTTAAAACAGAACCAGAATATAGAAAACATGCCCTATACGGTGACCGTGATTCAGAAATGAAGATCTCCATTTTTCATACAAATCAATTATTACACATGGTGCCATAAGAATGAACAACGCTGTCATTGCGAAGAACCCAAACAAAAATAATATTAAGATTTACAGGGGCAGTAAGCACAACACCGGAATCTGGCCTGTGGGGCATATTTTTGCTAAAGAAAGGACATTTGAACACAGTTTATGATATTCTGGGTAAACATTGTACTAAAAAAAAAAAATTAAATTAAAATGTATCTTAAGAAACTATGGCAAGAAGAGTGGTGTGTCTGCTCATTTTAGAAGCACTAATGAAAGACTCGCCCTAAAATATTCAAATAACACTAAAGGTATCATTGACTACCTTTCATGGATAAAAGGTAATCAATTGACCAAATGGTCTTTGCATGTTCGGAATCAAGCGTTGGGCTGACAGCATTATCTATCTATATATATAATTACCTGATGTTAAAAATATGAATGAAGAGGATGAATTTGAAACAACTGGATAGATGAATGCAAAAACAAAAGCAGAGGAAGATAAAGTGATAATGCTATCTAGTAAATCATCGAACATCCCCATAGCTAGTAATAAGTTATTTCTAGAAATAACTGTGTTACATTTGTGAAAACTAGAATTTCCAGGAGAACTCAAAATTGGAGTTTTCTTATAATTTTCGGTTTTGATTTTGCGTTCTAACTTTAACATATACCTTATACGTCGATTCAATTCAGTTTAATCAATCTAGAATGCAAAGGATAAAACCGTAGTCTTAGAACCATGCAGGTTCCATCTTGTATCATAATCTATAACAATATGTACAAAAACATTATGGATATGGTTATCAAACGCATCGTCACCATCACCATTCCAGTACTAATACGTTTACTACTTATTATGATATTCTATCCGAACCTGTTCTCTAGGAGATTGGATTTGGAATGCAGTTCGAACTGAATTGCTTATATGTCGTATAGAATGCGGAGTACTCAAATCTATTTTAGTGCTCCATATGAACTACTATACGCCTGTCGTCTGTGTTTTGCGTCAGAAATATACGAATAAACTGTAGGAAGTGTTTAAAATTCATTGCCAATGTGATAATAACCTGTAAAACCACCTTGAGCTATATTTTCAAGAGCTTGTGGAGACCTACACAAAAACAAAGCTTCCTCTTGTTTACTGTTAGTGTTGTGGGAACTATTTTGCTTCACTTTATTCTTGAAGGTGAAACGTTAATAATGTTAATTGTAGGAGAGATTGAAGGTTGAAATCATATACCGTGGAAAACTGTCAAAGAATGCAATCTTGCACCAAGATTATCCTACACAGCTATCAGTAAGAAAGATCTAGTACCAAGCGATTTTTATCTGAGATAATAATAGAATTAGAAAAATCTGATGTATTGCACTCACATGACTTTCTCTACTTTTGTACTAACCATTCTTACAAACTCTTATTCCTCTTTCTTCTTCGTCTTAGTAGAGAAACATTTGCAGAAATTATCTTATTGCTTACTTCCTTGTATGTACAAGGAGAATATGGGAATACACTAGGCTTTGAACGATAGTCAAATCTTTTAAAGCTTTCAAATGCCGTTCTCTTTGGACGGTTAACACATAAAAAATGTTCCATTTGACAGAAGTAGAAGTTTCCCAAAACTGACACAAATAACAAGGAATATCTCCTAAAAATTTCACCCTACAACAAAATTATTTGGACATAAATTGTGTGTTTTAGCGAGATCTACATTTTTGTATAGTAAGATTTGGTCTATCTCTTACTATTTATCAGTTATGCAAAAGTCATCTAGAGTAAACAGGACTACATAGGCTATAGCCAGAAAATTCAAAATATATTTCAAAATATAAATAAAAATATCTCAAAGATGTGATATTTTAATCAAAATCGTTAGAGCCATTTTCAAGAAAATAAACATTTTCTAAACATTTTCCATGTAAAGGGTAGTTTAGGGTGGAACAATTTTCTTCGAAATCCTCATGTCGCATCCTTGAAAGACGTTAAACTTAAATACCAGCTTTGGTTTTTAACCAACCTTTCGTTTTTGAGTTATGCTGTCCACAGACTGACAGACACAAAAAACACACACGCACGCACGCGTGAACCTTTTTCTAAAAATGCTTTTTCTTTTTTGGATTCAGGGGGCCTCAAAACATATATTTTCGGTGAAATCTAGACATCGAAGTTTTGGGTGGAATATAATATTCCTCTACTTTAATATACCTAATAGAGAAAGTAAAAAAGGATTACCTCTCTGGTCAACGTTCTAGCTTCTTAGCCTAGAGTTACCATGGTCAAATCCCGGCTGAATTGAGGACATTTTCTTTAACTAGAATAATTTTCCGTCCTCCGCAGTGTCGGAATTGTAAATATGAATATATTTAATGATAAAAATAGGATACGTAAAACGTCAAAACGAGTCACCTCAGGTGAAAGTATATAACAATAGAAGTTAAATATGGATATACAATTAATGAAAAAGAAAAGGATGAAAACCAAACATACATGTAATAATAATCTTATGTTCTGTATTATACGAATTTCTCTACTCATTGCTCTACAAGCTACACTTACTTTTATTTACTTCTTGTTAGTCTAGATCCACTTTTAATTTACATTTACATTATTTCGTTGTAGAATACATAGATAGTATGACATATTTTTAAAAAGTGTGTCGCTATATAATGGCTTTGAAATTCCATGACCTTGACAGAACCACGGAAAAATAGACCAATAGCAACTTTCCAGTTGAGAAAATTATTAAATATTTGAAACTTCGAACCAATAACAAGGATATCTCGGGAATAGTTAACTACAAGTTTTCCGATAACACAAAATATATTCAGAATGAAGAAAACTTGAAATTCTACTCTCAGAAAATTCAAGATATGTAGGTATTCATTTCTGATGCAAATATCTCAAACATATGGTATTTTAATCATATCTGTCAAAGTCGTTTTGGGAAAATAAGAAACGAAAAGCTTTCTATGTAAATGGTAGTTTGGGATGGGGATTTATTTTATTTTGTTTATTGTTTATTGATATTTATTTTTGTCACATGCTTTGAAGATGCTGTGCTTAAATACTTCGTTTAGTTTGAGAGGTAGAACTGGAACTTAAAAATTCAACGCCACAACTGAGATTTGAACCACAGACCTTCCACTTACTTTGCCCACACACGGCTTGTGTGTTTAAAAACATCAACAGTAAGTTTGTTGGCATAAATAAATAATAATTACTTCGTTTAGTGTTTAATCGATATTTCATTTTTGGATTATGTTGTTCACAGATACACGAATAACAGATGCGGACTCATTAAAATAAAATTTTAACTTGAGTCACAACCTAAATTGAGGTGAATATTTTAGAAAATTCCTCCAAACATTTCCTTTGCATGTAAACATTTTGTTATTTACTTTTCTCTAAAATGACTAATGAATTTGAATAACATACTATAGGTCTGAGATATTGACATAAAGAATTAAATGCATTGCTCAAAATAATTAGAGGGACAAGATTGTATTAGAGCGTAGTGTTTTTCCACTTTGTAATGAAGGTGTATGTACTACATATTATTGTTCGGATATATTTAATTAAGATATGCAACCCACCAAGTCAACTTTTAAAGCCATGACCTGCTGACAATATTACAATATATTGTGTTATATTGAAAACTGATATCTAGGATGTAATGATTCGCATATTGTTGAAGTGCCTTTTTCGTGTCGTAACAGATTATTCCATCCATCTACTACTTTTTACAGTCAATAAGTTAAAAATGAAGAACCTATCCGAAGCTGAAGTTGTTCGAGCGGTCACATTAATACAGGAAGATTGGACAGTTCGTACAGTGACTAGTTCTTCATCTGTTGTTGGAAGGGCCTGGAAAAGACATATTGAAACTGGCACCTATACGGAAGACCAGGTCAGGGTCAAAAACATAAAACGTCGGCTATAGATGACCGATATGTGGTCAATTGTGCTCTTCGGCGATGCACTGCCACTGGTAGAGGCCAACTAAATAACCTGAGGAGTGGTAACCTGGTGTTATTATCAGAGATCAGACAATACGAAACAGGCTTCGAGAGGTGGGATTAAGGTGATGAAGGTCCCTCGATAGGAACGTCATCACAAGGCAGATGAATTAAGGTTTGCTCTACAACATAGGAACTGGCAGCTTCGTCCCTGGGCAATATACTGTTCACAGATGAATCTCGCTTTCGTTTAACACAGCGTGATGGACATCTGCGTGTACATCGTCGTCGTGGTGAGCGTTATGACGAAGCTATGGTCCAAGAAATTTACAGACTTGGCGCTGGATCAGTCATGGTGTGGGGTGATATAAGTACTAGCGGTAAAACTAACCTTGTGGTAGTAAGAGGGCTGTCAGGTACATTGCCGATATTATCTGGATCATATTGTGCCTGTTGCAGTTGGAATGGGGCCCGAGTTTGTATTACAAGACAAAGCTAGAATCCATACACTTGGTGCCACTATGGCCACCTTACAGAATCTCCAGATACAGACAATGAACTGGCCTGCTATGAGGATAGACCTCAATCCCATTGAGTATTTTTGGGATATGCTAGAACGCAATGTCCAGAAGTGTCCTATGGTTCCTCAGACTCAAAAGCTTGCAAATGTCCTCACTCTAGAATGGGGCAGCATCCCACAAGAGGACGTGCGAAGGTTGATCAGAAGCATGCCTCGAAGGTGTGCAGCAATAATACATGTCCATAGGGGCCATACAAGATACTAAAATTACTGTACTTCTTTTGTTGTTGTTGTTTTATTTAGTAGAAAGATCGTGTATGGCTGTTTTCTACATTCTGCTTAATTTCTGCTTACAGTAACCAAGTTTTTTTATAAGTAAACATGATTAGTGTTATTGTTAAATAAATGTTAGTTATTCAAGAAAACAATTATTTTATGGTCAGAATAAATATCACTACAAAAATTCACTCAAACAAATTCTTGTCCCTAGTAGAATAGCTGGTATACCCGATTTGTTCTTCTTCTTTATCTGATTATCCTCATCGCATTGAGAAATTACATTCCATAGGCCTGTGCCTAAGGTCAGATGCCTGTTGGAGAGCAGACGAATCTATGGATCAGACGGAGTGAAGACTTGGAAGCGAGTGGTCAGCTCAGCACCAACTATGAGAGTGAGGAAGAAAATATGAAATGCAGGCGAAATGGATTATTGGAAAGGTGATGAGGGAGCAGTTGATGGAATGAGTGGCGGGGAAACCGGAGAACCCGGAGAAAACCCCGGCCCAGGCCGATGGTTTTTAAGTGTGCTTAAAAACGACAGCTCCATGTCAGTATATTTACTGGCATGTAAAAGAACTCTGCGGGACGAAATTCCGGCACACCAGCGACGCTGATGTGATCCTGGCAATTGACAGCGTCGTTAAATAACAAAATAATTTTTAATTCAGACGGCACTTCGTCCACCACAATATCACTGCGGGTCCCTGGAATCGAACCCTTGGTGATAGACGAACGATCTAACCGCTCGGCCACGGCGCCACTACCCGATTTGTTACTAACGGAAATTATTTAAAATGGGAAAAATCGTAATTCTTACAAAATATGAAGGAATGCAAAGAATTTACCAAATTGTTATGAAAACTATAATGTTTCGTGGCGTGCACTGAATTTTACACACCGCAAAAGGTAAAAATACTTGTACCCATAATATTAGTAAAATGGTTTTGAATATGAAATTGCATATTTTGCCTCTCTCTAATCATTAGTTTGCTTCTTTCTCCCCCACCCCGCACTTTTCTTTTTCCTAAGGAAGCGAGGATGTAGAGAAATGACTATGAATTGATCAATGTTTGCAAATAATAAAAGACAGGATAAATGAGGTTTAAGTTACCTTTAATAACCTTAAATGTATACAAAATACATGTAACATTCTTCATGTAGCATTTTATCTACTAAAGTTATTAAAGTTTCTATTGTAACTTTTAATAACTTAGAAGTTCAAGAACTTTATATATTCGGCAGTATTTTCCAGAGCTGTAGAAAATAAATATAAAATGTCAGGAGAGGGAAAGTGCAGGCTTTTGAAAACATGGTGAAAAATATTACATCCCAACAGCATGTAATCGAATTTAAATCCTAAGATAACATTTTAATTGTTTATAAAATATTTCAAAAATAAAATTCATTATATAACACTATAAATGCACAGAAACTAACTGCACGGTTTGTTTAGCTGAAGAGACAAATGCTAAGATTTGTAAATCGCCTCACACGTGTAGAAGAGATATGATTCCATGCTGTATGAGTTGCTTGAAACTACTTAAACCTGCAGGTGACATTCAATCAGATACCTAACTGATTTTATGAGCCATTTAATGGTACATTTTGTACTAATTGTTATAAGTAGAGGGCGGATAAGTCTGCAAAATCCTCAAGTTTACTGCACTTGGATTCTACTGTTGCTCTCTCGCAGGTGCACAGCTACGCGGTACCGGTTACATCATTCATTCTCCGTGCCCAACTAACCTGTATCGTGTGCCACTACACATGGTTCCGTGCTCTAGTTGTAAGTCATCTAAATTGTTAATAAAGTTATAATTTTTTAAAATAAAAGCACACATACCAATTTGAGGTTTTGTTATTTATTATGTAAATACAACACCAGTAATTCATAAAGCATATTTTGTTAACTCTAACTTATTTTTAAAACTTTTGCTGCCGCTTTCACAATTAGGTCTTTTCGTGATATCTAAAGATTACAGCAGATAAAATAAATCATAACAATTACTTCATTCCCTATTACTCTTAATTTCCGAAATGAAAGTTTCGCTACTTATGTATTTCCTTGATTAGTTTGTTGTAAATTTACACACATAAACAATGCAACGGAAACAAAAGTATAAGGTTATTCTAAAGTAAGTTCCCAGTTTAAAATGGTAATAAATTTGTCAATTTTTTACATTCTAACAAAATAAAAATATCAATTTGTCCGTAAAGAAATGGGATTTTATTAAAACAAAGTGAAATTAAATATGACTACCAGCGTTTTGTTCAATAACCAATAGTCTTTCTTCTATCTATAAATGGCATCCTAGGAATGTTCTCAATGACATCCGATATGAATTACTTCAATTTCTTCACACGTAGGGGGTCCGGTAAGAAATACCTTTTCCTTTAGATAAGTCCATAACCAGTAGTCAGCTGGATTTACAAAGAGAACCAGTTTCCTCAAATTTATTCATCATTTTGCAAAATGATTTTACGGAGCAGGTTCCTCTTCTCAATGCATTTAATGTTCGACGTCTTCTCAATGCATGTGCATATTGTCTATTACATTCGTAATAGCACTAATGGATGCCATTTCGAACTCATATAGTTAAAGCCATTGGTCCCACAACTGCTGTCTCTATTCTTATGTTTACACAAACATGACACAGTTACCATAGCGAAGGGAAAAATATAGAAAAAACTCAAACCTTCTAAACATTAGTAATACCAATATGAAACCAAATTGGTAATATTTAAAGAAGATACAGCTGTTTCAAAATGGGAACTTATTAGAATAACCTGATATTTTAAAACTTTAAAGACGACTTTCAATAATTGTTTCAGTCGTTGATTCTGCAAATGCACTATTTTTGGGAGTTGGTCAGCTATTTAACTCTGTTTCTTTGTGCTCTAACTTTCCATTTGTCTCGTAATGATGTAGCCCTCTGGCTTTTAGGGCTTCATTTATTTTAACGAATTTTACACAATGCGCAGATAATAAAATATGAGTTTGATGTTTGAAGTGACGACGACTTGGCTTTATTTCCCGATTAAATGTTGTTACTGCTGGCTGTTAATTGTATGCTGTTAACGAGATGTATGACTTCTATGTAAATAGAGGTTAGTTCTGCCACTTGAGGTGAGTCTACCAACTGTATCTGGTATCATAGTAGCTTGGCCTATAACAACCACTACAACCACCATAACCAGGCTTATATCCGCTATAGCTAGGCCTAGAACCTCCGTAATTCCAATCGTTATAGCCAGTACCGTAGCCTCCGTAGCCTTTGTCGTGGCCTCCGTAGCTAGGCCTAGAGCCACCGTAATTTCCACCACCGTAGCCGCCGTAACTACCACCGCCGTAACTACCACCGCCATAACTTGGTCTGTATCCGCCGTATCCTCCGCTGCTGTAACTTGGGCTGTAACCGCCGTATCCTCCACTACTGTAGCTAGGGCTGTAACCACCATATCCTCCACTGCTGTAACTTGGTCTGTAACCGCCATATCCTCCACTGCCATAACTTGAGCCGTAGCCACCATATCCTCCACTGCCATAACTTGAGCCGTGACCGCCGTACCCTCCACTGCCATAGCTTGGACTATAACCACCATATCCTCCACTGCCATAGCTTGGCCTGTAACCTCCAACCCCCTGGCCGCCATAACCTCCACTTCCACCGTATGTTGGCCTGTAGAACCCGTAGCCTCCTCCGCTACTGCTGGGACGATATCCTGAGGAACTGCCACCATAGCCCCAGTAATCCGAGTATCCTCCAGTACCGTAGTAACCCCCACCATAACCACTGCCGTAGCCGCCGTAACGGTCGTAGTCGTAAGTGTTGTAGGAAACACTAGCCTCCGATGCGAAGACTACGGCAACGAGGCCCAGAACATAAACCTGATAAAAACAGATAGAACAAATGTTAAACCACTGATAGTTCCACAGCTTTATCTCAAATCATACATTTTAAGATAAGTTAGTCAGTTTTGACCAAAAAAGCAGAAAAAGCAAGGATAATCAATAATCATGAAACATATGGCGCGCTCTCTCAAGAGACTTTCACTTTCGCCCTAATGTTTTGGGAACTAACACTTGTGATTGGCCTACGCCCGCACAGTAAACACAGAAGGACAAGGGAGGGTATGAGTTTGTTTTCAAGACCCACAGTTACACTGCTTGTTTACGTACTGAACTAGGGAAAGTGGCCACCCACACAATCTACAGTGTTGCCAGGTTGTTTTCGACAAAACTAAAATATCTCCGTAGGAAATGGTCAGAGACGAAAACGTAAGATACAAAATGTGTTCCAAATACCGAGATCTACCACTGGTTTAAATTAATGTAATGACTTTCCTTCCACCCGGTATACATGTATATGTAAAAATAACTGAAAATACAAATTAAAAAAAAAAATAGAAAATAGAATTGGATAGGACTCACACTAAGAAAGATAAAGCAGCGGAACGAATGATTTTGGATTGAAATCATCGAAAAAGTAGAGGAAGCGGAAGACCAAGAAAACAAATGGAAGAGTACATTTATCGAAGAAATTGCTAAAAAAAAGGAAAACATGGAATGAAGTAGACATTGGCAAGAAATAGGGTCTTATGGAAATATTTTCTGAATGCTCTATGTTCCTCCTAAGGAAATATAGATTGACTGATTTGTTCCACAGTAACTGAAATTTACCTGTTTCCAAACTAAAAATTGAACGGAAATAACCATTATCCACCTATTACATATTTACCAATATAAAACAAAAGTTACTGGGATGTTTTAAATGACTTCAGAGGTATACAATAGCCAACGATATAGTTTCAAACAAATGTTAGCCCCCAAGCGCAACAGCCCTTTGCGGCCAAGGCTTAAGGCCCGGCAGCTGCGTCCCCCACCTCTGCCCACTAGAGGCGTCATGAGTGGGGCGCAGAACTGCAAGGTGGAACGTGGCCAGTGCTCCGAGCTCTCGCGGCCGGTTATGCGGCTTTCGCGACCTGGGACGCTACTTCTTTATCAAGTAGCACCTCAATTGGCCCCTCCGGGACCTAACGAGGCTGAGTGCACCCCATACCAAACCTCTCAGCGCGGGAAAAAATCCCCTCGCTGGTACCGGGGATCCAACCCATGTCCTCCGCGCTAGAGAAGGCGCGCTACCACTGCGCTAAACTAATGTTAAACTGAGTATTTTTTAATCGCTAAGTACAAAAAGAAATCGACAGTTTAACTTTCGCTTATTGCAATCTAATTGTAAACGATTTATAAATTTAATTCTTAAACACAAAAGAGCACATTGTTTAATTTGCTGTGTAAAAGCCGGGATTACGTGCACTGAACGTGAGTTAAGGAATAGGGCGGAAATCAATGTGCGTTAATAATATGTGATTAAACGGGAAGCATTGCTTCCCATTTTATTGTTAGTAATATATTAATTTCTATATTTTCGTTAAAGTCACCCTTCTGGAAAATTTGGCGATACAATTTTCAAACAGCGTTTAGGAATTGCAACACACTACTTTTGCAAGTAGTTTTCTGGAACCTCAACATATGGCATGAGGTGTTTGCTGATGGTCGATATTTAGATACACTGTCGATATAATCTCGTTTTGCGGGCGCGAGGTATATCTTGTTTATTACCTTCCTGTGAGTATTACAGGTTACTACTTGTTAGTGGTTAGGAAAGAACATGAAATCATCTTGTTTTCTTTATAATGAATATCAGTTTAGTATTACGCGATGTTACACAGGATTCTAATGGAGTGTTTGTCTGGCAAGTTTCATTTTTAAAGACAGAATTGTACATGTTTTAATAATAAGGAATAACATTTACTGGAAGCAATTTTGAAACTGTAAATTACTTTGGCTTTATGGCGAAAGCATAAATGCATTGGGGAGTAATGAATCATGTGTGATGGAAGAGTGCTGTGTTGTGTGTGAAGTTTTGAATCGAGTTTTTGTTCATTTATCTATGTAAAGAAGAAACAAATCATACGAAAAAGAGGGAAATTACAGTATTAAACATTTGTAAACAAAAATAAAAATTTATGAGTGACATTTTAATAAAGGTATTTTTGGTGTAGAATGGCTGTAAAAGTAGAGCCAGATTATGAGTTATCCATTCTACTCTTCTCAGTATTATTTCTTCCATACCATAAATTGTCACCACGTGCTACTGTTTCATTTGTTTGCTATTTTTGTCAACAACAAAAATAAATTAATAAATAAAAATGAAAAACCCGAAAATTTAAAGCAATATATTACTGTTCTATTTGAACTCCTGTTTCCTGGAAGATGTATAAATAGCTGAAAAAAGCTAGCTTGAAGCTACAAATAAATTCCATAACTCATACGTTTCATTAAGTCAACAATTTAATAATAGCATGTTATGTTTTAGGTTACCCTTCCAACAAAATAATGCGATCTCTGCAAAATGTGGGACAAAATATCTTAGATCCTTGCTGGTATCGAAATTGCAACCTCTCCTAAGACTTGGTAGTAGAGAATAGTGTCACTTTCTCCACCAGTTACAAACCACTAAAGGAGATGTTTATGTTAACGTTTATAACATGTCCATTTTCTGTTGTAAAATATACTTATGATTTTCCGAAACAAAGGAGTGTTACTTTCATGTGATGTGGTTATATGATTGATTTGACTAATTAGACATGCATTAAAAATCTAAACATATTATGTCGTACAAGGAGAGGGGTGTAGAAAGTTTACAGTGTAAGATGTGACAGAGTTGTTATACAATTAAGACCTTACTGAAAGTACGCCCCTGTGACGGGCGTCAACAAACAGGTCTCGGTGTTTTCCCATTTCGCCCACCAAGTGTCTATAGCAGTACCTATTGCATCATTATCTGCCATGTTTCCCAACTTTTGACATAGTTTCCTTTTGTGATTGGAATAGTGGGAATTCCTATTGGCACTTTTCTCTCTGCAGAGGATTTTTTTTTTCGAACCTTGAGGATGATGTTTTTGGTCACTGTAAATACGTCACCTAAGGTCACGATCAACAAAATTGTGTTAAAACGTGGGTTTGTATGTCATCTTCCGGCCTTGACATGTTCTCTCATCATGTTACAACCTTCTTCTGCTTAGTTATCTTTCAAAATACTCAGAATATTTGTCCCTCTTTCTTTAACTGCCCTACCATTTAATCTTCACACACCTTCTAATAAATCCCCCGTTCACTGTACGTATTCAAATAATTAACATGTGATATACTATTGTAGGCACAAAATTTAATGGCGGTTGGCAGGAGGAGCTGGTCAACACAATATCCATTCAGAGGCTTGCCAGACCTTGCTAAGTTGTATAGTTGTGTTTACGCAGTAAAATCAGGCTGTAGGCTTGATGATATAAACTAACAGTATTGGTCAGGTATCAGCCGCCATTAAGTGTTGTATCTACTACAGTATATCGTCACGCACATTAAAGTCTATGTATTTGTAATAGTTAATTGCAGTTCTTTTCGAAACAGAAAAATGTTATTGGTAACCTGATTTATGTGCAATTTTCTATTTGTAAAACTTAAGTTCACTATCACGAATTATTACTGTGACTGAAATGGACAATTATTTTATCAGAATGCATAGACTATTAATAAGCCTGTGCTTTAAACACTAGTTTGTGTTCCTGAGTAGAAAACACACTAAATATACTCGTATAAACGTTTGAGTAGCTTTGGAAGAATATTATTGTGACATTGCTTCGAGTTTCCATGTAGAAAGCATCCCATAAATTAAAGGTACCTTGGCTGACGTCACGTTGCCAGGGAGTCTGAGAGTAACCTTTGAGAGTTTTTAAATACTATTTAAAGGATTCGCGAAAGTTTATGTACAAAAAGGAGTTTAAATAAGTATGATTTTAGAATATATGTTGAGCTGCATTTAAATAAAAGGAATACATAATAGGAAAAGTGGATATTGTTACAATATTTTAAAGGCGGAAGTCACACACTTTGTAATTCACACTTTTACAGACTGAGCAGCGTTTGATTATTATATAAATAGATATACCAAGGGAAGATGCATATTTTAATTTGTTAATGCAAAGATGCACGTTTTACACTTCAAGGCGGTGTTCAATTATAAGTTTCCGCTTTAGCTAATTAATGATTAAATACTGGGATCTATTTAATAGCCTACAATCAATATAAGCGCATGGGTGGAGTAATTTCAACCAAACTGGGTACACATGCATATAACTTCCAATCTGGAAAACAAAATTGGGGGGTGGGGAGCGATGGCATGTGGAAATAATAAAACAACGACCGATATTAGTGTCTAATTCATAGCTTTCAGGGTCGCTGTGTCGAGCAATGACACTTCCACTTAAGTCCAAGTCCCAATCAATATTAGGGGTTTGAGGAGGTGAAAAATGCACAAAATAATTATTAGTATTCGAACCCATATTTTCAGGGTGGAACCAGTTTGAACTCAGTTCACACACACCTTCGCCTAATCTCGAGTTAAACCACAGGTATTTCACTGGGCTCGCTACGACCTGACTGCCGTGCGTTTAAGGGACATGGGGACTGAAATTACAAGGTTCTCTAATATTTAATCTACCGAGTTAGAATTTGGTGTAGGCTACAAGTAGGCCACTAGTAAACTGTGTAGTAAGTTTCACATTTATATGATTGTTATTTATAGAGTTATTAATTATTTTCTAAATAATATATATTACTAATTTTCAAAACAAACCTGTTGCTTTTATGGTTTAAGTAAGTTACTAATGTTATGTGCTTCTTATTTGTTATAATTATGAGTACAAACTCAGTCATTACTTTTGTAGTCAGAACACTATCTTCTAAAATAAAAATTTATTTCTATTTGAACATTTTTTTACAGAAAAATTAGCTAAAAATCCCAAAATTTAATTTTTTATAAAAACTATTTGTCATAAACTGAAAATAATGACTAGATTTGTTCAGCTGTCTTTGCACAACATGTATGTAACTTTATACTACAATTGGATCAAAACTACAGCTCCAGCCTCATTTTATGTGTTGAAAAATGTAAATTTGAGAAAAATTGAGTTTTCTGAAAACATGTAGTTTAAATATATTTACAGGCTACCTGTATTCTCAGAACTGGCTCATAGTGTTACAATACGATCTCAAACAGTGAAACTCGACCCAATCAAGGCTGTAAAGCAATATTTGTTTTTAAAAAAGGGAGTGTAGTAATATGTTTCCAAACTATTTCAAAACAGGTATCACACTGGGTGCTGTCAACTGCACACCTAAGTATTTAAACGTGCATTGGTACCTTAAAAATGGTGGAAATTGATATTTTACTTATGCACCTGATTCCTGAAGTTCCTAAGTACATTTGTAAGTGAAAATCTGAAATTCGTAAATTTTGTCATTTTGGTCGAAATTTCAGTCCCCTGTCCCTCAAGTTGGCGAGAAACAAGAGATCTTACTCGCGTTGGTACAAAATTACTCATGGTCATAAAATAAACAGTTTGTGTGACTTTTGTTTGTTTATGCATAGCATGGTGCTTTTTAAAATGTTTGTGCATATTTGCATGCATGTTTTACTATAAGTCCAGGATCTACTTATGAAATACGCACTGCTTATATTCCTGAACTTATCAACATTGTTTCAATTCTGTTATTTACGAAAATTATCCATAGTTTATTACATTAAACTCCGTCCACTTGTACATTAATATGTAGCAGAACTGAACTGCATTTTAGTTTTTACTCTATGTTTATTGAATAAAAATTGTTTGCTAATTTGACGCTTTGATTCAAGCTTTAATTTACGGCATCCTTACGCTTTCTTAGGCATAGATCAAACATATTACGCTCACAATTATGGTTTAGCTAACCAAGTAAAAACATGTATAATGTTTAATGTCTTGAAGTACCGCAGTGTCATGTTATTTTCTTCTTTTGGTGACTGATGATTTGATATGCTTGTTTGCAACAAATAAACCAAAATATGAATAAGAGGATTTATTTGAATAGTTTAACGAAACAGCACGTCCTCACCCTCTTTTAGCTTATTTTAGTAAGTCAGCTTTCCCCTTTTTCGTATCAAATTTGTCGATGACTTACAACAGCGATGGAGAAAATGGGATTCACGAATAATTTGGATTTGCAGCTGCCGCACCCTCACTTGCTAGATGTCCGTTTGTTTTTCACACGCCACTACGTGTTTCATGTTTGGCGACTCGTAGTAGGAAGGCATTTTTGCCATCCCTGATTACAACAATGGCAAGTGACTGATCCGTATCCAACTACGCTACATTTTTACTTTCTCTACTGGTAAGAGGGGAAGTATTGTATTCCACCCAAAACTTCGATGTCGAGATTTCACCGGAAATATGTTTTGAGACCCCCTGAATCCAAAAAAAGCATTTTTAGAAAAAGGTCCGTGTGTGTGTGTGTCTGTGGATAGCATAACTCAAAAACCAAACCAAAGTTGGTATTTAAGTTTAATGTCTTTCAAGGATGCGACACGAAGATTTTGAAGAAAATAGCCCCACACTAAACTACCCTTTACATGGAAAATTTTTCGAAAATTTTGATATTCTTGAAAATGGCTCTAACGATTTTGATTAAAATGTCATATGTTTGAGATATTTTTATGACAAATGAAATGTATATCTTGAATTTTCTGGCTATAGCCCCTGTAGTCGTATTTACTCTGGACGACTTTTGCATAACTGGTAAACCGTTCACGAGATATTTATGTTTTATTATTTATTTCTATTTTAAAAAGTTGCTCCTCACGATACAATTATTTGTGAAAAAAAAAATGTTATAGTTAAAATAAGGTTTTTAGGGTTTAGTGACAATAAACTCTACATTTATAAATTTTGGCGATCTCGGCCTTTTTTCACAGATGGATAGGTATCCTTAAAAATTCACCCTATGAAACAATCAACCTGGTGGGCACTATAATATTACACCCTCTTCGAGACCCATGATGTTAAATGTTACGCTCACTCGTCAAGGTATAAGAAAGTGCAAAGCATCAATAATATCTAAATACCTTTTTCACCAGGATATAGTACTAAAGAAAATAATACCAGACCTGAATTTTAGGGGGAAAGGGGGGAGAAATTAAAAAAAGAAAGAAAGAAGCAAGCAAGAAAGAAAGAAAGAAGCAAACAGGAAAGAAAGAAAGAAAGAAAGAAAGAAAGAAAGAAAGAAAGAAAGAAAGAAGCAAACAGGAAAGAAAGAAAGAAAGAAAGAAAGAAAGAAAGAAAGAAAGAAAGAAAGAAAGAAAGAAAGAAAGAAAGAAAGAAAAAGAAAGAAAGAAAGAAAGAGAAAGGGAGAAAGAAAGAAAGAAAGAAAGAAAGAAAGAAAGAAAGAAAGAAAGAAAGAAAGAAAGAAAGAAAGAAAGAAAGAAAGAAAGAAAGAAAGAAAGAGAGAAAGAAAGAAAAAAAAGAAAGAAAAAGAAGAAAAAGTTCAGGAGCCGGATTTCAGTATTAATCATCATTATCAATAAGTTTAATCACTCCCCGAGCTACACAGATTATCATTAAGGGTTAATTTAAAGTGAAGTGAAAACTACGTTATGAAAATATAAACTTTAGGCTTAATAAACTAATTTCCTTGTGTCATACTGCTGTTGCAGGCAATAATTATGAAAATGAATATTTCTCATCGTATTTCTTGTCAAGCTGGACTTCACCGAATACAAAAGCAAAAAGATTGCTGCATGTATCTAAAGTGGTGGGGACGTGAAAAAATAAGAGATTCGCAAGAGGTTGAAAACAAACGATTTGTAATGAGTTTAAGAACTTGGAGGCCTTTCCAAAACTAGCTCGACTACACACATGTTATGTAATTTATTTAGAAAAGTAGGTTTAAATTGTTGTTTCTAAAATCTGAGCTCTGGCACATTTTCTCGCCATTTTGAATTAGGCTTTCAGAAAAATTATTTTCGTAAGTCATTGCGTTCTCTTGTTTTCATTAATATTGGCGATCGTTTATTTTTCTCTCTGTTATCGATATTATTGCTTGCATACTTTCAGTCTTAACTAGTGTTCACGAAAATTTATAAGTAATTCTTGAAAAGAAATAAAATTAAGAAAACTAGACGAAAAAAAAGTGTTCAAAATATTGCATGAATGAAAGTGCCTTTTAGAGAAAACTGATTGTAGCAGAAATAGAATAGACGTTTTAATACACATCGTAAGCAATTACAAAAATTTTGTCACATTAATAAGAATTGTCCTTACCAGCAAGTTCATTTTGTGCTGCCGGAACAGGTCACGTGACCTTAACACACGCGGTAAAGGTGTTTGACTGAATCCTTCACTTTGTTCTCTGCGCTTTATATAGTTTTGTTTGAAGGGCAGCCAGCCGTAACACAACCAGAGATTCACCCCGTGTACCCCTAGCTAAGTGAGCCTCCCCCCACTCTTTATACTACCCAGTAGGTCACCAATTTGATATCACAGCTACCTACACAACCTGTCTCCCAATCGCACAGCCTCAGTACCGCCAAAATATCAGTTCGTTCTCCCAGACACCTTTACGTTCCTCGGTGGCTAGGCCTATGTTCAAATCTATACCTTACCTGTAATAAAATGATAAAGAAACATTTTTGTTATACTTACATGACTTTCTCTATCCACTCTTCTACAAAAGGCTGCAGCGATAACAAATATTTTAAAAACAAGTCATGTATGACAGTTTTGAAGTCCCACGTTCCTTGCATGGCTAGAAAAACAAAAATCTAATGTGCTGCATTCACGTGACTTTCTCTACCTACTGTTATTTATAATAAATAGATTCTATAGTTCTTACAAAAGCTTAGTCTTCAATCTATGTCATGCTAATCCAGATAAATATCTCCAGGAAATGTTTCATTACAAATGTAGATCAGAAAATTGAAGTGACAGTCAAATATTTAACAGCGGGTCAGTATATGCTGGACAAGAAATCCCATGCTCTTTTTATGACATAGGCCAGTTACAACTGAATGATAGCAGCTTTTCAAATAATGATAAGTATTAAATTCAAACCAAAAAATAACGGATATGTCACAAAAGGATGATGCCTCAATAACGTTATTTAAATAATTAGTGTACTTTAAATATATCTGCATTTTTGTTTTTTATTCCACCCAAAAATTCAATGTCGAGATTTCAGCGAAAATATATGTTTTGAGGCCCCCTGAATAAAAACAGCATTTTTACAAAAAGGTGTGTGTGTGGGGGGGGGGGGGTGTCAGTCTGTGGACAGCATAACTCAAAAACGAAAAGTCGGTTAAAAACCAAAGTTGGTATCTAAGTTTAATGTCTTTCAAGGATGCGACACGAAGATTTTGAAGACAATTGTTTCGCCCTAAACTATCCTTTACATGGAAAAGTTTTCGAAAACGTTGATTTTCTTGAAAATGGCTCTAACGATTTTGATTAAAATGCCATATGTTTGAGATATTTTTATGACAAATGAAATGTATATCTTGAATTTTGTTGCTATAGCCCATGAAGTCCTATTCACTCTGGATGACTTTTGTATAACTGGTAAACCGTAAGAGATGGACCAAATCTTACAACACAAAAAACTAACGTGTTGTACTCACATGACTTTCTCTACTCTTGTACATACCATTCTTACAAACTCTTACTCCTACGAATATATCTTCTTCTTGTTAGTGAACATAAACATTTGTACAAATTATCTTATTGCTTATTTCCTTGTAGGTGCAAGGGGAATATTAGAATACAGTAGGCTTTGTGCGATAGTCAAATCTTTTAAAGCTTTGAGATTCCGTTCTCTTTGCACGCTTAACATATAAAAAAATGAACAACGATGTTTCATTTCAGCAAAGTTTAAAGTTTTCCGAAGCTCACATACATAACAATGAATATCTCCGAAATGGTTCAACCTACAAGAAAATTTATTGAGACATAAAATGTGTATTTTAGCAAGATCTACATTTTTTATAGTATTGTAACAAATGGAGAAAACCACCAGTTACTGCTGTTCACACTTTATTGCCTTTTAGTCAGTTAGCGTAGTGCTAACGTTACACTCAGATTACTTTTGTCCAAGCTCAGAGCAACAGAACTGCCGAATCACAAATAATAACTGTCAGATTGAACTGCTAGTGGGCACGACTCCTCAACGCTTCGTATACGTCTTTTTCCCTCTTCTGCCCGGTGCTTGGCAGCGACTTATATGGGTCCTTAAACAGAGGGAAAATTCTGGAGGTAGAATATTCGGGAGTGCCTGTGGCGGAACGGTCCAGAAACCGCACCGCCATGTAATAGCTATTGTCTCGTACGCTCCTATTGTTGTCGGCGGCCTGTGGCGGAACGGTCCAGAAACCGCACCGCCATGTAATAGCTATTGTCTCGTACGCTCCTATTGTTGTCGGCGGCAGGTCGTTAGGCCAGGCAGGCGACTGGCTGGGTCCCCCCTCCCCAGTGTAGGCAATCAGATGCGGCGGGCGCGGTGACAGTATGATTTGGTGTATCTCTAACGGTTTACCAGTTATGCAAAAGTCGTCCAGAGTAAATACGACTACAGCGACTCTAGCCAGAAAATTCAACATATACATTGCATTTGTCATAAAAATATCTCAGACATTTCACATTTTAATCAAAATCGTTAGAGCCATTTTCAAGAAAATCAAAATTTTCGAAAAAGTTTCCATGTAAAGGGTAGTTTAGGCTGGGGCTATTTTCTTCAATATCTTCGTGTCGCATTCTTGAAAGACACTAAACTTAAATACCAACTTTGGTTTTTGACTGTCTTTTCGTTTTTGAGTTATGCTGTCCACAGACTGACACACAGACACACACACGGACTTTTTTTTTTTTTTTTTTTTTTTTTTTTTTTTTTTTTTTTTTTTTTTTTTTTAATTCAAAGGGTCTCTTGCAAACATGCGACCAGAGGCTCTTCTTGAGGAAAAGCTCATGCTCCGTCGATGTATTCTAATTCCACGTATGTTCCATTGTGGGATGAAAATTATTATGGGACAAGTACTCGAATGCAGCTTTCCATTACTTGAATCAATCTATTCTTTTTCTTTGGTGTTGGACCAACACCTTTTACTGGAGTTTTGTCCCACCTCGTTCTCACTGGCGTTTTTACAGTGTGGGCAGCATTTTCCTGCTCCATCTGCTCCACAAAGGAGGGTCTTTTCCCAATATAGAGAATTTCGTTATCTAACCCAGAGTAGTTAAAAGGAATAACACTAACAATGAAAGGAAGGAGATTTAGAAGATAGATGGATCCTGGGAAGACAGAGAAGAGTAGAGAAAAATTATATGTAGTTCCTAAATGAGTACAGGAAGATGTCAAAGACATTGTAAAGCTGGAATGAATAAATAAATACATAATGTATGTACGTACACACACACATAAATAAATGAATAACACAATATTATAATTATTAACATATAGGATGAAAACATGTTTCATACTTACCTTCTATGAACTCATTTTTCTCACAAATCAACTGCATTCGAGTGGCCAAAATTTGCAGAGGCACTTATTTTTAAACAGTGAACACCATTAAATAGAATGATTGCGATTTTTTCTGCCCTTTAGGAAGTTTGCTTGTTAGCCGTGCAAAGAGAACGGAATTTCAAAACTTTAGAGGATTTGACTATCGCTCAAAGACAATTCTCATATTCCCCTTGCACCTACAAGGAAATAAGCAATAAGATAATTTCTGCAAATGTTTATTTCAACTAACGCGAGGAAGATAGAGGAATAAGACGGGCCCTAATGACCTAGTTGCCGACGGGCCCTTAAACAACACTCACTTGCTCACTAGAGGAATAAGAGTTTGTAAGAATGGTTAGTACAAGTGTACTAATAGTGAAAGTCATGTGAGTGCAACACACCAATTTTTTTTAATGTACAAATGTTACTGTCGCAAAGTAGTTAAGTGTCCAAAGTTACTAAAAATAACTACCTACATTAATATCCACACGTATTTGCAGATATACACGTGTCAGGGGTGCAAGTGCAGAAATTTTTATGTTGATTGAAGGCAGTGGGAGAGACAATATTAAATCAATATTTGCTTCATCTGCGAACTCATAATTTTACTTAGTATTAAGAATAGCATGTTTTCAGGTTGGTTAAAATGACAGCTCCATGTAATAAATTTACTGGCATGTGAAAGAACTCCTGCGGGACGAAATGCCGGTACAGCGGCGACGCTGACGTGCTCTTGGCAACTGACAGCGTCGTTAAACAACAAAATATTTTTTTTTTATAATATTAGTTAGTACCTCTAAGCTAGGGATCCCACACGTCCCGCATTTAGCGGGACAGTGCCGATTTTGAAACCTATGTCCCGTGTCCCTTTTTCCCCCTAGTGTTTAACGCCCGCTTTTACTACTACGGCACCGCAGGCGGTGACACTAATACATGGAGTAAAGATGGAGCACCGGTGGAATGACATAGCGGGGGAAACCGGAGAACCCGCCCCAGCGCCGCTTCGTTCATCACGAATCCCGCATGAGGTTGCCTGGGATCGAACCCGGGCCGCTTTGGTGAGAAGCGAATGGTCTAACCACTCGGTTACGGCGCAGCCTCCCGTGTCCTACGGGACCTACATTTGGCTTGTCTAAAACGTCCTGACATTCCCCCACTCCCAAAGCAAAGATGCGTAATAGCACTGAGCAGTCCACTTGCATAAAAGAGAAGTGAGGGGGGGGGGGGGGGGGTCAGTCAGTCACCACCACAGTAATATCGTAGTTGTCGCATTTTCATTTTATACAACCGGCATATGAAAGCATTCTTTATCGCCTGCCTGACTGCGCGGAACTGTATGAAATTAAAGTGTGGGGTGGTGAAAATTACATGGATAAAGTGTTTTGTGTTATTTGCAAGTCTATTTTTTCAATCGACCATGGTGGTAGAAACCATAAGTGTGTGTGTGTGTGTGTTTTTTTTAACTTGCTTTTAAAAAAATCATAAAATTTTGACTGTGATTCATGGATCTGCAGAAAACAGTTCACAAAACCCAGCAGAGGCGGCAACATTATCTAATAGCAGTGGGGCGACTGGAAATACCATATAGGTCTCCTAAAGGCGAATTCAAATTATGTATTTATTATTGAAGCGTCCTGCTGTTTATTTTAAAATCTGGGATTCCTACTCTAAGCAAGCGTGGCACAGAAGGGCCGATGCAGAGTGGGCAGGTCTCGTGATATCCAGTGGTATACCGGAATCGAGTTCCAAAGCTTTCTCCAAGGTCAATAACCTCATAGTACCTAGGCCAGTATTTTGTATCTTACATTTTTGTCTCCGATCATTTCCTATGGAGATATTTTAGTTTTATCGAAAACAACCTGGCAACACTGCAGATTGTGTGCGTGGTCATTTTCCCTAGCCACGTACATAAACAAACAGCGTAACGGTGCGTTTTGAAAACAAACTGCTTTGTCCTTCCGTGTTTATTGTGACAGTGTAAGCCAATCACAAGCGTTAGCTCCCAAAACATTACCGAAAGCTGTTTGTATCCACATACCAGGCCATTTCCCTGACCAACCTTAACGCAACGTTGTCCAGTTACGTCATCTAAGAAATAGCAGTTCAGAGCATTCCTTAATGTCTTTTAAGTGATTAATTTTGTCGAAACCCTATGTTCCATAATTACTACTGAAGCTATGTCAGAAATAAGTTACTCTACGCACCTTACAAGTAACAAACTGTTATATTGGACATTCTTGTGGAATTACGCATCCCGGGAGGAACTTGGGGCGCTAACCACGTCCCAACCTCCTGTACTGCACCCCAGACAGAGATGGAAATGCAGCGATTGGCCGGCATCTGGTTGTGCACCACGGAGTTGATTTTATCTATACGACACAAGATTTTTGTATCATACCAAAACAATGCAGAGAAATGTTGCATCTGAAACTAATCCTCTACAGGCAAAATATTTTTATTTTTTAAATTTATTCAGAAATGGGTCTAACGATTTTGATTAAAACGACATACATTTAAGATATTTGTATTACAAATGAAATGTACACCTTGAATTTCTGGAAGTCTATGAAGTACTCTTCATTCAGGAGGAATTTTGTACAGTTGGTAAACCTTAAGCGAGAGACGAAAACGTACTATAAAAACATGTAGATCTGTTTAAAATTCACAATTTATTTCAAATAATGTTTGAGTATAAGCCATCTCCGAGATAAATATTATTGGATTGAACTGTTTAGCATTTGTAATTTTTAAGTGTTATTGCTGTTCAGTTATTTCTCACGATTGCATGCAAAGAGTGTAATTTTAAGACCAGCATACAGCATCTAGTTCTTCAGCAATTGACTGACGCTACACTCCTTGTACCTATAACTAAATGCAAAATGTTGTCAATAGAATTACGTAGATAATAAAATACGTGTTCTTAAGAATAGTTTGTTGAACCTAAATAAAATAATCAAAAGTGGGTAGAAAAAGTTGTGTGAATATAACATTTTTAAATGTATCTCTCAATCTCTTTTTGCTTAGATATATTTGCTGAATCCTCGGAAAATTAAATTTCTTTAATTAACGTTTCTGTTTAACCTTTTCTTCGTGTGAAATAAACACATAATCAAGCACTAGCACTACGACTGACTCGAGAATTTCGTTATTTAATTAACGTCTTTGTTCATGAAACAGAGGATGTGACAGGTTGAGGTAGGCCTTGAGAATAATTGAGTGACCTTGCAGGACACTGAAAACGGAATCTGAACACCAGCCAGAGAAGCACTGGTCGCGAGAAACTTTGCATCACTTTCTCTTGTTTCTCGATAGCTCTACATCCAAGCTTACGCAATAGTTCCGTATGGGCTTTTAGAAAGACCTTGTTTGTTTTCTGTAAATCTCCCCTCCCCACAGATGGACAACTACCAGATAAACACAGAGTTGCTAAGCATTACATGGAATACAAACCACGCGTAGAAACGTCCTGCATTAAACATACTCCTGATGTATCAATTTGGAAATAGTCAAATGTTAAAATAAATTTCTTAAAATGAACAAAATAGCAACATTTAAATTCAATACGATAATGTCTATTTTTTAAAAAATGTAATACATATTTTAGGAATGGATATGAAAGGAAACATTACAGTTCCCAACTCGCTACCTAAGCAATTTCATGTTTGAAATATTAAACTTGCAACATTACGTAATATGTAGTAAGGTTATATACTATGTAACACATCTTATGAATGTTGAAGCGCAGAAACAATGATCGCGTATTTCTTCGCTATTTGTGATTTCTTTAGACTATTGTCTGTATTCTAAGTTCTGTAACTTTTCTTTGAAATGAAACTTTAAGACACCTTTCGCTACTGTTACTTGATTTTGTTGAAAACCTGCTCCGAGCATATTTAAGTTCCCGCCTCACTTAAGTTATATCGGACGAAAACAACAGACAGCCATTTTGCGCAACTTTTAAGCGTCAGGACTACGTTATTCGGTTAGACAAAATAGATCACTCTTCTCGGAATCTGGAAACTGGACTGCAATTTTTCAGAAGTCAAGAAAGCTTTTAAAAACTTCATTGTATTTGTCACATATTCATTGTGAATAATTTGCGCTATACTGAGATTTTCGCTGTGCTGACTTTCGTACAATTTAACACAGACGCTTATGCAGTTATGAAAAGGGAATGCAGTTTCTTCTTCTTCTTCTTCCGTCTATTAAAAGAGGCGTTCGTTAAAACGGTATCCGACTGCATTTTCTGCGCAAAGATCATTTTAAATTTCTTCCGGATGTCTAGGTACATTTTGCTTGTCTGAAGCGTTTAATTTTCTTTTTTGATGTGCTTAGATATACAATTATTTGACCTGTAACAGAAATGTTATCCCAGAAAGCTGACCTGAACATTTTCAGGCTAGTTTATACAGCGTCCACAAAATCCAAGAAATGCTATTTCAATGAAGTAAGCGGCGATCAACAGTTAAAAAGTCATCCGTAGTGATGTTCATCTTTTGTCTTTGTCTATCCATGTTTTTAATTAGCTATCCAATTTTTTAAAGGGGCACTTTCCCTAAGTACACTTCATCTCAAAAATATCTACAACACATGTGATGCAGATGATGTAAAAACACCAATTGCTTTGTGGGGCTTGTTAACTCCACAAGTATGAAGTTATATCCTCTAATAAACAGATGCTCTAAAATTAGTTATGACTATTCCATCTGAGGTTCGAACTCTCCTCATATGCATCTCTCGTTTGGGGCTCAGATAGTGAATAATAGAAATTATGTTAGTGAAGAAGTGAACAAGCAAACACAAAGTGCTCATAAAAGCTACTCTGCACTACTTAAGTACTTCAAATCAAAAACACTGACACGAGAAATGAAGATGCGACTCTACAAGACATTAATAAAACCGGTACTGACTTATGGGGCAGAGACATGGGTGTTACCAGTAGCGGAGGTCGCTAGACTTCAGATACTTGAAAGGAAGATTTTGAGGAAGATCTTGTGGACCTATTAAAGAAAATGGAGAGTGGCGATTAAGAAGCAACAGAGAGCTATACCAAATATGTGACTCTACAGACATTACTGATATCAGAGTGGCAAGGCTGAGGTGGGCTGGACATGTGCAGAGGAAGGATAAAGAGGATATGGAGCGTATAATGGAGAGTAAGGTGGAGAATAGGAGAGGGGTTGGGAAACCAAGATTGAGGTGGCTAGATGGAGTTGAAGAGGATGCAGGATGTTTGGGGATTAGAAGTTGGTGGCAGGCTGCCAGAAATAGAGATGTCTGGAAATCACTTTTGAGGGAGGCTGTGGCCCACTTTGGGCTGTTGAGCCAATGATGATGATGATGATGATGATGATGATTGTTGCACATGGTAACTTGCACTACTTTTCACTTTGAGCATGTTTAATCCATTGTAAACTGAAAACTGTCAATATGTAATATCCCAGCACAAAATAACTAGAATGTCCTATAAACTTTGTGGATTCACAAATTACCAATTGGCTATAAAACAAGCATCAGTATACATATATACTAGCCAGGTTGTGAAGCAATAACAGATGCTTAATCATGCACATGCCACTGGAGTAATTCCCTGTTCTTATCTTGCAGGCTCATGTAGCTTTAGTAAGCAGGATGTTTATATTTTCTTCCACTGAAAGTATACTGTAGCTGGCATATCAGTTCCCCAATAATGAATAATAAACTGTGGCATTTGGCCTGTGTAATTGAATATTAAAGACGTTGGTGACTTGTTTAAAATAATTCTCTTGCTGCTTTTTATGCGACTTATGTGAAAATTATTTTTAAAATGTTTCCTTTGTGCGGCTTTTGCATAATTTATGTGAATATCTGAAAATATCTATTTGCATATAAAAATCACAAAATATGCATTTTATGTGCAATAGAACTTAAAATAGTAGGCCTAATGTAAATATCCAAAACATTAAACTCAGTTTCAAGTTCCATATTAGGATGCAAACAAAATATGTATATACCTAAAAATAGGAGCCCTATTGATTATAAATGGCCTGTATAGCACTTAACTGGTTAGTCAAAATATTTTTAAAAAAAATCAGTAACAACATGTATTCAATATTGTCAATTTTTAAAGCTACAAGAAATGATTTTCATTTCAGTAATATCATTTAACCATGATATTCCGTTAAATCATGGTTTATACTTATTACTTCATGTAATAATACACAGCTTTAAATATTAAAGTAATCTAATATTGTATTTCAAACCATTGCCTAGCATATTTGAGAATATTTACTTATATTGAGTGAATCTTCCCCTTCTTCCAAAATAAAAATAATAGAAGATACAATCTTAATGCTTTCACTGTTTCATACTCTGTAATCAGTTGCCTTGGTTGTAATAAACAATGGGTCATTGAGAAGTTGCTATGCAGCTCTTGTGTAACCAAGATTCCCCTGACAGACAGGAACTCTGGTGGCAGAACTAGCTGTCACAAGCGTATGGTTATAATGTATCACAAACTAAAAAAACCTGATGTTCTATATCAGACATCCAAGCAAAAAAGGGAACCAAAATTCAAAATAAGGTTTAACCAAGAGGACTGCTGGAATTGGTTAGATCTGTCATTAAGAAGAAAACGAATAATAATTATACAACTAAATCAACTAAAAAATATTAAACTCCACAGGAGGAAAAATTCTTAAAGCTTGAAACTAACTCCTGAATTACCTTGAAAAACAGCTGTCGCTATGTTCAGACGTACATCCACAGCACTCGCACTACACCATACACTTGGAGTGATTATTCTCGCCAGTATCTAAAGGACCACGGCTAATTATAGTGCATGCAGGAGGCGAGCAAGGTTTTGTGTCCAATGCATGTCTGAGGTTTGTATCCCATAGAAAAGAAGGGGACTACCTTGGCGATATCCTCACTGTAACTTTTCTATCTGACCTTACCTTGGTCATCTCTTGTTCTCTTCCGAACCCGATGCTATTAGGGTTCCCGAGGGCTAGGGAGTCTTTATTTTTCCAACCTCTCCATTTCTCTAATTTCTCTATAAAATCTTAACCCCAACATGCTGACCTGTCATGGCATGTAATACGTCCTCTGATTGGTAATCAGAGGATATGGTCTGTGAATTTATTTTGATAATTCTCCCGGTCAGGTCGGTGAGACCCGTAAACCAACGACAGGTGCGGTCCTCCAGACATTCTGGTGGTTGTGAGAGAGTGATGTGACTGCCAAAACATAAAAATATGGTGCTCTCTAAAAAACGGTTACTATTACTGCTATTGCTCTCTTCAATATCATTGTGAAAAATATTGGAGAGCAAGAGGATTAATGACTTCATTGTCAGAAATCCAGCATTAGCTAACAACAACAACAACAACTTTCAGTGATGCCAACTAAAAGATCAAAATTTCAAACTCTGAAAAAATTGTCTTTATGGCCCCCTTATGCAAAGACTAATTTATTAGCCTTGTACATTAAATACTTCTGAACAAAGTTTAAATAGACATATTTAAAAAACAGCTTACTTACTCATAAACTTCAACATGTCTGCCATCATAAGTATGCTCCTAGTTTCTGGAGAAGATTGCATCATTTCATTGACATTCTGCTCCATAATCCAGAAGCAAATCCCAATACATGAATGATTATGGCCTTAAGCTCAGTTCTTTTTGTGGGTTTTGCAGATTAAATCTTTATGGGTTAAAACCATTAAAGGAATAAAGACAAAGAAAACAATTTAGTTGAAAAATATAAAATTTTTATATCTTACAAAATGTCTGTGAACAGATCTTGCGAGATCATTTTCAATTGAGTAATCACTCTCATCTCTTAATAGATAAAAACAATGCTTTAAACATTATTTATAAACACAAGATCATTAAACCATTGGGTACAAATGTTATCTTCTTGAGAAAGGAACTAGGACTCATGTGTTATATTTGTTTGTTTGAAAATGTCCTAATGATACTCTTACCATGATACAATAAATAAGTAATGTAAATAAAATAAAACTCATTATAAATATAATGGATGAGCAAAGCCTTCATCATCCATCACGTCCATCTTGTATAGGTCGTGAGGTGAGATATGAGCAATTCCCTTACATGCACAGGGATATTCTTCACCTAAAAGGCTGATGGTGGAGAAAGTTGCGCAAACATGTATGTACAGGAGTCAAGACGTTTCTTTCCATGAAGGAGTGAAGTTCGGTAGCATAGTTTTGGTGCATGTTGCTAATGACATATGTGTAACAATTAGCTTTATAATAAACAAAGCGATTTTGCTACAACTATGGCCATGTGCCAACAATAACTTTCATGTGAACTGCAATTGTTTCAGCTATGTACTGTTGTAGTGTTTCGCGACAAACTGACATGTCTATTCCCCCCTCTCAGCCGTTGCAGAGCGGGAGGGAAGGAAAGCAGCTTCCCCTATGTGCAAGAATTTTGTTCATGTCTTACCTCACGGCCTGCAGCATTCAGCAGTGGTGATGCATATGTTTCCATGGATGCAATTGGAAGTATGAGAGCTATGAGCTACAACATTATAATAAAACCCTATTAAATCAACAATTTATTTCCCCATTGGACTGTGTCATGGTTTTAGAGGATACACAAAGCTTTGAAGGGATGAGGTGATTGGGAAGAGGTAGTTACATTTTTACAACATGTGAGATTTAAGCTGAAACATGACCATTTGTTGGTAGGTACCTAAAGTTTCTAAGAAGGGCAGGGTATGCTGAATATGGTCCAACTGCTGAAATATGGACCAGTTTGTACAGAAATGTGGAAAAAGTCCTGAATATTTTTAGCATCCATGCTTCACTGGCTTTTGTATTGTTACAAGAGGGTTTTGGGCACTACAATCTTTGCAACGTGTAATTTAAATTTTAAGCTTCAATAGTAAAAGTTTTGAGATTAGCCAGTTAAGGATTACCAGCTGTGCATGGAATATAATGCAATCTCTTTCTGTTTTTCATGTTTCAACTTAAAGCAAATGAACAATATTTGTTTCCATAAGTGAATCTGGAAACGGCCAAACCTTATGAGAAAAGTGCTGAGAAAGAGAAGGGATATTTCCATTACTGCATTAGTTTCTTGAAAAGAGATGTTGCTCTGTCAATGGAAACATGAAAAAGAGACCATAAGCAACTACGAGAACGTACTTTATGTTATGTTGTTTTGGTTCATGGCAAGATAAGTAAAGCCTGGATTTTTATGCAACACCGAACTGAGAAATATATATATATATATATAGAGAGAGAGAGAGAGAGCAAAATATATAATTAAAATATGTAATATCAAATAAATATGCAATTATGAATATATAACAAATCATTTAAAATTACATTAGAAGTCCGGACTTCTAATGAAAATTAATTTATTTCACTGTGATCATTCCTTGTGCCACCATATTTATTGCTTTTATTGTTCCATAATACTCCAAGCTTGTCATTTGAAATTGCTATTCACAAATTTCACATTCACAGTTTTCATAATATTTTGTGAAGATCTCAAATGTTCATTTACTAATGGGGTGCATTTTGTACTCCAACGTAATTTTATGATTATCTCCACGTATCAAATTCAAATGTGCTCTAACTTTTGCTATGCCTCATACTTATGTCAAATAAATGGTTGTATAGATTATATTAATTTTCTGCAAATGAATTAGACAAAAAGTAGCGTGGGTTCATTGTGTACCCGTTCAGTAAAATATTTCCTTAATTAAAACAGATGTATCGTAAAATTCTCAACTGTTATTGGTTTGTTTTTTGTTCGTACTAACAACAATCAATTATAATCAGGCAACAATGGAATTTGAAAAATGGAATGGAATTTAAAGCTTGTAAGTCTATTGTTGTGTAATATTCATACCTTTTTTCTTCAGTTTGTGCACAGCTACAAGTGATTAAAGTTCTATGGTGTGTGTTAATTACAATCATGTCCAGGCATCCTTGCAGTCAAAAACTATATCCCACTACTCCATAAGGCATAGAGCAATTGCATACAATTGGAGAAAAGGGAATTATGGCTATAGAAGTTATGGCTTGAAAAGTGGAGTTTGTGCATAGTAAAAATGTTTGCAGTCTTAACTACAAGACAGTATCTACTATAAATGTCCTTTTATGTGCAACATCATGCTTGTCATAAATGGGAAACTAATAGCACAGGGTTTCAATGAAACTAAGATGCGCACATTTATATACAAGCTTAGGCTTCCACGGCTGGCATGAATCCAACAGAATGCACTTTAAACATCAACTGAGATCGACAAAAAACAGGCAGGATCTGCTCTCGATGCAAGGGGTTTATCCGCTGTGGCGAGCTCTACATTGGCACCACCAATTGCAGCATAAAAACCTGCATCAAAGAACGCCACATCAAGTGTGGCAAAACCAAAGTCTCAGACAACACTGCCTACTACAACTCACAGTTGTACCAAGAAGATATTGAGATTTACAGGCATAAAAATAATTTTAATACAAAAGAAGTAGTGCAGATACACAAAATCTGGATGCCAATGCTAGATAATATGTATGCAAAACCCCTCAAAAACCAACTGGCCAATCAGGTGGCAGTTTCCTTAGCCACAAACAAATTAACCAATGAGCAACCAATAGGAGACAATCCCAACTGCCTATATACAGTTTGGGTGCTCCACCGAGTGCCATTCTAGTTGTAAACCAGCCAGGATTCATTTAACTTCTCTTAAGATCTCCAACAGATTTACAGATGAAATGTTAGATGATTTGATTATTCATTGACTGGACCACAATCTACATGCGGGGAAAGTACATTCTATTGGACACAAATTTATGCCATGTAAGAGCAATCAAAAGTTCCTAGTTTTAATGTTCCTTTGCCCAAACATCTGCATCAAATTTGAGTGGGTTTTGCTCAATGCTCAATTGATCCTTCATGGTTGCTGCTTTTGGTTGCATTGATCTTTGTAACTCCTTATGTGAGCCATGTTAACATAGCAACATAAAGATTTTACGAATTGTTTGAAAACCTGAACCTTTTCTTTTAAATTGCCCCACTGAAAGAATGTCTTATCTTCAGATATTAATTTTAAAGCTTCAATCTTCTCTCTACATTTTCACTTTAAAAATGATAGCACTCCAAACATTTCACGTGTCTTTGGTGATACCATGCCTATAAATATAAAGTTTGACACACAGCTTTTGGTTTCTTAGAATTTTAGTATTGTTGTTCTATAAACAAATTTATTGAAATCGGATATAAACAAACCAAGTTACATGTTTGAAGCTATTAATTTTTACTTTCTGTACTGCTCATTTATAGTAAGCAAAAGAAGTATCGTATTCCATCCAAAAATTTGATATCGAGATTTCATAAAAAATATATGTTTTGGGCCTCCTGAAATTCTAAACATAGAAAAAGGTAGCATGCAACATATGTGCCTATCTGCGAGCATCATAACTCCAAAAATAAAAAATTGATTGAACACCAAACTTGGTATTCAAGTTCAGCATCTTCCAAGAATGTGACATCAACATTTGCAAGATAAACATCTGCACCCCAAAATAACCTGTATATGGAAAGACGAATACTTTTCATTTTGCCAAAAATGATTCCTAACAATTTTTATTACAATATCATGTGTTTGAGATACTTGCATGGCAAATGAAATGCATATTTTGAATTTTCTGAGAATAGCCTGCCCAGAAACCCTTTTCATTCAGAATTACTTTTTTAAACTAGTAAACTGTGAGAGATAGAACATTACTATATACAACAAAATGTAGATATTGTTAAAGCAAAAATCTACGTTAATCATTTCTTTTTGGTGTTAACCATTTCTGTGATGTTCTTTGCTGCTGGTTTGAATCCTCAAATATTTATTACATTTTTCAAGTGGTAAGTTGCTATTTGCTTTTTTTTTTTTTTTTGTGGTCATGATAAAGCATGGAATTTTGAAGCTATGTGATCATAGTGCTCTAATTTTAAAAATTTGACTATTGCTTTAGCCTGCTTATACTCAATGAAATGTACATAAGCTTATCTTGAATACCCAGAATAAGATAGAAGAATAAGCTTTTGCAAGAATAGTTTGTTGAAGAGCAAGTTTGAGTCATGAGAATGCAATGCATCAAATATTTTGCTTAGGAGTGATTTCAAATTCAGCAATAAATGCTTGGTTACAAGCTCAAGGCATGCAGGAACAGAAGAATTCAGAAGTAGTCCTATTAGGTGGTGGATATTTGGAAAAGAGTCAACTTGCCGTGTGAAATATTCTAAACTAGCAAACTATTTTAATGATCTTTACATTTTATCTGAAATAAGCTTTTATGGTATCCCGGTTATACAAAATTCAGTTAAATAACGAGGACTTCACAAACACAAGATATACATTTTATTAATCATGCAAATGGCATAAATATATGGTATCTGAATAAAAATCATTAAAGAGCATTCTTGAGAAAATTAAAAATTATTAACATTTTTCCATGTGAAGGGTAGTTTGGAATGGATGTATTCTATAAAGGTTTTGATCTTGCACCCGCTGAACTTTAATACCAAATAGTATATCTATATGACTTTTTGTTTTTGAATTATGGTGTTCTCTCCACCCCCCCCCCCTCCCCTTCTACAAACCACACACTGACCTCTCTCTAAGAGTGCTTTTAGCTTATTCTGGGGATCTTGAAACATGTATTTCTGATGAAATTCTAACATTAATACTTTTAGAAAGGAATGCAATACTTCCTCATCCACTGTTACCCCATATTTTATTAAATCAAGTGAAGTGAATCTCATACAGATAATATAATATAAAATAACCCAAGGAATTAACCTTCACTTACAATTCACAAATATTAGGTTAAACAGCTGTCAAAAAATAAAACTGTAGTGCATATAAGTTTAATACAAAATCCATAACAAACTCAATTTATATTGGCGAGCTGTCAGAAGAATTATAAAAACCATAAATAAGATGAAAATAAAAATTTGGCAGGATCAGATGAAATATCTTCAAAACTTCTTAAAAGATGTGAACCATATTTGTTAGAAATATTAATGCATTTAATAAATTAAATAGTAGTAGAAGAGAGATTCCTGACTACTAAAGAAAACAATAGTAAGACCCTCACACAAAAAATGTATTGCACTCACATTACTTTTTCTACCCTTGTACTAGACATTTTTACAAACTCTTATTCTATAACTTCATGTTGAGATAAACATTTGCAGAAATTATTTTGTTTATCTTCTTGTAGGTGCAAGGGGAATAGGGGAATACACTAGGCTTTGAGCGATAGTCAAATCTTTTAGTCTTCAAATTCTGTTCTCTTTGCATGGTTAACATATAAAAAAATGAATAATGTTCCATTTGACAGAAGTACAAGTTCTCCAAAATTGACACAAATAGCAAGGAATATCTCCAAAATGGTTCACCCTACAAAAAAAATTTAGATGTAAATTGTGTGTTTTATAGTTCGTGAGGTAAGAAATGAACAATTTTTGTGCATAGGGGAAGCTGCTTTGCTTTCCCCCCTCTCTGCAATGGCTGACAGGCAGAAAGGCGGATGGGCTCTGTGCAAATTTTCCTTTTTGTAGTGTTTAAGGTCCCACTTTTACTACATACGGCACTGCAGGCAGTGACACTAATGATACATGGAATGAAGATGGAGCACCGGTGGAATGAGATGGTGGGAGAAACCAGAGAACCCAGAGGAAACCCGCCCCAGGGCCGCTTTGTCCACCACAAATCCCACATGCAATTGCCTGGGGTCCAACCTGGACTGCTTTGGTAGCTTTCCGCAAATGAGTAAACAGCATGCAGCTGAAACAATTGCAGTTCAGTAATTGTTGGGACATACCCATAGTTATAGCCAAATCACTTTGTTCGTTATAATGCTAATTTTTATACATATATAATGTAATTAGCAATATGCACTAAAGCTATGCTAGCGAACTTCACTCCTTCGTGGACAGAAACATGATATCTGCACATACATGACTGCACAACTTCCTCCACCAGCAATCTTTCAGGTGAAGAGTTGCCACTGCACAGCTAGGGGAACTGCTAGTTTTGCCTCTCGATCTTTAGCAAGATCTACATTTATTGTATAGTAAAATTTGGTCTCTTGTATGGTTTATAAGTTATGCAAAAGTCATCCAGAATAAATAGGACTACATGGGCTATAGCCAGAAAATTCAAGATATATATTTCATTTGCCATAAAAATATCTCAAACACGTCACTTTAATCAAAATCGTTAGAGCCATTTTCAAGAAAATCAAAATTTTCCATGTAAAGGGTAGTTTATAGTGAGGGAATTTTCTTCCAAATCTTTGCGTCGCATTCTTGAAAGACATTAAACTTAAATACCAACTTTGGTTTTTAACTGACTTTTAATTTTTGAGCTATGCTGTCTACAGACTCACAGACAGACACACACACACAACACACACACACACACACACACACATGTGGACCGTTTTCTAAAAATGTTTTCTTTTTATTTAGGGGGTCTCAAAACATATATTGCTGATGAAATCTCGACATTTAATTTTTGGGTGGAACATAATACTTTTTCTACTTTACTATACATAGTAGAGAACGTGAAAAGGTGAGAAAAAAGCAGCAAGTAACTACTGACCAATAGCATTCATATCAATACTATCAAAACTGCTAGAAAAATCAATTGCAAACACAATAATTCCTTAGAAAGACATAAAATATTAAGCAATGCAAAGTTCGGTTTTAGAAAAAATAAGTTGATAAACAAAGCAATGGCAGAAATCGTGGATAATACAACTATACAAAATTGCATTTTTCTGAATCCAACAAAAGCATTTGCCTGCATAGATCATGAATTACTCGTTGAGAAACTACAGCACTACAGAATCAGAGGAATCCTACTCAACTCAATAACATCATACTTCACTGTCAAAAGCACTTCCGTTTTTAATCTTTTCATATTTGGTATCACAAACCAAGGACGCTAAGTGGCGATGAACACACAGTTAAGATTTAGTTTTACAAAGTTTAACAAAGAATTAAGGAAGACTAAAAAGTTCCAAAAATTACATACAAAAGGAGAATACATAAGTGATATAAAGTTTCTAAAACTATACCTAACACATAAAGGTACTCTGACCATTGTCCGAAGAACGGTAAACACAAGAGCTACCACCAGAAAGATAGTAGAAAAATATGCAGTTGAGCTGGAAATTTCAAAACATTACAGCATCATAAACATGGAATTCTGCAGCCTACACTTAAAACAAACTATAGTTCTGCATACCTTTAACCTTGTAAATTAAAGGCCCTTTAATAGCGTATTTGAACAAAATTAGTTACATATTCAGATTGCTGCATATCTAAAGGTACCAAAACCATAAAAACTTTAATTTTCAATTTTTTGGATTTAAACAGTTTTGTTTACAACCTCCACAGCTAACCTTTTAGGCATACACCTCCTTTCATTTCTAGTGTCTCTTCACCACCTCATGGTCTAAGGGGAATGAGGGGCAGGGGAGTGACATTACACGCACTGTAACCTTAGTTGCGTAAACATCTGTGTAATCATTGTTCTGCTGGCCATGTTGCCAACTTACCTCCAATATTATTCGCGCTATGTTTACTTGCTGCTAGTCTCTCTTAATTTCAGTTGAAAAACCTTTGTACTGTAGAAGTAGATAATCCTCCACCTAAGAGCGCTGTGAAATCTGCTATGATATTGTGGTTGTAGAACAAAGGGGTTCAGAGTGATAGTTCTATGTGTAAAACAGATCTTTATTGGATGCCTGAATCAAACAAACCTAAAGAGCCTCTTAAAGGTATTAGTCTTTCTTCTATTACTTTCATTACCTGTACTTGCAGGAATAATTACTATACTATTAACTGAGCGAAATTTTAATATGTACTTCATTCTTTGAACCTGCAGAAGGGAATGAAAGGGTGTTAGACTAAATTCTTCCTCAATTGTTATAACGTTATTGGTTATTTTGGTTTTATTGGGCCACACTGTCGTTTACCTGTCCCCATACATGTGTGATTCCAATCCCATAGAACTAGTTTGGGCCAAGGTAAAATGAATGCTTAAAGAAATGCAACAGCTAACTTATTCTTACAGGAATTGCATGATATGATGCTCAAGGATATATCACAAAACCGAAACATACTGACAGTGTAAGGCAGAAAATGATTAGTGGGAAAGAGATGGAGTAGTTGAAAACATTGTTTGCGCTTTATAAACTAAATATACTGCATGAACTGAAAATAACATTTAAATTATGCTATTTTGAGCGATATCTTTGCTTTAATCTGGCGTGAATACGCATTCCTAGTTTAGCAACATTATCATAAACATGATTAGAAGCAGAACTGCTGCTCACAATATAATTATGCATCCACTTGCAATAATGCAAAACTTAAAAATTTAAGTGTATCGAAAGTTTATCTCAAAGAATTAGAAATACATAGAATCCCAAAATAATGCAGTTGTTGGGGAACATGCTTTAGCCTTGCAGTATATCAAAATGTGAGCTTAGAAGTGACAAAAATCGATCCTGCGGAGGTGGTGGGAAACATTCATGCAGTAATAAATTACAGTACATTGTATAATATATTTACTCAGGGGTCTCCGTCTAGGGGATATGTGAATGGCAACCACAAGGTACCCAAGCTGAGCAGAACATTACTTCCACTTACTGGTGTTTTGCTCCTCACTGTAACTTTTCATCTGACCTTACCTTGGTCATCTCTTGTTCTCTTCCGACCCCAATGCTATTAGTGTTCCTGAGGGCTAGGGAGTCTTTATTTTTTCAACCTTTCCATTTCTCTAATTTCTCTATAAAACCTTAACCCCTAACATGCTGACCTGTCGTGGCATATAATACGTCCTCTGATTGGTAATCAGAGGATATGGTCGGTGAATTTATTTTGATAATTTTCCCGGTCAGGTCGGTGATACCCGTAAACCAACGACAGGTGTGGTCCTTCAGACATTCTGGGGGTTGTGAGAGAGCGATGTGACCGCCAAAACATAAAAATATGGTGCTCTCTAAAAAGCGGTTACATTTACTGCTAAGTCTCTTCAAGAGGAAATGGATCGAGACCACCTTCAAATATGCCCGGCCACTTCTAGTGCCCCATCCATCAGTGAAAAATATTGCAGAGCAAGAGGATTAATGACTTCATTGTCAGAAATCCAGCATTAGCTAACAACAACAACATTGTATAATATGTAATATATAGTGAAGTACACCATCTCTAAATGCAATTACTCACCAGTTATGCTAGGAGAGTTTTCGAGTCCTGCAACCGATCTTAATTTATGCAGTACATACAATTACACTGTACCCATTTTACACTAACCTAATTTTGCATTGTCTTACAGAAATCAGTAAGTTTTTTTCAGTGGCATAATTCACATTTTTTTCTCAGCATATTGTTTGATTGAAGCAAGATGGAGATGAATACAGTTTGATTCTTTTTGCTTCCCCATACACAGAATCAACTTGTTTATGGTACTTATCACTTCACTAACATGCAGAATATCTTCTTATGTATGTCTCGTTACTTTGGAAAATTCTCAGAAATGCAGTGGCCAAGGTCCACGCTAGGGGTAGCAAAAAGTATATTCCATTACCACTCTTTGACCAAAATTTTAAACTCAACTTTCAAAACTAAAAAATAAATAAATAACATATACAATATATTTTTGGGGGACATACTTTCCCCTACATTAAATCTGAATCTGCAGTGTTTCAGACTGTGCCATTTCAGGCTTCTACTGTACTGTATTTGACTCATGAGTTTAGCTATGACCTTGAGGTTGTCACAAGTGAACTTGAGACAGCACTCTATTGGTTTACAGCCTGCTTCAAAAGCAACTTATGTTTTCTTTCCTGGTACACTAAGTATTACTTGAAAGAGCATCACTAATGCATTATATTACCACATAAAACAAACAATTATGATTATATTTTGAATATCACTAATGAATTATGTTTATTGGAGACACAAGAAACCACACAATGTAATACTGTAGCAGTACTGGTACTGCTTACATCATACCGAAAGGCTCTCACCCCACACTACGGTTATACGTTCAAGCACAAAGACATTCTCCTGAGTCAATTACAGGACTGCAGTACCACCTAAAATTGAGAGTCCCTAGTTCACTTTCATTCCAATTTAACATTCCTAAAAAATAATTCCACAGACTTGGAAGGTGAAAAATATACTTCACCAAAAACAAATAAAAATTAAAAATGACTTGTTCCATAGAAACTGTTTCACAAATATTTTGTTTGATAAGAACATTTTGGATAGTTAATGAAAATTTTGCCTCCCAAGAAATCAAAGGTGCAAAAGTCAGCTCAATAGTATTATTAGTTTGATGAATTCTCCATACAACCCGAATTATAATGAAGAGGTGCGTTGAATGGCATGTAACAAGCAATCACTTCCATCATAAATGTTCAACTTTTCAAAGAGAGATTATAAATGGCTAAAAAAAAATCCTCTTTATAACATACAAGAATTTGACAAAGAAAACAAATGTGACATGCAAACAGTGTGCAAAACAGATGTGTACATTGACGCAAAATACATATACTACGTATCTGATAGTGCTTACAGTAGTCCTCAAAGTGAAGATGCGGAATTTTGATGAAACAAAGTGGAAGAGAACCATGTGCACACCTCATTAAAGCCACATTATCACATTCCATATCACTTTCTCATTCACGCAGTCCAATATTAAAACCCACACTAATTATATTTGCAAATGATGATATGGTGTATGGGAATATATGATAAATGATATGACATTAACATACCCATATTATCATTTGCATTCTGGAAAGAAAGCTCTCCTGAGTCTTTAGTGTATGTGTAAAATTTTTCTTGTGCCATGTATTGAATGGGAGTCTGATCAACTTTTCGTGTTGAATAAGAGCCGCTTTTTCTATTTCATATTTAATGGGGTATTGGTTGGTTAGTATTTCCATAGCTGCTATTGGTGTGGTTTTGATAGCACCTGTAATTAGTCTCAGACTTTGGTTTTGTTGTTTGCTGTTACAAGAACTTCGCTGCAGTAAGTAAATAATGGCTTTATATATATATACATTGTATGTTGTGTATGAATGTATACCTTCCTAATTCAAAGGAAAACTTCATATCTAAAGTCAATCCGACACAAACATTAGACATCACATATTACTTACACCTGACAGAACAAGTTAAGAAAAGTGATACTCCAACTAGTGTTCTAAAATTATTGGCATTAGAGACAATCCATACTAGATTTCCAGAACACGAATGGCTCCATATTTATACTGATGGATCATTGATATCAAACCAAGATGGAGCAGGGGCTGGAGTCACGTGTCACCTCTTTTCCTATTACAAATCTTTAAGTTATGGAACTACAAACTTTGATGGAGAAATTGAAGCAATTCGAATAGCCCTACACAGTCTTTTGTATACAATTTCACATTTTCATCAAGCAGTTATTCTTTCAGATTCCAGGGCGGCAATTCTAGCAATTACTTCTAAGTTGTCACCAAAAAACCAAACAATTATAGAATGTTGGAAAATATGAAAAATCAAAAAATAAAAGATGGGAACTACCAAACATTCAAACAGTAATTCCTGAGTATCCTCGAAAAACGGCAGTTGCAACCTTCAGATTGATTACAGGACATGATTGTCTGGCAAAACATTTAAACAGAATTGGGATATACTGTACACCACTCTGCCCTCTATGTGATCTGCAAGAGGAAATGGACAGAGACCACCTTCAAATATGCCCGGCCACTTCTAGCACCCCATCCATCAGTGAAAAATATTGGAGAGCAAGAGGATTAATGACTTCATTGTCAGAAATCCAGCATTAGCTAACAACATATTATCATTTGCAAATATAATTAGTGTGGGTTTTAATATTGGACTGCATTAATGAGAAAGTGATATGGAATGTGATAATGTGGCTTAAATGAGGTGTGAACATTGTTTTCTTTCACTTTGTTTTAACCACTTCATCAAAATTCTGCATCTTCACTTTGAGGACTAATGTAAGCGCTACCAGATGTGTAATATGTGTATTTTGTGCTATTATAAATAATTAAGCAGGGGGTTTTTGGCACTGTTGATTGAAAATGTAATGAAACACAGGCGTCATTGAAATACAAATAATTTTCCTCCTATGGTTTTGATATCTTGGTACTTGTTTCTCTCTATTAAAATGTCACTTGGAGTAGAATGCAACATTTTGCATGGAAATGACACAGACCACTGTTTTGTTTATGATTGTTATTCTAAGCCTGTTTTCATGAGGTTCTGAGTGTTCGAGGTCAAAGGTGTCCCTTGTAAGTAGTGTTCCATATAAAATGAGTGTGTTGTCAACTGGCATTAAAATATAAATATGCAAGTTAGGTTAGGCATTTCAAACAAAGCCTATTGGTGGTTAGTGCACAAACAACTGCCCTGTTAAAGCTGAGTGCTTTACAAGTAGTAACCTCACTGGAAATAACACACTATAATATTAAGATCTAACACAATGTATTCTTCCTGCTATGCTAAGTCCCACTGGCATGCAATCAATTCAAGCCCATCAATACATGTTACTCTATGAATTTATTTGTAATTTTATGTTCCTTTTTAACCCTTTTCTTGTGTTTTGTAAACATTTTGCAGAAAAATATCAGATTCTGGTATAACCAAAGTAATAAAATAGATAACAGATTTTATATTGAAGCTATTAGGGTAAGGTAAAGCAATCATCTATGTTTATAGAATGATTGATCAGAAGTAATTATATGTTGTGAAATTCAGCCTAAACCCATCTTATAACAACCCAGTTCAAGAACATTAAATACACAAGAAAAGAAAAAAAAAACATTTTATTGCTGTCACTGAATATTTTTATTGTTAAAGCTTCACTTGGTGTGTGTTTAAAAGCACTGCTTAGGAGGACTTTTTCACCACAAAACATGAGCTGGCTTCACAAGCCAGAGGTCCCAGGTTTGATTCTGAGCTGGGGCAAGGGAATTTTTCTTTTGTTAGAATCATTCCTTACCCTCCTCAGAATTTGGAAGTATGAATGCAGATTGAATATGTTGCATAGCGGAAACACACAAAAATCAATGTTAAAAAATCTACAATGTATCAAATTACAAATGTAAGTAACCTCAACTCACATGTAGAAGCCAAAGACCCCAATATGACTAGTTAAGTCACAGGGAGCTATACAAATGAAATGAAAAAAGAGGAAGGGGAAGCTGTACTAATTATTTCCAAATTTCCTCATAAAAATACATTTACAGTAGAATCCTGCCAATCTGAAAACCTGCTTAATTTGAATAGGGCTAGGAAAATATAACTAATAAATTTGTTTTAAATTTTCAAACAGGAAAAAATAAAGATTAATCTAAAACTAATTTTTCCAAGTAAAAACGTAAATTAATTAGCAAGAAAAACATGAAATAAGTGCTACAGGAGTAAACAGTGAAACTGTTGGCTATCTTAAACACAAAAACTACAAAAACGGAAGGCCTAGACCTACCAACAATGTACATAACAAAGTTTGAATACAATTTCTTTTACATTAATGAGAAAACAAAATGGAAAAACAAATCAACATTTAAGAAATGATGTCAGTGAGCTTGTTTTGATGCAACACACTGAAACGATGAAGAGGCAATGTTTTGCTAACTTCCATTCCAACCTTCACCTCCTACCTACTCACACTAGGCAGACACCAACAATGCTTATAAAAACATTACGATTTTCGAGCCTCAGAATGTAGTTGTAAAATAAACGACAGCATAATGTACTAATTTCCTACTTTCAATCATTTTAATACTTAACACAAACGCTTATGGTCAATATGTTGTTATATTTGACAAAAATCCACCAAATCCAAATTTTTGCTAATCCAAACAGGTTCAGTCCCAATTAGTTCAGATTAGTGGGACTTCACTGTATTTGGAATGAAAAAACATAAATTGCCAAATTCTCTAGGAACTACTAATTTAATAGCTTTCTTTTGTTTAAAGATTGTTGAACTTCATTCAATGAGCCCTCCCTTTTAAATGTACAAAATTTTGTTAATGTTAATATAAATTTATGATAAGAATATCAGTCCTCATTATGGCTAATAAATTTACAAAGCAAAACTGACAGTTAATTTATTTTGATTAATTCACTTTGAACAATGAAAACATCACTAAAAAATGTAACCTTTCCTATACAGAAAAGTGAAACTAAATTGTAACCACAAGGTAAGACACTTGAATGGTACCTATCATCTATCCTAGTTCCTTTCTTCGCATTTCATTCTCCACACTGACACAAGTGCACTTCTGTCATAAAAATATAATGGTACACTACAATATAACAAATGTTACCATGCCACTCAAGACTAAAGATAATCCAAAGTTGTTTTTCACTTCAAAATTCTTTCTGAATCTAACAAATGATGTTCCTATTTATCGTTTACTTCGTTTATTTCCTGGAGGAGGCTTCTGGAGCTGAAAACTTTGGTTTTCTGTGGACTGCGGTGAACTAAGAGTGTTGCCAAGATTAGACGATAAGCCCAGTGGAGAAAACATACCAGTAGTACCAGTATTTGTTGACAGTGATGACACTTGCGGCAGCTGATGTGTTAGCGGCTGCTGTTGCTGCTGCACTGGTTGTCCAGCGCCCCAAATGCCTAAGAAATAAATTGGCCTTTAATGCAACTGCAAAGTTGACATTACAATCTAAGACTGAGCACTTCATCAAAGAATGAAATGAAAGCTATGTTAGGTTTAAATTGCATCATGTTATCCACCAAATGACCAAAGGAAAATTCAATTTCAAAACAAATGAAAAGAAACAAAATATTGAGTAAATAAATTTCAATTTGCCGACTCCACAGTACACAAACACTACTACCTTTTGATAACTTCAAGGCTTCAAAAACAAGTAGTGCATTTTTACTTTCTCTATGGTAAGCAGGGGAAGTATTGTATTTGACCCAAAATTTTGAGGTCGAGAAAACCAGAACCAGAAATATATGTTTTCAGGTCACCTGAATCCAAAAATAGCATTTTTAGAAAAAGGTATGTATATGTGTGTCTGTCTGTGAGCAGCATACCTCAAAAACGAAAAGTTGGTTAAACACCAAAGTTGCTACTTAAGTTTAACATCTTTCAAGAACATGACATGAAGATTTTGAAGAAAACTCATCCACCCTAAACTACCCTTTACATGGAAAATTATTCAAAAAATTTGATGTTTTAAAAATGACCCTTTTGATTAAAATGTTTAAGATATTTTTATGGCAAATGAAATGTACATTTTGAATTTTTTGGCTATAGCCTGTGTAGTTGTATTTACACTTGATGACCTTTACATAACTGGTAAACCGTAAGAGATAGACCAAATCTTACATTACAAAAAATGTTGTTGTTAGCTAATGCTGGATTTCTGACAATGAAGTCATTAATCCTCTTGCTCTCCAATATTTTTCAATAAATATTGAAGAGACTTAGCAATAAATGTAACCGCTTTTTAGAGAGCACCATATATACAAAAAATGTAGATCTTGTTAAAACACACAAGTTATGATACCAAATACCTACATTTTTTCTTTTTTTTTTCTGTGGAGTGAGCCATTTTGGAGATATTCCTTGTTATTTGTGTGAGTTTTGCGATACTTTTCTCAAATGGAAGGTCGTTATTCACTTTATCTGTTGGCCAGGTAGAGAGAATGGAATTTCAAAGCCTTCGTGTAGCAAACAGCTTTAAAAGATTTGACTACAGCTCAAAGCCTACTGCATTCCAATATTCCTCTTGCATCTACTAGAAAATTGGCAGTAAAATGATTTCTGCAAATGTTTATCTTAACTAAAATGAAGATAGAGGAATAAGAGTTTGGAAGAATAGTACAAGAGTAGAGAAAGTCATGTGAGTGCAACACAGACTTTTTTTTAAAGTAGTGTTTAATGTCATTTAGACATAAACTTACTATATATGACAGTGCACGCAAAGGTCATAAATGATACATGAAATGAAGCAACTGAGAAAGGAAATTTGTAAAGAAAATATTCCAGGGCTAAGTGAAATTTTGTTATACCTCAGTAGCAATTTTCACGCTACACCAGGACAAATCTAACATGGTAGGTACAAAAAGTATTGTATTTCATACAAGAATTTGATAGAGATTTTACAGGAAATACACATTAATTTTTATTTCCTTGAAGATATTTCTTTTCACTGATAGAATGGGTATCTTGAATTTTCTGTAAATCATTCACTAGTTCCTCTTCATTCAGAATGAACTACATGAGAAACATGGATCTTAAGATGCAATTTATGTGCAATACATGATTTTGCGGCTTTAAGCATTATTCAGATTTTCATCACTATTGGTTTGAATCTTTCCATACTCTTTCAAACATTTTTTTGAAGTGCTGTCATTTATTTGTTTCTTGCAATGTGATGCAATCAGTGTGTAATTTCAAATCTAGCATATGAACACCAATGCTTTTAAGATATGACTGTTGCTTAGGCCTCTCTTATACCTACATCAAACTGTATAAGTACTGAAGAAATTATTTCTGGAAATGTTTATTTTATCATAAAGTAGATTTAAAAAAAAAAGTTCTGTAAAAATAGCCTATGGAAGAGAGAAAATCAAAAAATCAGTTGGGGAAAGTAATGTGAAAGTAATACGTAAGAAACCTCCCGTCCCAGATATGGGTGGTACCAAGGAAATTAAACACTCGGGGCAGGTCAAGACTAGCAGGATAGAGCGAACTCCACGGCCAGATAAGGCAGTCTCTCAAAAGGAAAGAAATCTGATTCAAATATCCTGTAAGCTTGACGATGGAAAGGTGGCAGCCTCACCAAACTTTCCTTGTGTTGGAGTGGTTTTTTGACCAAGAGAGATTTCTAAACTCATATTGCAGTCGTAAAGGGTCTTTCAATCGGAACAGGCTTTATAGCTGAATATTGAAGTGGAAGAACATTTATTTCAGCAATTAAAAGTAAGTTTTATGCACTTTTCAAGGCATCCTAGTTCAAATGTGAAAGTTTTAAGGCAAGTTTTATTGAGGTATATGACAAAACAGTGGCTGATCTATGTTATTTGTCACCCTCACTTTTTGATTTTGCTTTAATTGGTTTTTACTGAATGCTGAGATAAACAAATGAATCTTTCTTTCTTTGCACAGTTTTTTCTTTCTTTTTCTTTTTTTAAAGTTTAACAACCTTTAACTTGGTAGGTCATACCATAGGAAGATGGCCCCTGTGGATCGCTTTTCGTTGAATCCTCTTGTGATGGATTCCGTCATTCGCAATAATTGTAGCGTTGTCGAGTGTTGTGCCCAGAATCCGAATTGTTCATTAATATCCAATTTGGATATTTGAATGCAGCACAAACTACCCTTTAAATTAAACTATTTTTGAAATTTACAAATTTCTCAAAAACGGCACCAATATGTTTAAGAGATTTTCATAAAAATTAAATGTATATCTTGAATTTTCTGGAAATAGCCTTTGAAGTCATCTTCATTCTGTGAATGAGTTTTGCATAACTGGTAAACCGTAAGAAATAGACAAAATCTTACTGCACACAAAATACAGATCTTGTATATGCTTAAAGGGAGATTGGCGACTCAAGTCTCAAAAAAGGAACCTTTTTTTTTAAATAAAAAATTGTGCAAATCTAACCAAACAGAATGATAAAAATGTATTATTATTATTGCTGCTGTTATTGTTGTTATTATATTATTATTATTATTATTATTATTATTATTATTATTATTACAGGGTTTTTGAATTGGTTCTTCACCGCTGCACGACCTTTTGCTGTGCGAGTTTGAAGCTGCCGCGGCCGGGTTTGCCGCTGCTAACAAGCCTCACGTAAAATTGACATAAGAAGAGAAATCATATGGTGGTTTCAATAAGATTCTGCTACTGCAAGTACAGATCCTGACTGAATAAATGGAGTCAAAATGTCATTTCGGTACCTCTCTTTATTTACAGTCTGGTCATAAAATATTGGACCAATTATGTGTCACGCTAACAGCACACCAAACTCCAAATCTCCGATCATAATGAGGGATTTCTTGGACGCGATATGAATTTTGAGATGTCCAATACCAACTGTTATGAGTGTTCACGCGATCATTTAGATGAAACCACGCCTCATCTGAAAAGAACAGAAGCTGTGGATCGATTAAACCATCGTTCACGACATTTCCACCATTTTCTATGAGGTAAGATTTTTATACATGTTTTACGTGCGGCTTGTTAGTAGCGGCAAACCTGGCCGCGGCAGCTTCAAACTCGCACAGGCAAAAGGCCGTGCAGCGGTGAAGAACCAATTCGAAAGCCCTGTATTATTATTATTATTATTATTATTATTATTATTATTATTATTATTATTATTATTATTATTATTATTATTATTATTAAATTTATAAAATACAAACTATTCAAATCCTATTGCACCAAATGCTAATTAGGCTTGTAAACACATACACAAAATCAAACAAATAAATTAACTTATTACAAATAATTACTAGGATGAATAAATGCCAAAAATATAAGCAGAGGTGCCGCATGATTTAGCAAATAATTTTGTCAGTGGCTGTGAATAATGGATTTTACAATGGTAAAGACATCCTAATAAAATTTATTTTCCGATATATGTTGTTGATTGCACTGGAACAGCAGTGGTATACTCTTTTTTCTGACATTTTATGCAAGCAAATAAAACCATTTGATACTAGATGAAAACGTTGCACCTAATTCTTAAATTTTCCATGTCCAGTAGTAAGTTAAGTAAGAATATAACTTGATGTACAATGCTTGCTAGAGATGTGATCAAACAATGAAGGACAAAATATATTTATATATAATATATAATATATATATATATTTACTGCTTAATCACAGTTTATTCCACTTTTCTACTATTTCGTTCCTTAGAAATGTTTTTTAAAATATTATTTTGGGCATAACAAATACCCAAACATGGGTGTACATAGTTGGAATATTAGTTACACCCTTGAATGGATATTTAAGAGGATAGTATGGCATTTAAATGCCTGCTATGCCTCCAATTTAAATGTTTTTTTTTGAGTTCTGTACCTTTTTCTCTGAAAGTAGCAGGCCAATCATAATTTAACTTTGCAGGGACATGTCTGCCTGCTTATTGTGACTTACAATTATCTGTGTATCTCAAATAATATGGAAATTAATAAATATTAATGAAAAAATTTGCATTTTTTCTTGAAGATATAAATTGTAACTTTACATCAACTCTCTTTAGCATAAGTTTTCTTATTTGGCCTTTTTAAACTTAAGTTTACTCACTATCTTTAGTTTTTCTTTACTTTTACATTCAATTAGCTTTGTCCCAAATACACTCAAAACTCCCTTTCTCACATGCACTTTCAACTCTTAACCTCTTCAACTCTAGCTCCTTAGCAACAATCATCCAAAGAGTATGCACTATATGGCAAGTTTTCTCCATAGAGATCTTAACCAATGTTACAATATATACATACAGGACGGCACAGTTAAAAGTAGCCTTCCTTCCCTTTGAATACAAATGCAATATTTCGACTTACTCAACAATCTCTCATAGAATAGGGTGAACAGCTACAACAATGGACAGCTTTATGCGATTATTGATTGTTAGCTTTCTTCAGTCTGCGTTTCAGATTATTTTATAACAAAAGTTAGACCTCTTTGGTTCTGCAAAATGACTTCAATTGAAGAAAGAATTGAAATTCTGGAAGCATATGTGAAAACAGGTTTGATTAAGGAAACTTGCGAAACTTTTGGGGTCAAGTATCCAGATAGAAGGCTACTAGCAAAGAGAACAAGACAGTCTGTATAACATTTGGTGCACCTGTGGATCTGTGCAAAATGTAAAACGACAAAGAATTCCTTCAGTTCACACACCAGTAGTCACTGCAGACATTCAATGAAGAATGATTCAGAGCCCAAAAAAGTCTACACATAAATTGGCCCAATGGATGCATGTAAGGAGGAGATATTGAAAAGCCTTAATTTGAAGCCATATCATGTGATGGTTGTGCAGCAATTATGGGAGGATGACAGAAACATACAGATTACTGCACATGACTTGAATAACATCAAGAGGTTTATTAGACCATTTCCATTACATCATGAGTGACAAAGCATGGTTTCATTTTCCCATGTACATAAAGCGTGGATACCAGCCTTAGGTAAACTTTCAGAAACACACAACAGTTGTAGTAAAACCCCGCCTACAACTAGCTAATCACTACCGTAGCCAGCGCAACAATGCCCCGCCCACCCCCACCCATATAAATAAATGTAACGGACGTTAACAGTCTTTAGTTCCACTGTTTCTCTGCTTCCACATTCAAACTCTGACCAGTGCAGACAGCGGATCGTGTTACCCTGATGATGCCAAGCGCAGTACTTGGCAAAACATTGGTATCTACCATGCCTTCTAGACCACGGCCTACAAGCCCGGAAGAACTAAACATTTCTAATAGTCAAGACACCGGCTGTGAAAGCCTAAGTACATATATAATACTACTGAGATTCTGTAAACTTCAAAGTCATATCATTGATGGCTTCTGGAGAAAAGGACAATAAAGTTCTAGTATATAAAAAAAAAAAAGATATATACCACCAAAGTCTCCTTAGGATACAAACAGTTGATTCATACACGGAGCTCATCAGTTATACACAAAATTTATATTGTGTAAGCAGACACTAGAAAACATGCATATGAAATTATTATTTATTTATGCCAACAAACTTACTGTTGGTGTTTTTAAACACACAAGCCGTGTGTGGGCAAAGTTTAAGAGGTAGAACTGGAACTTAAAAATTCAATGCCACAACTGGGATTTGAACCACAGACCTTCCGCTTGCCGGGCGGACGCTCTACCACTGAGCTATTGTGACAAACTGCCAGAATGGCATTAAATTCTCAAGTTAGTTCGTATTTTTTCCTGGTAAACCACAAAGGCAGTCTCACATCAGAGACAATTACCCCAATGGTGACTTACTATTGCAAGTACTTTGTATCCCAGGATTAAATAACCTTCACATGGTAATTATTATTTATTTATGCCAACAAACTTACTGTTGGTGTTTTTAAACACACAAGCCGTGTGTGGGCAAAGTTTAAGAGGTAGAACTGGAACTTAAAAATTCAATGCCACAACTGGGATTTGAACCACAGACCTTCCGCTTGCCGGGCGGACGCTCTACCACTGAGCTATTGTGACAAACTGCCAGAATGGCATTAAATTCTCAAGTTAGTTCGTATTTTTTCCTGGTAAACCACAAAGGCAGTCTCACATCAGAGACAATTACCCCAATGGTGACTTACTATTGCAAGTACTTTGTATCCCAGGATTAAATAACCTTCACATGGTAATTATTATTTATTTATGCATATGAAATTTAGTGAGCTTATCTGCAATTGCTTAAGAGAACTTGGTGTTTTACTAAAAGGATCCACTTGTTTATTTCGGTCACCTATTTCCCCTTAAATGTTATTTACCAACTTTCTGGCTGGTAAATATCTGTCCGAATCAAAAACCAGGTGTACTTTAATGAGGAAGCTACATCTTTGCAATAGATGGTTGGTGATAATAGCTTTGATGCTATTTGTAGTTTCTTAATTTCGTATTTCACTTCATACCTATCACTCTGTCATTTGTTCTTGAGTGCCCGACATGTGGCGTAACAATGAGAATTAAAAATGTTTTTCATTTTGAAATTGGAGGATTTCAGATGATATTTTCCTCACAATATTCACCTTTTGAAAATCATCTACAAAATACAGTTTTTATTCGATTCTTCTGAAATTTTGTCATGTAGGTTCCCAAAAGGAAAGCAATTAAGCTTGTCATATAGTTCTTCTTTATTCTTTTTTTCCCAACAGTTTTTGAGTTATCACTTTGTAAAGCTGTATAAAGCTCATTACATTACCCCAGAAGACTCCGATACCTGTATAAAGCTTTAAAAAAACTAGAACCTGAAACTTTTAGCCCCAGAAATCTTTCTAAAAATTGTATCTTCACTTGAGAGCTCGGTTAACATACACAAATCATAAATTAATACACACTGCACAGTAGAAAACATATACTGCACCTAATATACTTTATTATTAAATAAAGGACAAAATAATAAATGATTCATATGAAATACACCATATCAATTCAATACTGCAGAGCAAAGCTGCATCAGTAGCACCGGTAGTGTGAATCATGAAAAAACACTGCACAACCGGTTCTTAGTTTACTGGCTTTCTCTGTAAAAGAGTAAATGAAAACACGCATTCAGGGCAGAGAGCAAGTGTGCTTGAAAGAATGCCTCTTATAATGTCCCACAGTAGTTCATGGTGGCAGATTACTGTTTCTGGATGTTATTCTCAAACTTTCTTTGTTTTCAATTTCTGTCATCAAGAACCTGTTTTTGTTTAGTTCCTTTGTTTTCTTGATTTACAGTTTTCTATCATTTGTCTTGTCAGTTTTGCCTTGTAATTCCCCATATCTTACCTCATATCTTGCTCCATAAATTCAGCACGCTGTAGTCTTTTAATCTACCAGACTTGCTCATTAAATCTCTTAGCTTATAGACACAAGCTGACAATACAGAAATCAGCTGATATGCTAAGACCTTGAGAGATATGCTTTAGCATTTCCTGCATGCATTTCATTTCCCTCAAACCAAACTTATTAAGTTTGCTTCTTTTAGAACACTGTCAATGTGAGTATTCTCAGCCAGGAGGGGACTTGTATTTTGAGAAATATGGTATATCACCTAGTGGTTCTTGAAGGATATTTTTGATTTCCAAGCTTCACAGATAAATTAGCTAAGCATACCAGTAAAAATATACCAATATCAAATGTATGCATTATGGTTTTATAAAGGTAAACGTGTCTAAAACTGTGTTATGAACTTAAATGATTTCAGTATTCTATCTGTGGTTCAAAATAACAGCAGTCATTGTTATCTATGTATAATTAGAATGAAGGTGTATTTGTAAGATTCTGTGTCTTACATTCTAATATTTTGAGATGGGTTTGGTAAACATTCCCAAAAAATCATTCTTTTTTGGGAGCTCTGTGTAAACGACCATTAAGTTTGCACAGCTTTCAAGTGAATTTGTAATACTTCAGCAATTTTTCTTCAAATTATTATGTAAGAAATTTAAATTCCATAACTAGTACAGTAGTTCAACATTTTAGGAGGCTCTTCGTGTAGATTAGCTTAAACTTTTACCAATTTCAATAAATTAAACTGTACTGTCAAATTGTTATTTTTGTGTGCCAACCAACTTGCCACTGGTGCTTCTAAACACACAAGCCGTGTGTGGGCAATGTTTGAGAGGTAGAATCAGGACTGAAAAATTCAATACCACAGTCGGGATTTGAACCATGGACCTTCCGCTTCACGTGCAGCTGCTCTAACCACTGAACTACCGTGGCAGAACATGGGATATAAAGTATTTACGATTGTAAGTCACCCTTGGGGTATCTATCTCAGATGTGAGATGCTCCTTATGGTCTACCGGGAAAATATGAATCGGTTGGGGAATTTATTGCCATAATGGTTTTAACTAATTACCATCAAAGGGTTCTTAAAACCCTGGACAAAGTGCTTATGATTGTAAGTTGCCCTTGGGATATTTATCTCATATGTGAGATTCCCTTCGTGGTCTTCTGGGAAAATATGAATCGTTGGGAAATTTAATGTCATATTGGCAAGTTGCCACGGTAGCTTAGTGGTCAGCGTAACCACATGTGAAGCGGAAGGACCACGGTTCAAATTCCGGCCGTGGCATAGAATTTTTCAGTCCTAATTCTACCTCTCATGTATTGTCAAATTTTGTTCAAACTTTTGTGTATATAATTTTAACTGGAACACACTGTATTCACCAAGAAAGTTCTACATCTAAATTACTTTTAATTTTCTGCCACTTTCAACCAAATTTGAAATGCATCAACAAATTTATATATATATATAAAATTCACTCCATACTGCAGTAGTATAAGTTATTACATGCAGACAGCTGGCCAGATTCACAAAGTGACAAGGTGTTCATAGAGTAAGCAACCTAAATAAATCATACACCAAGCATACAGTAACAACAGAGTTTATGCTGCAAAATAAGTCTAATTATTATTACTGTTAGAGAGAGGCACTTCACACAGTGTTTTCAGTAACCATTTATTGCTATATTGGATTTGCAGGGTTATTTAATAATTTCAAAGATGCAAAATAACAAATGCGAGGAATAATTTTATTTTGCTGATGGACCAAATTTCTCTGTTGATACATGGCTGCGCACTAGCTGGTATGTCCTGAATATAAATCAAAATAAAACAATATATACAAATGATAACATGAATACAGATTTTATAGAAGCTGGAAAACAGTGATTTATTATAATTCCAATGATATGTTTGAGTTGGAAGTAGGGGCACAAACATCACCAAGATAACCAGGTTTCTTTTGAATGATGCATATGGCAGCCCAGGGCTTCTCCACCGGATAATACTAATGATCAGAGATGGAAGTTTAGGCATTATGAATCATTAAAATAGGCAGACAAAAAGGCATAAATAGCAACAAATAAATAGCAATGTAGAAAAACTACATTAGATTGTACTATTCAATGTCAATCAGCATATTTGTGTTAACATTATGTTGCATTATATTTTTACACAAATTTTATTGAAACCCTGTGTGTTACAATGCCTGTTAGCCAATTGGTTGCACATAAAAACCAAATACTTTTTTAAGATAACACATACAAAGTGATATAAACAATGAAACTTTTTAAATAATTATGTGTCCTGTGTAACGATCCAGCAGAAATGAATGAAGAACACTTGAAGACCTGTGAAGCATTAAGATCAGAAGAAACTACAGTTCAAAAGTATTGGAAAGCACGAATGCTAATGGCTTCATTGCCAGATGCAAGGCACTAGAAAACAACAACAACAACAACTTTTTAAATAATTTTGTAGAAGTATTTGAGTCAACCTACAAACATTTTTAGTTTCACTTAACTTACCTTTTACCCAGACAGGTTTCGAAGACCACTGTCTTCATTATCAACAGTTTCTTGACTAGTGTTTGAAGAGGAAGAACTTTTTGTGGGTGTTCTGGGTTGCTGGATGTAAACTTCAGGACGTTGTCTGCTTGTGGTATTTCGAAACTCACAGCTGGGTGAACATTCTTCTACATGTGTATTTTTTCCCAAATTACCAGTTCATAAAGAAGAATATTCACCTAGCCATAAATTTTGAAATACCACAAGCAGAGACATCCTGAAGTTTACATCCAGCAACCCAAATACCAGCATACCCACAATCACAACAGATTCTTCCTTTTCAAACACCAGTTGAGAAACTGTTGATAATGAAGATGGTCTTTGAAATGTGTCCAGATAAAAGGTAAGTTAAGTGAAACTAAAAGTGTCTAGATTAACTCAAATACTTCAACAAAATTATGCTTTTTTAAGTTTTCTGGGACCATGTTGAGTCTCCTGTCAGACAACATATTTTTCATACAGGAAAATGAGCTCTCAACATCCACAGACGTTACTGGAGCAAATCTGAAACACTGAATTATCATAGGCACATTTCTATTGCAATAGAATTGTCACCTTATAGAATTTTTTAAAATGTTTCTAATTGTGTCATGATCAGATTACTGATAACAAGAAGGCAGGATCTTTCTTTTGCTTATTGGCAAGCCCCCCTCACCTTTCCTTGTCCTCATTACAGCGCCACGTCTCCAGCCCCATATTACAACTGTCAAGCACTTCATTGGTCAGTAATCATCCCTCACCCCTTGCAAGATCCCACAAGATGTTAATAACCTGAGAGATGGTCCAAAACATCCTTGAATGCAGTTATGTTAGAAGTTTTCTTTTGGCAGGGTACCTGCTGAATTGGAGATATTTTTCGTCATGTGTTATGTGCCTATTATTCCTATGCATAACAGCTGTAGAGTTTTGGTAGCATATTTTTAATTATATTGAGCTTTAATGCAACAAATTTTGTTTTAAACTTTATTTTTTGGTCACAGTGTCATACTGGCTACCACAAGATTGTTAGCAGGGCAAAGCAATTTGCATTTCTGCTTTTAACCTCTTGAGCGATGGCCATTTAAACGTCCACGTGCCGAGAACTGCTAGCATTTAAATTGTTAGATGCACTAAAAGTGCTTTGTATATACACAGCTGTATTTTGTGTTAATATTAAGTTATTTTAATGAAACAAAAACTAGTATAAAACTCGTTATTTGCAGTATAAATGTACGTCATCAGCAAAGTTGAGTTGTATTTACAAAACGTTGAAATGGCACAATTTTGTTTCACTGTGATGAAAAGTCAACTTTGCTCTGTCGAACGCATCTAATATAAGTTCTCGGGAAGAAAGAGTAAAGAAACACCCATTGTATGTGTGGCTTATGCGTCAGCATACTGTGTAATAAAGCGCTACTGCATGCGTGGTCTCTTGAGTCATCAGAATAGATCAACATTGCAACTTTTGTTTACGTAGAGTCCGTGTCTTTCTTTGTTGAAATACATATGTATTCTTTCCTGCTTGTAGCTGAAGGGAGAAGTGGTATAAAAAGGTGTTTTTGCACCAACTGGATATAACCATATATAATTGTTTGGGGATTTGGACAGCTCTCTAAACCCACACAGGACAATGACCGACCTTGACTACCGACTATAAATAGCTCGCAGCCTAATTGAACAATACCACGTTGGGGGTTGAAAATCCAAAATCCCTGCACCCCTCAGACTTCAAGGAAAACATTATCCTAAAAGGATACCACCAACAGCAAAGAAGTCCCGCCCATCTCCAAAGTGTTTTGTGTGCCGCAAGAAGGGAATTCGCGAATGTGGAGATGTACGTACCCTTGTGTGTTTATCCCTGTTTTGAGGTAAGTCACTGCAGAACGAACATATTAAGGTAATTTTAAGAGGTAGAACCGGAACTTAAAAATTCAATGCCACAACTGGGATTTGAACCACAGACCTTCCGCTTGCCGGGCGGACGCTCTACCACTGAGCTATTGTGACAAACTGCCAGAATGGCATTAAATTCTCAAGCCAGTTCGTATTTTTCCTGGTAAACCACACACGGCTTGTGTGTTTAAAAACACCAACAGTAAGTTTGTTGGCATAAATAAATAATATTAAGGTAAGCTAATAAAGTATATAGACCTTACTAAAATGTTTCATAAAGGGAAAATTATAATAAGTTGAGTTGGATAAGGGATAAATAAGGGTTAAATGCTTAAACGCACAGGACGTGTATACACGCCCATATTGCTCATCCGTCATTTTAAATTGACGTGATTACACGTCAATATCCCTCAAGAGGTTAAGAAATATTAGGCTTAGATGTAAACTTTAGTATTTTTCTAGGTTTTTGTTTTTGAGTTATGCTGTTCATATAGATGCACACATACCTTCTTGTAGAATTTGGGGACTTCAATTTTTTATGTGATACATTTCTTAACCTATCACAGATACATAGTAGATAAAGCAGAAAAGGACTTACACTTGTTTACAGAGCAAACAAATTACTCCCGATAATTGCATGCTTCCAAGGATCAGGTTAGAAGCACTAATCTAAATATTTACTGCTCACAATCATAGTAAGGATGAAAGAGAAGAGTGAGTGAGTGAGTGAGTGAGTGAGTGAGTGAGTGAGTGAGTGAGTGAGTGAGTGAGTGAGTGAGAGTGAGTGAGTGAGGCTTAAGGGCCTGCTGACAACCAGGATAGGGAATATACAGTAACCTTTAATGTTTGTTTCTACTTCTGACTCAAACTTATCATTGGAAGTAATGGACCTGTTTTTGGAGAAAACATGCTTGTCCATTAAAAGGTATACTTTCCAAACAATGAAGCACACACTACCCTCTATCACAGTGATCAAAATCATACAAAACATGTGCCTATGTCAAATATACATAAATCAATGTTTTAAAAAGCACCTAATTGATCTATATTCCATTTACATTAGATAAGATACCACTACAGACCTCTTGAAAGGTTATGTTACATTTCAAGTCCAGGTAAGACCTTGGAAGAGAGGTTAGGTGGTTAATACAATTCACTCCAACATAAGGATAAAGCACATCAGCTGCGAAGCTTCTTAATTTGTTACCTTTTTAGTTATAATGATATCAAACTGCAATCTTACCGCTATTTACCTAGTGGGTTGCCAGACGTAAAGGAGGAATTTGTTTCTTTACTGCTTGATGGCAACATTCCAAATCCATGTTGAGTTCCTAAACCTGAAAAATGAAAATTAACTTCAGGTTAAAAATGTCACCTCGCTACAGAAGTTTAATGCCCTGAGGATCAGGCTCTAGTACACTGCAGTTAACAAACACTTAACTATACATTTATAGATAACTTAGTTTTTGACAAATTATCTGAGCATTCACACAAACTCCTAACCTTCAGTTGTTTGAATTGATGTATTACTTCATCAAGCAACTTTTATTATCAGAAATTCACTAACAAAAATTTTTAGTGATCATTTTATTATTTCTAGCTACTTCTGTACAAATAAGTTTTCACTTTGTTAATCATGTGACTTTATCCTACTGTGTTAAGCAGAGCAGTAAACTACATACATGCTGCAAAAGTTTAAAACAGCTAGGAGCCTATGCAGATTACTGTAAAAACAATAGTATGGGGGAAAGTGTAAGCCCAAAAATTTAATTTAGAAAAAACAGAAATAGATTTATGCTGGAATTTATTGTGTTTGTTTTCTGTTCACCAAAAATACATCAATTTTTTTGTTACATAGAGGTTACATTTATGTTTTGTACATTTTATAGTTGCATCTGAAACTATTCGGTACAGTAATGTGGAGCACAGCTAACATTAATTATAATTATAAATTGTGTGAAAAACAAAGGAAAAGCAATCGTTGCTGGGCTCCATAACCAAGGGGAATAAATAGTCAAATGAGAGTTATGATCAAAGCATCTTATAGTAAAGATGGGTAATTGTGCAGTGTTATCAGAATATGTTGTGATAAGATAACACATGCTTTACCCTTCTAAATAGGTAACAAGAAGAAAGAACAACCAATCCTCCAGTGATCATGCGGAGAAGAAATAAGAAATGCTTCCAAGAAGACTGCCATAGTCCAATGACAGGCGTCGATAGCAACATCATTCCTGGCTGCCAAAAAGAAGAAAGATGTGTCTCAAGAATTAGCCAGAGATACGACAGAAGTATTCCTCAAGACAAACATACCTTTAGAAAAGGTGGATCATCGCAATACGAGGAAATGGATGGACAAATACATAAAGTTACAGTACAGAATATTTTATAAATAATTGTATTCTGGGGTATAGGTACTTTTGCCTTTGGAGCGTTTTTGAATTTTCGCACGTCCGTGAGCATGAACTCAATAAACTGATCTTCAACTATTGATACTGCCAATAGTTATGAAATTATCATGCAATATTTTAGCATGTAATTTTAACATCCATTTAAACAAAGTTTTTGTTTAAAATATGAAGGAATTGTTATTCTTCTATAATACCATGGTGGCAAGGCTCGTGTTTAATTTTACTTAAATGTATGCAATAGTGAAATAGCTGCTGCTTATTGGAGTTTTGATAGAGGTCTAATGGAAGAAACCTTTTTAGAAAAACAATGCTATAGGGTTTCAAATGTGAAAAATCTAAGTTCAAAAACATTCCAAAGGGCAAAGTATCCTCATATTTTGGATAATTATATTTAACTCTCTGTCCCCAAACTCTAACATACAGTTTCATTCCTAGTTCTTTTCTACAGGGTAGGGGATTTACCACGTGCTTGAACTATTTGCGAAAAATGTACTTGGCATATTCACGGCTACATTCCGGAGTTAAAACTGTCCCCTCATCGGATCTCCGGGTGGGGACATCTTTAGGCAAATTTCATAACAACAATTCTAATACTTTAAGAATTCTACAATGGAGTGCAGGAGGCATGTCCCAGCCTAAAAAAACATTACAGTTCAAAAGTATTGGAAAGCAGGAATGCTAATGACTTCATTGCCAGATGCAAGACACTAGAAAACAACAACATATTTACGGCTACAAGATGCGAAAGGAAAACTGGAGGGGAAAGATATTGACATTTTCTGTGTTGAAACCACCGATAAAACGGGGAGATGTGTATTTGTTGCACTGTTCAGAATTTTTACACATTTGAGCTTTTTGTAGCTGATGTTCATTTTTTGGACAGTGCAAATGCCCCCCACTGCATTCCGGCCATTCTTGAGTCTCATTTGAGGGTGTTCAATATCTACTGCCTTTGTTGGTATTTAGCACTTAAGCAATAAGGTCAATGCTAGTCTTTATTTTTGTCATTTTACTTTCTAATTTTGATGCAATGCATCAACATGTAACTGGCATTTGTATTTATGTTTATTAACAGGAGTATATGTGAAACATATTAATAATTGCTTGCCTTTGATTTCATTCTTTAATTCAACAATCAGTAAAATTATACTGAAGATAACACTGCTTTTGAAAAAAAAAATTTAGGGGGAAAATAAAGCCACTTTTGACCAAATTATTGAGACAGAATATTAAAAGACCCCAAAAGAAAATCGTTTATGTGAATATTTGTTAAGAGTGTAATTTGTTTTTGATGTTGGTATGAGTTGGTTAAATGACGAAAACGGTTACTAATGTTCATTGTTACAATTAAGTTTGTTTAAAGACGTCATAAATATTTCCATACTTAATTTTAATATATATGTATAAATAAAAGAATTATATGTGTTCAATATTGAAAGTGAAGGGAGAATGGCTAAGGATCGCTTCCCTAACAATGCGGGAACTATTTGATGAACGCATACGCGGATGTACACATGGCAGTCGGAATCCTAGACTCGCAACCAAAAGAATTCGCTCATTAGCGTCTATGTGTTTGGTGTAAATGGACGTATTTTTATGTGTGCCCGTCATAAAATAGTGAAAGTAAATTTACTAAGTGTTTAAAGACCGTTAATTTGTGTAAAATAAGTAAGACATTAGCTAACTTTAATAAGTTAGTTAGTACGAAGTGTGCGAGTAAATAAAAGGATGTAAAATAGACGAAGTGTAAAGTGATAGAAAACACTTTTAGCGAAATATCGCTAAATTTTCAGACATTAAATTTTGGCGATGCTAGGGAAGTCGATCCACTGAAATAAAAGACTTTCTACTGTGATACAATTTAGTACTCGCTTCGGCGGTACATATACTAAAGGAAGAGTCAAAAGCTCATCACCATCACAACTTCGTAATACATAAAAACAGCACCATTATAAACCAAATTACGCCTTTTGTATGCCCCTAGTTATTAGCCATAGGTAACCAGCAGGCAGTGTCCGTTGCCTCTGGTGGCAGGGGAATAATTAGAATGGTAATTGAATGAGAGGACTTACAGCTTTTGCTGTGGACTTCAGACATAACCTTGGAATACATCAGTGACCTAGTCAGACATGAAGACTTGGATAGAACTGACTTAAAATCATCAAAAGAGCCACAAACAAAACTACTGAGCTACCCCAGCATGGATTTACTTTTGTATATGTAAGTACAGTTGCCAAATCAGGTGTAGTAATTATTCATTGCATATCTTGATCATTTATACTTGCTTGCTACTCCAAATTAAAAAGTTTCTCCAATGTCAATTACTGAAATCAGTTACACAATCCTGTTTTTAATAACAAATAAGTTTATTAATCAACAAAAATTAAAATGTAAACTCCAGGATGACCAAAGAATCAACATAATAAAGTAAATAAAGAACTGGATCACCAGGAAGATTGATAAAATCCTTTCCCAACCTTATTTTCATTTAAGGTCATTTACACTTTCTATAGTTAGGTTTTGTTTACTTATTGTTTGCATCTGTCTCATATTTGAGGCAGATATATCCTGATATAAAAGTGTTGTACCAGATTCGCTATCAAATCATGCACTTCATTAGCAAAAATTGCTATACATTTATTGCTTAGACATAGCATAGATTACCATTTACACATACTTCTCCACTATTTTAATTTATCCTGCACTTGTCTTAAATTCAGTTTAATGTTTATCAGTCACTAGCAATATTCATATGGCAACAAAAACTTTATCATGGCTTGAAAACTATTCATTTTATTCTAAGGTTCAATTCAGAAGAAAATCCACTAAGCATTAATGAAGTAAAAGAGATCTGTTATCAGTTCTACAAAACTTGTAAAATTACCTGAGAAAGGAGTTGGACCAGGTGCATTCTTCTCGTCAACGATGGGTATGACAGTACCACTCACAGCACTTTTCCTTTCTGTTTCCTCAAATACATTTGTAGTGTCTTTCAGGAAATACTTGCGCAAGTTTAGGTACTGTTCTTTTTGTAGCTCCACTGAATTATGTACCGTGTGCAGTCTTCCAGCCAGTGCCACAAAGCTGTCATGAAGCCGTCTCATAGCCAATGTCAGTTCTGGAAAACAGTAAAACTTTTGCATCAGTCAATTTCTTTTATAAAATGATGAGTAACCAACATTCAATGTGTAGAAATCATCCTGAAATTCCCTAATAGCTATGGTAATTAGAACTACAAAATTCCTGAAAAATTCAATGCCATAGCTGGGATTTGAACCATGGATCTTCTGGTCTCTGATTGCTCTCACCAACTGAGCTACCATGGCAACATGCTAGTAACACATTAAATTCTCTGACTCAAACTTTTTCCTGGTAAACCATAACAACATCTCAAATTGATATGAAATAACACCCAAATGGTGACTTGCAGTATTGTAATCACTGTAAGTACTTTTAGGTCCTGGGTTTCATGTTTTAATCAACTTTATGTCAATGGAAATCAGTTGTTCTTACACAGTAGCTGTATGAGGGACAGGGTTGAAAAGATGGAATCAAACTGAAAAATCTAATGCCATAGCCGGTATTTGAACCATGAATCTTTTGGTCTCTGTCCAGTTGCTCTTACCAACTGAGCTATTATGGAAATATGCCAGCATGACATTAAATCTCATTATCTCATATGAATTTGAGATTTCCTTGTGATTTACCAGGAAAAAATGTAACTAGTTGGAGAGTTTAATGTCATGCTGGCTTAGCTATGGCATCAATCTGAGAGTGCCAGCATTGAGAATATGATTGATGAATCAGGAAACTGGGACAGGGTTGAAAATATGGAATTAAACTGAAAAATCTAATGCCTGAAAAATACTATTGCAAGTACTTAATGTCCCGGGATTAAATAATAATTACCATCTGAAGGTTATTTAATCTCGGGACATAAAGTACTTGCAATAGTAAGTCACCATTGGAGTACTTGTCTCTGATGTGAGACAGCCTTTGTGGTTTACTGGGAGAAATACGAACTGGGTTGAGAATTCAATGTCATTCTGGAAGGTTGTCACAGTAGCTTAATGGTTAGAGCACCCGCCTGGTAAGCGGAGGGTCTGTGGTTCAAATCTCAGCTGTGGCATTGAATTTTTAAGTTCCAGTTCTACCTCTCAAACATTGCTCACACACGGTTTGTGTTTAAAAACACCAACAGTAAGTTTGTTGGCATAAATAAATAATAATTACCATCTGAAGGTTATTTAATCCCGGGACATAAAGTACTTGCAATGGTAAGTCACCATTAGGGTAATTGTCTCTGATGAGAAACTGCCTTTGTGGTTTACCAGCAGAAATATGAACTGGTAACCTGTCATTCTGGCAGGTTGCCACTGTAGCTTAATGGTTAGAGCATCCGCCTGGTAAGCCGAGGGTCTGTGGTTCAAATCCCAGCTGTGGCATTGAATTTTGTTCCAGTTCTACCTCTCAAACATTGCCCACACACAGCTTGTGTGTTTAAAAACACCAACAGTAAGTTTGTTGGCATAAATAAATAATAATTACAATTTTCCATTTACACACTTCACATCACTTAATATTTTTGGTCCAAAAAACACAAATTGTGAAATTATATCTATTTCCGCCTCAATTTAACCTGCTTTCCTCCCTTAATGGTCTCAATTTATACAACCATCATGTGCACACTCTTTTGAATTGTTTCAAAAAAGTAAATTATTGTATCCTTTTTATAATTACATTCCTAAACCAAGTTCTGAAAAAAGAGAAAATACTCTGAGAGGTAGAACTGGAACTTAAAAATTCAATGCCACAACTGGGAGGTAGAACTGGAACTTAAAAATTCAATGCCACAACTGGGATTTGAACCACAGAACTTCCGCTTACCAGGCGGCTGCTCTAACCTCAAATCCCAGTTGTGGCAATGAATTTTTAAGTTCCAGTTCTATCTCTCAAACTTTGCCCACACACGGCTTGTGTGTTTAAAAACACCAACAGTAAGTTTGTTGGCATAAATAAATAATAATGAGAAAATACTCGTTTTCGGAGAAATATGGTAATCAACCTAAAATGTTATATTTATGTTTCACTAACTAAACATAGTACTATTTCTAGCTTCCTAAAGAAGAGACAGTGTGAAGCATACCTTGAGGAGTGAGTAGAGATGACTGGGATAAAGATAAGATATGCTTTTCCGTATTTTCCAATTCTTGTCTCAAAACTCGTAAGTCTGTTTCAAATTCAGATACAAGTTCTGTGAAGAATTCTAAAGGAGCTAAGTTATCATACTGGAGGCCAGTTGGAGTCTCATGTGTCCTCTGCGCCAACTCAGCATGGTGCAAACACTGCAAAATAGAAATGCAATCAACTTGAACTCATCAGTTAAACTGTTATTAGAGCATATTTTAGCTATGTCAAGTAATTTCTTAACTATACAGGATTGATACTTAATTCTATTTCCAAACATAAGGCATAAAAGACTAAATTGAAGTATGTTAAGAACTAATACTCTAATACAATTGATGGAATCACACACAATGAAGTAATCTTAATTCACTCATGTGGAGTCAACTTATAACATTTGCTTCACTCACCTATTTATTAAGGACAATTAAGAGAGATTAGGCTGACTTTCCCTAAGTGCACTAATACCCTATCTTGCAATATTTTCCCTTGCAATACTATTTCTGTGGGTATACATAAAATGCTTAACCAATGGGCTTATGCCAAGGCTTTAACTCACATATCCTGTTGAATACCATGCAATTCCAAATTGTTTTGTGGACTATTACCACACATTATAAATAAAAGTAACTGTTATCCCATTTGATTTCAGGATATAACTGCCTCTTCATAACTACTATCCTAATACCTAGGAAATTCCCATGTCAAATTTTATTAATATAATGCCCTTTCTAATACCCTCCTTGTCTTCAACATTACGCCAAACACAAAACTTTTAAAAGTTACAAAACACGCTGCTATCTGGATATAATAAAAAACAAGCTCTGCGTAGTGAACTTTGATTTGCCTCCACAAAACCCTTCATGGAAATTTATTGGCTCACTGCTAGATGTCACCTCAACCAACCATACATCAAACAATATCAACAAGAATCAGTTGTTTAATTCTGATGATGGGAGCAAGTTAAGCTCTTGAAACCGGTCAAGATTAATTATATGTGAGTGATGTTCTGTGTTTCAATCCAACTCAGTTTTCATTATAATAGTATTAATTATTTATAATGCACATCATGCAAGCAGAAGATGGAGCAGTGGGGAGTAAATCACTGTATGATGAAATTGACCAAAAGCAGGTCCAAATAGCAGCAATTTAGTTTCGAGAGAAAGGGATCTGTCTAGGAGGTTATATTCTGGAACATAGAAGGTTTGTTTGAAAAGGTGAAGAATGGAGAAACAATGCATTTCTTAAATTTAGGGGATGCAATAGGGGTTGAACGGACTTGGTAAGCAAAAGATACCCCACTTGAAATGAGTGGTTTTGATTTCTATGGAAAATGTGGAATAAAAAGAAAGAAAAGAGGACATGGGTATTACAGCTGTTCGTGTGGGATGATTTGCACATCATAATACAGGTCATGCATTAGTTCCTGACACAGATAGTTTTAAATGAGAGGTTAGATACGAGTCACTTAATCGCCTTTATAGGAGCACTGGCACATACTAGATAGAACAGCAGTCAGACATGTACGTTGCTCTCGTGTATTACAGTAACAGCAAAACAAGTTATCACACTTCAAGTGATGTCAGCCCATGTATTATACTATCAACCTTTGGCTATATAGAGCTTTTTAGTTTTTACATTACAGGAGGCATTTTCATGTTAGTAAATAAGCAACTTTCATTAAATAAAACTGGTGATGGCATTCACCGCTAATGCACAAAGCTTTGCAGCAACTGTCCTCTGTGTATACTCAAAACATAACAGAAGGAAGCAGAGCTGTTTGTTATCGTAACATAAACTACTTGCTAATCCATTTATCAAGGATAGACTAGCTCTAGAACAAACAAGTGGCGTTAAAGCATGAAGTTGGAGAGAACTCAGTGTTCAGATGTTTTTTTTTTTTAAGTGGAATATGGGGGAGGCAAAGTGTAATAGTTAATTCTTCCATTTAACTGAAGTTTTCCAAAACTCGCAAATAATAAGGAATATCAATCAAATACTTGGAAACTGCCACAACAATCTTCCATTTGATGAAAGTTTTCTAAAACTCACAAATAACAAGGAATATCTCCAAAATGGTTCACTGTACAAAAAAATTTATTCAGACTGTGTGTGTGCGTGCGTGCGCGCACATGTGTCACAGTGATATATTATAACTTGCTAAGTACCTCAGAATTTTATAATTCACATTTAATTAGCATGTTAAGACAAGGTATTGAGGAATAACCTAACAGACATTGTACAAAGGGTTCATTTTAATGGGTGACCTGAATGCGAGGATAAGAGTAACCTAAATAAAGTTAACAGACCTCAAATATGAGTTAATGGCGAGAGAAAAGCAGACAGAAAGAAGAATGAGCAAACTGTAAATGCAAGGAGTTGACAGAAGTTTGTGAAGAGCTTAGTTTGGTGATGTATAACAGGGTGAAAGATGAAATGTAGGAATTAACTTTTTAAATAGGCATGTCCCAGCCTAAAAAACAAGAGCTAATGAAAATATTAAAAGACCAAGATATAGATGTCTTCACAGTACAAGAAGCCAATATATCACAAGAACAGGAAATATACTTTGAAATGGATCAGTACACTACACATATACTTCCAAAGGCTCGTCAAATAGCAAGTGGTATTCTTACAGGAATTAAAAGAAATATGAAAGCTATTATCCAAATCCAAAAAACAATGGAAGAACAAGATAAATCAGAAATAGTTAAAATTGAAGTATGGAGAAGTAACTATCACTATAGAATTTACAGTATCTACAATCCTCCAGACAATACACTAGATCTAAATTCTATTCCCATAGAACCCAAAAGTATTTTAATAGGTGATTTTAATGCACACTCCCCTAGGTGGGGCTACAGAGATATAAATTCAGCAGGAAGAGTCATAGAATACCTATTAAACTCGTCAACAATGGAATTAATATTTAATCCAAATGATCCACCCACTTACCTTCATTATAATGGTTCGGGTACAAATCCTGACCTTCTGATGGTGTCATCTGACATAATTGACAATACAAAAAGAGAAATAATAGAAGACCCAGGTTCAGGCCACAGAATCACCATAAACTCCATAAGAGGTCTAATAAATAAAAGTAACAAACCAAAAGTTAAGACTTCTTGGAATTTTAAAAAAGCAGATTGGTCCAGTTTCCAAAATGAGATAGAAGGGAAGTGTAATATACTGTTAGAATCAGAGTTCAAGTCAACAGATGAAATGAATAAAAAAATTTGTGAAATATTATTGACAGCAGCCAAAACACATATCCCCAAAGGAAAGTTAAAGAAATATAGCTACTTTTGGTCTCCATCTTTATCTAAGTTAAAACACGAAAGAAATATAGCAAGAGTCAAAGCCGAAAGAACCAAGTGTCCAGAAGATGTACAAAACTGGAGAAGAAAAGCAGCCATTTTTAAGAAAGAATTAATTACAGCAAAAAGGGCCAGTTTCACAAATTTTGTAGAACATATGGACTATAGGAAAGATGGAAATAAAATATACAAATTCCTTAATAAAACAAAATTATCAAAAAATACAACTGAACCATTAAAATATAATAACAAAAGCTTAACTACAGATAGGGAAATAGCAGAATCCCTTAACAAGTTTTATGCTCAGTCACAAAGAATACCCCAAGCATATAAAAAACAAGATAAGGCTATCCAAAAAACTATCAGAGAAACTAGTAAGCCAAAAGGTATACGAAATATTTTTATTCAGGATTTTAACGAAACAGAACTGGATTTAGCAATAGAACAATTACAGAACAAAAAATCTCCTGGACCTGACAAGATCCACCCAGAGTTTATTAAACACCTTGGCAGGAAAGGAAAAGAAATCCTACTTAAACTGTATAACACGTGTTGGAGAATGACTGTACCTTCTGACTGGAAAAAAGCCATTATCATCCCGATTTTAAAGAAAAACAAACCCTCAAACAATATTAATAGTTTCAGACCAATATCTTTGACCAGTGTTATTGCAAAAGTGATGGAAAGAATGGTGGCATCTAGACTTAACTGGTTTCTAGAATATTACAACTTAATTAATAGTTCACAGACCGGCTTCAGACAGAATCATAGTACAAGTGAAAATGTACTCTTACTAAGCCAAGACATCAAGGAAGCTTTCAATAGAAAGGAGGATACCTTGGCAGTATTCATTGATTTTAAATCAGCATATGACTCAGTCTGGAGAAATAAATTAGTTGAGAAGTTGCAATCAATAGGTGTGAAAAGTAACATGCTTAAGTGGATAACTCAGTTTATTTCACAAAGATTTTGTGCCACAAAATATAATACATACATTTCCAAATATAAACAAACACACCGAGGACTTCCACAAGGTGCTGTTCTGAGCACAACACTCTTTAACATATATATAAATGACCTTCCATCAATAATAAAAACTTTAGAAACCAAAATTGCTTTATTTGCTGACGATGTAGTCATTTGGACTTCAGGCTCTTCAAAAAAACCTGAATTAATTAAAGACAGAATAGAAACAGCCCTAAACAAAGTACATGAATGGAGCTCCAAAAACCTCATGACTATCAATGTGGAAAAAACAAATTATGAATTATTTACACTAAAATACAAACCAGTTAATGTTACCATAAATTATAATGGTAAACCACTCAAAGCAGTTGATGATGCCAAATACTTAGGCATCAGTTTCGACAGAAAGCTAAGTTGGAAAAAACATATAACAAACATCTCAGAAAAGGTTGAAAAGAAATTGCAAATCCTGAAAAGGTTAGCTGGTGCTAAATGGGGCTGCTCAAGGAGAGTCCTTAACACAACATACAAAATGTATATTAAACCAAACCTCTTGTACTGTTCTGAAGCTTTAATAACAGCAGCAAATGCTAACATCAATAAACTTGAACAAATACAAAATCAGGCTCTTCGCCTAATCACTGGAGCAGTTAAATCCACACCTATTGATGCCATGCTTGCCTTAACATGGACCCCATCAATAACAACAAAAATAGAAGAACAAGCATTGCTCCAACACGAGAAAATGTTACGACTGCCAAACTCTAAATGGACAGAAGAGAACCTCCCCCATTCAATCCTTAAAACTCATAGTAGTTTCCTAGAAAAGGTAACACAGATTAAATCCAAATTGAACATTCCTAACACCAGAGAAAATCTACTTATAAGAGAAAATCCATTGGAATTATTGCATCCTACCTTCAATTTGGAATTAATAGAGGAAATAAGTAAATCAGACACACCAAAAGAAATACAAAAACTTCTAGCTCTGGAAACAATCAATACTAGGTATCCCACAGAAGAATGGCTGCACATATATACTGATGGATCCTCCAAGGAAAACCTTACTGGAGCTGGAGTTACGTGTTCACATTTTTCCTTTTATCATTCTGTTGGCAGAGACACAACAAATTATGATGGAGAAATAGAGGCTATATACATTGCTCTCCGACAATTATTAAATCTTCCCTTAAATAAATTTAACAAGGCAGTCATTCTTTCAGATTCTAAAGCTGCAATTCAGGGAATATGTTCAAATACTACAAAGAAGTCAACAAAAATTAGAGAATGCTACAAAATGTTAACACAACTCCAAAAAGTTAATAAGACTGTTCATCTCCAATGGATTCCAGCACACTGTGGAGTCATGGGGAACGAAGCTGCAGACTCACTTGCAAAGAAAGGCACAACAATAAAACAAAAGTCTAAATTCAATTTCTCATATTCCTCAAGAAAACGCTTGATCATAAAAATTTTTTGTCATTCATATCTACAAGAAATAGAAACAAATGCCAAAGATAAAAAATGGATTACACTACTTTCCAATCCAGATATAATCCCCCAGAGACCAAGGAAAACAGCTGTTGCAGCCTTCCGACTATTGACAAATCATGACTGCTTGGCAAGTCATCTCTACAGAATAGGTATCTCATCCTCACCGATATGTGTCCTGTGTAACGATCCAGCAGAAATGAACGAAGACCACTTGAAGACCTGTGAAGCATTAAGATCAGAAGAAACTACAGTTCAAAAGTATTGGAAAGCACGAATGCTAATGGCTTCATTGCCAGATGCAAGGCACTAGAAAACAACAACAACAACAACTTTTTAAATAAAAATGGATACAGGTGTTAGACTATATGCTACATTCAGTAGAGTTTGACACATACCTCATGGGTTTGGAATATTGAATTTAGTTTGTACAAGCAATCGTTACTCAATAAGGAGAAAATTTCTAAGCACATGCAAGGAAAATATAAAAGTAAATGAGCAAGGAGCTATAATTGAAAAATATAGATGGAGCAAAGAGGAGTTATGGTCAGATACACACAGGAAGGATAAGGCATTGAGGAGATGCTGAAAGTTGTTGTTGTTGTTGTTTTCTAGTGCCTTGCATCTGGCAATGAAGTCATTAGCATTCGTGCTTTCCAATACTTTTGAACTGTAGTTTCTTCTGATCTTAATGCTTCACAGAGAGATGCTGAAAGTAAAACTGAAGAAACAGCAAAACGGCTAGAAATGGAGGTGAAATTTGCAATCAACACCCACAACATGCACACCACCCATGCATGGCGAAGGAGAAGGTATTGAATGATTCCAGTTAAAATTTCCTATCTCATGTTAGAAATCAAATGAATAAACTCTGAAATTAAAGCCAGCAGCTTGAATCTCTGTGTACATGTTGTATACAGGATTCAACATTAACCTTGTACAAGGATGGTTAGAGACTGTGGCCTCAACAATGATATTATTAATACTCCCTACGTACAGTTTAACCAAAAGCAAAGCCACGAACAAAAATTAACATTGTGACCCACAGATGATATGTCTTTAGAATAGCCATGAGCATGTGGCAATATGTGATTTTTATTTGCTTATTCAATGTCTTCCACTTTTACCACAGTGAACATCAGGAGATGGAATTGGGTTAGATTTCTATTGGAGTAATTACACATCATTTTTACTTTCTCTATTATGTATAGTAAATAGAGGAAGTATTGTATTCAACCCAAAAATTTGATGTCAAGATTTCACCAGAAATATATGTTTTGAGGCCCACTGAATCCAAAAAAAAGAGGTATTTCTAGAAAAAGGTGTGTGTGCAGGCGTGCGTGATATTCCTTGTTATTTGTGCGAGTTTTGGAATACTTAAACTTTTATCAAATGGAAGATTGTTATTCATTTTTTTATATCTTAGCTGTACAAAGAGAACGGAATCTCAAAGCTTTAAAAGATTTGACTCTCACTTAAAGCCTGCTGTATTCCCATATTCCCCTTGTACCTCCAAGGAAATAAGATAATTTCTGTGAATGTTTATCTCAACTAACATGAAAATATAGGCATAACAGTTTGTAAGAATGGTTTGTACAAGAGTAGAGTGCAATGTATCAGATTTCTATTTTATAGTGTTCAATGTCCCTTAACAACTAAGGTCTGCAGAGACTACAAATGAAATTCAGTGGCATGATATTAAAATAAACCTGGAGTCCACTGTGCTAAGTTATCTGGAATTTATCTTATAAATATAATAAAAATCCATTAAAACCTGAGCCATGTAACACAACCCAATTGAGATTTGTACTCAGGTTCCCCAGGTTGAAAGGGAGACACACTATCCCAAACACCATGTAGGTAAGCACTGCTATTCTAGAGAATTCACACACTGAATGCAATAAAATGTATTAAAAATTAACGCTATGTCAATCTAAAGGGCAAACAAAAACTAAAAAATTGTCTTCAAGGAGAATGCAACTGAGCAGATGCTTCAACAACATAATGCATGGAAACTCTTTTTTTAATTGTTCCATTCATACCCCACCTTTAACTCCAAAGGTCATATTGGCAGTTTCTCCTGTAGAATTATTGCCAACTGACACAGTGTTACTTGTTAAACAGTGGGTTTTGGGTTTTTGTACGTTACACGCACCCACCCCCACCCCTCCCCACACACACACACAACACACCACACCAACCCTGACATCCTCTTATTTTACATCTGTATAAAATGTCAGTACACAACACAGAAAGGAGAAGGCTGACCACCTTCCATAAACTCAGTTGCATATGCCATGAAGTGAGAAACAGTGCTGAGTTCACTTCATTTTTCCAGCTCCAAAGCTTGCCAATATCAATTCAACTCAAACTGGCTTCCAAACAAGCCTAAGCATCTTTATATACTAGAAGTCAATGTCTGGTTGACAATGGAAGGAACTAGCCTCCGAAACATAAGTGTTGTTTTGTGTCGTTGACTCAGTTTTACCCCTAATTTAGGTCTAAGCATGGTTGATTGCTGTTTATATTTAAATATGGTGCTCTCTAAAAAGCGGTTACATTTACTGCTATTCCTCTCTTCAATATCATCAGTGAAAAATATTGGAGAGCAAGAGGATTAATGACTTCATTGCCAGAAATCCAGCATTAGCTAACAACATATTTAAATTGGTACATTTAGGTTATCTATTCAAATTACCTTGGCTGTGTCTGATTTTAATTTGTCTGACAACATTCCATTTTTCTGCAGTCCACTTGTTAGTCCAGCTAACAGCTGCTTAAGGGCCTCAGTGTCTTCTTGAACTTTATGAAGAGGCTTAGCTGAACCTCGTGCTATATCCGAACTGTAGCTTTTCTGAGTTTTCACAAAGCTCCTGTAAGTAAGAAATACATTAGTACCAATTAAAATGTTGTAACATTTTATATGGCAATTTTTTATTATCTCAAATTATCTTGTTTCAAAGCTACAACTAGGCAGAACTTGCACATTTCATGCTCTTTCTTGTTATACTTATATTCACGGTTGTTCAGCAGTTGTATTTGTTGTGTAAGCATTTTCCTAAACTTGTCCCACCAATGGAGATAAGGAATGCTCCAACAACACAGTATGAAATGAGCAATCGCATACAAGATGCTAAAGGAAAGAAAATCTAAAGGAAACACTAACATTGCTGTCTAGACTGTAATGTTGAGCTTTGTGCAACACCATGCCTTTGTATGTACCATAATACAGTAAATATCAAAATCTTGTGTTGTACATGATGCTTTCTCGAAGGAGGGAAGAGAGAAACATGCTCATTTTTTTTTCTGCTTTTGGAGACTGCCAAATAATTTTTTACCTCAAAAGTCAAAGCTCTAATTGAATATTAACTACTTCAAAGCTGAATAAAAATGAAGTTTTAAACGACATGCATACATGCTAGGTATGAAAGTGTTACTGGATTGCTTAGAGGAGATTTCCTTGGCATTTCCTCTGCTCCAGCTTCAACAAACACAAACATGGTCATTGGTGAGGAAGACTCGGTTTAACACAGTCTGATGGACGGGAGTTCCTCCCATGACCCAAAATTAGTTGTTCTACATACAAATAGCACTATGTATATGAGTGCAGCTATGTAATATGGCTAATTCTAGTGGTGCTAATGTTACAAATGCCAAATCAACATTCATTAATAATGTCACTGTTATGAATCTTTGGCTAATCTAGCTCAAGCTTGATTAATGCATATCATTTCGCCCATTTAAAACATAATTTCTGTGTAAGCAGGATACTTCTACCCATTCCTAAACTAAAAATCCCAGCAAAATAAAATATCCTGTCCACAAGAAATCAATCTCCTGCTTTTAGGATACCACCACTATCATTATTTTTATAAGAATAGCTACATCCTGGTCCTGACTGTGATGGCTGAGTGGACAAATGCATGTAATTAAAACATCTTATTTAAGTCCTCTACATAATTTATTTTTTTCCAAGAAACATTGATGTTTAACATATTGCAGCATTATATTTTTATTGGGCAAGATATATTTGAATTCTAAGGAATTCATGCTTAAACAAAAACAAATAAAAAAAAATCTTGAAATACCTAGAAAAATGAGGCCGCAGTAGAAGAGAGTTCATATATCTCAGTTTTTATTTAAAAATAATTGTTAATGTCAAACATGATTTGAAGTCAAGTCGCTTTTGCATGTGAACATGAATGCCTTAAATTAAAATTAAAGTATACAATTGGAAATTGGGATCACTGTAATAGATATTGCTATTATATGGGTGAAGAATAAATATATAATTTTTTATACTCACATGAATTTCTCTATTTAATTCTTTAAAAAAGTTTATTTTTCCATCTATTTCATGTCAATCAAGTTATGCATTTGCAGGAATGGTTTCATTACAGACTTCACTGCGCATACAAGGGGTTGAAGGTAATAGTCAAATCTTTAAAAAAGTGTGTTGCAATAGGTACTTAATTGGCTTGGAAATTTCACTCTTCCGTGATAATGACAAGTGAATGGTAGCTTTGTACTTTAAAAAGTAATAAAGTATTTGAAAGTTCAAGCCATTAATAATGAATATCTTAGAAATGGTTGTGCCACAAAATTTGACAAACTGTTTTCACGAGATCAGAATGCTTATGCCATTGTTGTTAGCTAATGCTGGATTACTGACAATGAAGAGATTAATCCTCCTACTCTCCAATATTTTCCACTGATGGATGGGGCACTAGAAGTGGCCGAGCATATTTGAAGGTGGTGTTGGTGCAGATCACATAGAAGACAGAATGGTGAAGAATATATCCCAATTCTAGTGAGACCACCTACGTTCCACTGAAGAATTCTGATGTTAGATCTTTTATTAATATGATGTTTTGATTCTGGAATAGTACTTCCAGCTCAGAAATCTGAATGGGGGACTATTTTAACTCCGAAACACTATACCCCTCGAGTCATATGTTGTAATCTGATATTGAAGAGAATTAGCAGTAATAGTAACCACTTTTTAGAGAGCACCATATTTTTATGTTTTGGAGGTTACATCGCTCTCTCACTACCCCTAGAATGACTGCAGGACCACACCTGTCATTGGTTTACGGGTCTCACTGACCTGACCGGGAGAATGCACTGTACAACAAAGACTACCCGCAACAGTATTGCCCAGATTTCCAACAATATTGCCCAGTTTCCTAGTACATAGAGAACAGTATAATTTGGACACATTTGTATTGTATTTCTAAAATTAGGATTGTTGGAATATATTAGATTTTAATTTAGTTTGTCTTAAGCTTCTAAGGTCCTTTGTATCTGTGATGCAGCTGGGTAAAATTTATCACAAATTAAATAAAAATGTTGCCAATACTAACACATGTGCATAACCAGGTAGCATATTAATTGAAATATATAAAGGTAAACCCTAATATTTCGAGACTGCCTGCATGGTCTGGCAGTTAGCATGTTAACTTTTAAAGCTAGAGGTCCCAGGTTCTACTTCTGGCTGGAAAGCGAGAATGTTTCGTTAGCCAGGATTGTTCTCCATTCTTCCTATAGCCTGGAAGTACGATATCAATCAGAATGTGAAATTCATGTAGTCACTAGGAGTAATACAAACACAAGACTAAGAAGGAAAAGAACTGGCATATACTACCTGCTCCAGATCCATCATTGGTATCAGAGGGGGAACCATCATTCTGTGTGTGTGTGTGCGCGTGTGTGTATGTGCATGCTTTAGCTATAACAGTGCTGAATTTTGTTTTAGTTTATTTTAGTCTACTAATTGTACATGCATTGTAATGTTTTGAACAAGCTTCCGTCTGTACCGTTAAATAAAGAAAGTAATAATAATCGATGCTTATTAAAGTAATTTTATAGGTATATTATTTTGCATTTGCGAAACACCTATGGATCTTGCTTCAATCCCTATGGTCCTCACAAACTCATCTGGGCTGACTTTTTTGAACTCCCTTGTACCCCTCAGCCAGTTTTTCCAAGAGAGAGCCATGAGCTAAAGGCTGTACTATTTTATGTAGTAAGTAAGCCTTTATCTATCTCTTACGGTTTATCAGCTGTAAAAAAGTATGTATATACAAAATGCATTGCAAATAATGACTTTCCAGAAAATTCAAGGTATGCATTTAATTTGTTATGTCTTAAATATAATATTTGAATCACAATTTGTTGGAGCCATTTTGGAGAACTAAAAAAGTCATGAAAAATGTTTACTATGTAAAGGTAGTTTGGGCTGAACAGATTTTCCTGAAAATCTTTTGTCACTTTTTTGGACGATGCTGAAGCTAAATACCAGGGAGAGTAGAGACAGGTAAGGGGAAAAAGGAGGGAGATATTCCTAAATATGCCTGTTTCAGAAAGACAAGAGCATGCTTCTGGTGGAAATATCACTATGGAAATGTTGGATGGAATACAATATATCCACTGTCTTTTAAGGCAGATGATATAGAAGATGGAAGCTAAAGACTTGCATGCAGAAATGCTATGTTAAGCAATCACCCTTCCACAGAAATACTTAGCTTTCTTTTCAGTTTTTAGCATACAATCAAACATAAAACATGTTGACATCCCAGCTAAGTAAATTGCATTCGGCTACCACACATCAAAAAAATTACAAAGTGGCAATCAGAATCAAGAACCACTGACCTGCAAATGAATAAAAAAACACTACACCTAGAATGCAACTGTTAATCGAAATTGCTGAATACTTACTTGAAACTGTCTATTGTCTGAACTATCTCATTTGGTATCAAATTCTCCTTCACAGCATTAGAGTCTGTTCTTCCTGGACTTGTACCTGTAGACACATAACTTCTTAAAAGTATGAAACCAAAAGCCCCATTCCTTCAAGGCAAGCTGTAATGAACTGACTAATAATAACTATCCTTCATTCAAATGATTTGTGACAAAGTCTGAATAAATGTCATCACCTTGTATCGCCAATGTGAAGTATAGAAATAATGCTTGCTTTTCTTCTGCTATACACTATGTTTGATATTGTTTCACAGCATTAATACCTGGTGCATGATTACTGATGGGCAGAAACAAGAACCTGAGAGGGAAGCAGCATTTCTAAACTAAATTTGATAACCTATTGGAAAATGCATAATTATAAAAGATAAGTTTTAATCACTAATATTAATTTTTATTTTTTTTTATTTTGCTGTCGATAGTTTCAGCTTTTTTGTTTTATTTGATAATCAGAATTTATCAATTTCTAGAAATAAGCCACAACAAAGCACAAATGGGTATAAGAAAGAAAACAGAAAGTAAAAGACATGAGGCTTTAGAACTTTTAATTCATAATGAACTGAAGGTAGAAATCAGAAAGTATGTTGGTTGCTATAACTGGAAAACAACAGGAGAACAAAAAACTAACAAACTGGCGGCACAATGTTTTGCCTGTGTGCAACCTCGTCGCTCGTTGCCATTTGCCGTTATCATAGAAAGGCACGGATGTGTTATAGTAGGGTAATAGTATGAATTCAAATATTGGTAATGGAAACATAATTGTTATAGCAGAGTAGAATAATAGTCATAGTATGAATTCAAATATTATTCTATTCTTCTATAACAATTATATTTCCATTACCAATATATGAATTCAGACTATTATTCTACTCTGCTATAACAATTATGTTTCCATTACCAATATTTGAATTCATACTATGACTATTATTCTACTCTGCTATAACAATTATGTTTCCATTACCAATATTTGAATTCATACTATTACCCTACTATAACAGATGAAACCATACAACATTTTTAAAACCACTTTTAAAGGCTTTACTTACCAACTTTATGAAAGGAGATGCTGAAACTGGCCACTGTCATCCACACATTTTTGGCACATCTTTAGGAAACTATCCATCACTCACCGTAATTCACATTGAGAAATGCTGGCAATTTCCCCGACAGATATTTTGTTTTAATTCTTCCAGGATCAATGAGTTTGTCTTGTACACTTGTACACTGTTCTAAGTTACCCCAGAGATAGAAATTCAGGGGGTTAGGTCCAGGGATCAAGGGGGCCACAAATCTCTACTGTAATTTTGTCCTGAAATATACCTTCAATTGTTCTCATCCAAAAATTGGCTGTATGAGCTGTTACAAAGTCTTGTTGAAAAAAGGCAAAATCATGTTCCCTGTCTGTTAATTCTCTAAAGAGAAAGGGGCAAAATTGTGCAGGCTTCAACTGTTGACTCAAAATAAAAATGGCTCTATAACTCAGAACCTAATATTGTTCATGAAGTACCCGTTCATGATGAAAAAAATTGGTGTATGGTGCACCATTAGCGGAGAAAAATTTATCAGAGCTCCAATAGCCGTTAGTGGCCAATTCTAACATCTCCTTTCAGAAAGTTAGTAAGTAAAGCCTTTAAAAGAAGTTTTCAAAAATATTGTATGGTTTCATGCATGTCTTTCTATGATGGTGACCAGATGGCAACAAGTGCCAAGGCTGTAGATAGGCAAAACACTGCACACCTGGTTCATAAGTTTTTGTTCTCTCAGTACTTGCACATTTGGACATCATTTGTTTAGAAAAATGGCCTTCCATTTTTTTGAAGGGGAAATTTTTATGCTAAATGAAATTATGACAGAATGAATGAAACAGAATAGAAGCATGTGGAGTTGCATTGTAGTTTTGATTTTGTAAAGCTTTAAGCTAGAGAGATCTAGTAGCTGTTAAGAGTCAGATTATTTGGCTATCTTCCACAAACAAACAAAAAAAACAAGTACAGTAAGCTATGATCAGGAGGGGAATCATGAAACCTTACCAATTGTTTCTGAGTCCAGAAACCTTCCCGTTCATTATTCAAGAATGAATGTTTAACTATTTTCCTGTTCTAGTTCTTGGTTTTCTTCCCGGCAATCATGCAACAAGTGCAAGTCTGAAAGAAGTGTTACATTTACAAGACTTCCTCTACCTACTATCATTTATTTTTATAATTTCCACAAACTATACTTATGAAAGCTTATTTTTCAATTAATCATGATAAACCCTTACAGAAATAGTTTAATTGCACATTTTGTTAGATGTACAAGAGGGAAAGAAAAAACTGAATCACTAGATAACTAACAGCTGCATCCCTGTAAGCTGGCCTTGAAATTCCTTACTATTTCCATGATATAGCAAGAAATAATTGAATATTGAGAACACTTTTAAAAAAAATTACAAATAGATGACACACTGGAAATGGTCCATACCACAAAAACGGTTATTTGAAATAAATAATGTTTAAAGAATTCTAAAATTGTACAATAGTACATTTTTCTCACACTCTCATGGCTCACCAGACATACAAAATTCTTACAAAGTATTGAAAAATTAAAATTGATAATGGCAGATATCTGGAATGACCGCCTCCGTAGTGCACTTGCCTCTGGCGCAGAGGACCCGGGTTTGATCCCCGGTACCAGGATGGGGATTTTTCCCCTGCTGGGAGGTCTGGCATGGGGTGCACTCAGCCTCGTTAGGTCCCAGGAGGGCTAATTGAGGAGCTACTTGATGGAGAAGTAGCGACCCCAGGTCAAGAAGGCCATATAACTGGCTGGGAGGGCTCGGGGCGCTGACCACGTCCCACCTTCCAGTACTGCACCCCACAAATGATGCCTGCAGTGGGCAGAGGTGGGGGACGCAGCGGCTGGGTGGGAAGCCTAGGCCCTTGATGGATTGTTGCGCTGGATATCTGATATCTGAAATGGCCAATCCTAAAAAACAATTTATTTGCAATTTTTAAATACATAAGCTGGCAGCTGTCAAAATTATAACCGGGCTGTTTTGTCGTTGTCTGCTGGAACACCAATCTCCAGCAGACCACAGCATAACAGCCTGGAAGATATTTTCATCTTATATTTGCAATTTTGTTTCAAAACTACCTCCCAACGCTTTGGCTGAAAGCAGGCAATTCGCAGCTTGCTATTTATACATAAGAGCTGCCAATATCTGAATGAAAAACAGAGCAAGAGATCAAACTCAGAAAAACAATGCACAATTGATGGCAATGTCAATTATAAAACAACAGTTGAGGGCTTTAAGACGAAAGCACAGCCATGGGATATATTTTCTAGGAAGAGGAGTTGCAGACAGGGCTGCAACTGGAATGACAATAGAACACAGTCTAGAATCTGAGAATCTTCAGGATCATGAAGAAAAAACTTGCTTCAAAATAATGGATAATATATAAATTGGTAATGAGTATGTTTGGAAGAACTAAAAAAATAGCTGCTTTAACATATCTTGCTACCACTTATGGATTGGCAACTTCCTCTGCACATGCACAGTTATAATAAAATAGCGTACTTAAAAGTGAGTGGGTTTACGGGGTTTGTAATTTGCCACATCTATTTTTAAACTGTATAATCTACACATTTTCCTTTTTTAAATCATCACTGCCGCTCATTAGCAATTTTCTCTGTGCATGCACAGTTGTAATAAAATAGCATTCTTTGTTGACATACAATAATTTATTTCATATATAAGAAAGTGTCTTAAAAAGAGAGAATGAATGGTTATAGGGTTTGTAATTGATCACCTCTAATGTGTAATTTACACATTCTCCTTTAATCTTTTTTCTACATTTACACAGGAATGTATAAATGAAACTTTACCCTTATTTGAAATAAGTCTTTTCAAATGAGATCTACATGTTTAAGCATGTTTTTTTCTATATCTTATGGTTCATCAAACATCTTACTAAATGAAGAGGGTTTCACTGGCTATTCCCATTTTACATGTCATGTATATATCTTAAACATGTGGTATTTTGAAAGGTAGAATCAGAATTGAAAAATCCATTGCCTTAGGTGGGATTCAAACCAAGGTTCTTCTGCTCTACACATGGCTGCTCTGTCACTGAATTACCATGGCAACATGACCTTAAATTCTCCAACTGGTTCATATTTTCTTGGTAGACCACAAGGGAATCTCAAATTTGAAACCACATTTCCCAATTGGTGACTTACAATCATAAATAGTGAAGTCCTAGGCTTTGAGGCTTTTATATACTCGTAATACGAGAATCGTTCAATATATTATGCCCCACATTTTTTTAAAAAGCCATGAATGTATATGAACATCCTTGTAGGTGCTTCGATATTTCTTCTGCGCACTTGTGAAGTTTCAAGCTATTCCGGCAGATGCTAGAGCTGTAGCACAGCATCAAAGTGGTGTTTACATACAACTCCTGTTGCAAGCAAAGGGTGTTATTAAATCCTTGTGTGTGGAATAAGAAACTGTGCTGTATGTCCATAAATGTTTATGTACTGTATATTGTAATGATGCAGTTGATAGGAGTACAGTTGGGTGATAAGTAAAGATTAAGCATCAGGAAATACAGACACAGAGCTCCATGATCAGCCACACTCAGGACATGGCTATGCATGTAGAAGAGCTTTTACCGTAGGCAATACCTGCTCTCACACAATGTTGGCATAAGGCCTTAGTTCGTGATGGGGACTACATACAAAAATAAGACATGGAAAAGATATGTTGATGTATATTGTCACCAAATTCTGACTTAAGACTTAAATATGTTCAGAGAAAAAACAATGTAGGGCATTATACAGAGAGGTTCAAATACTGGGAAACCACTGCGCGGTGTTTTTCCACTGCGTCCAAGGAAAAACGATAGCAACAGCTGATATACACAAGATCAGGAGCATGACTTGTTTTTCTCTGCTCTGCTCACAATCAGTATTGAGTTGACATGATATCTTGCGGCTGCATTACCAGTGTGCTTTATTATTTAGTCCTGTACTTAGTCTCAAAGTGTATTATGGCTCAGCATTTGTTTTCTACTGCACAGTGTGTATTTATTTATGATTCGTATACGTTAACTCAGTCAGCTCGCCATGTGCAAGTGCAATTTGCAGAAAGATTTCCAGGTGTAGAAGTTCCAGGCCATACAACAATCCATAAACTTTACAATAAATTTCAGGCCATAGGAAGTGTTCAGGATCAGAAATGTAAAAGACGGTGTATGGTTATTACCGAAGAAACATTAGACGACAATGGTCATCATTTGCAGAATTCTCCCAAAAATTGCTTAGGCATCTTTCACAACAGGCAGGTATTTCTTATGGCTGCATACAAGGAGCTACTAAATTGCTGAAGTTAAAACCATGTAACATAACTGTGGCACGTGCTCTTCAACAAGATGATCCTGTAATTAGGTGCACATTTTGTGAGTGGAATGTCAATAGTATATACAATGGTGACATTAACCCACAGATGAGGCTTGGTTCACTTTCATGGATATGTGTGTACACAAAATAATTGTTATTGGAGTTCATGAAATACCCCTTCGAGATGAAAAAATTGGTGTATGGTGCCCCATTAGTGGAGAAAGAGTTATATGCCCATTTTTTTCGAGTCAACAGTTGACACCTGTACATATATGAATACAGTTTTGCCCCTTTATTTCTAGAGAATTAACCGACAGGGAGCATGATTTTGCCTTTTTTCAACAAGACTCTGCAACAGCTCATACAGCCAATCTTTTGATGAGAACAATTGAGAATGTGTTTCAGGAAAGAATTATTAGTAGAAATTTGTGTCTCCCTCGGTCCCCCAACCTAACCCCATGCGATTTCTATCTCTGGGGTAACAAAGCATAAAGTGTATAAGACAAACCCACACACCCTGGAGGAATTAAAACGAAATATCCTTCAGGAAATTGCCAGCATTTCTCAATGTGAACTACGGCGAGTGATGGATAATTTCCTAGAGGTGCCAAAAATGTATGGACAACAGTTGTCAGTTTCAGCATCTGCTTTAATTACATTGGTAAGTAAAGCCTTTAAAAGTAGTTTTAAAAGTGTATGGTTTTATCTGCGCCGTTCTATGACAGCTGAATTCGGCGACTAGCGTAGAGGACCTGTACAAACAAACCACAGTACAGTCAGTTCACAGTCTTTTGGATCACCCGTTATAATGAATGACCCTCTTAGTTTTCATTAATCAACCCAATCAATGATAATTAACTGTTCTAGCACACACAAAATGTGTATACGCAAACTTTGAAAGGTGGAGTCAGAACTGTAAAATTCAATGCCATAGCCCGGATTAGAACCAAGGATCTTCCATTCTACGCACAGCTGCTCTTAACCATTGAGCTACCAAGGCAACATTTTTCCAGCAGACCATAAGGGAATCTTAAATTTGAAACCAATGACTGACTGGCCTGATAAATGGAAACTATTATGTGGTATTTTGTTCAAACCCATTAAGAGCCACTCCTGAAAATTCAAAAATCATCCATGTAAAGGGTAAATTGGGATATAGAAATTCTTTTTTAAAGTGTTCATGTCACATCTTTTGAAGTTGCTGAACTTACAAAACAAACAGAAAATAAAAACATCCACACATGCAGACTGTTTTCTAAAAATGCTTTTTTGATAGCTGGAGAGTCAAAATATGCATTTCTGGTGAAACTTCAACATTTAATTTTTAGGTAGAACATAATACTTCCTCTTACCTGCTATAGAGAAAGTAAATAATAATGAACCGGGTATTTACACATGTATTTACCTGTAAGTCCTGGCTTTGACTGAGTTGCATCAACCCCACCAAGACCCTTGGAGCTTGTTGTGGTTGTAGCCGCTGCTGTGGTGGTAGTTAATCCCACTCCCAAACCCAACCCAAGCGTGGGTCCTGAAGTGGTTGCACCTAGCAATGGTTTGGATAAGCCTTGTCCAAATAACCCTCCACCTGAAGAAAGTCCAAATGTTGGCACTTGGCTTGTTGTTGTTGCTGTTGGTGCAGTTAAACTAAAGGCTGTTGAAGGAGTGCCAAATGTTAAAGGTTTGGTTGTTGTTGTAGATGATGCTCCTAGACCCTGAAAACCTGGAGTTACTGCTGTTGTTGTCGTTCCTGCAGCTACTGAAGTTGTAGGGGTCCCAAACGATAGCCCTGCCTGTGTTGTGGTTGCTGGTGTGCCAAATGTTAAACCAGACTGGGTGGTGACTTGAGTTCCAAATGTCAATCCTGTTTGTGTGGTTGTGGTTGTGGCTGTTGCTCCAAATGGCAGACCTGTTAGAAGACCAGAAGTGGTTGGCAGAGAAAATTTAATACCTGAAGAAGCAGCAGTGCTAGTGACTGTGCTTCCAAAACCAATACTAGTTCCTGTAGATGGCGCTCCAAAACCAAGACTGCCTGTTTGTGCTCCTGTTGCTGGACTTCCAAAACTAAGACCACCAGTTTGTCCTGCAGGAGCCCCAAAAGAGATCCCTGTACTGGTGGTTGTTGCAGGTGAACCAAATGCAAGTCCAGTGGTACCTGCAGTTGAAGTAGCACCAAATGTAAGACCTGTTGCTCCTGATGTTGACGCAGCACCAAACGTAGGTGCAGCAGGTGTGGTCCCAAATGATAACCCTGTTCCTGGTGTAGCTGCTGTAGCACCAAATGTAGAACCTTGAGTTGACACTGCACCAAATGTTAGGCCAGTTGCCTGTGTTGTAGGCGCTACACTTGCCACAGGGGCTCCAAAAGACAGACCACTTGTTTGCCCAAACAATCCAGTTCCTGGTTGTGAACTAGGTGTTGATCCAAAAGTTGTACTGCCAAACAGATTCCCAGATGCTGGTGCTGAAGGTGTGCCAAGAGTAAATCCAGTGGTTGTCGTTCTGCAAACAAAAAGAACTTTATCCATATTTCCATTCACTCTCTACAGACAAACAACTACCAACAACTTTTTTCTGTGACAAGATCAAAAGAACATATACAGTCCAAAAACCCATTAATACATTCCAAAAAAGGGTTTACCAACAGTGAAATAATTAATTCATAGGTGACTGCCTGAGCAACACCATATTTTTTGCTCCAGTTTGTTCCTCCATTGAAACAAAGTCAATTTTTAGTTTCTGGATTCCAATATATGCGTTTTACATATTTTAGCAGATAAGATAAGAGCAGAATGCACTTCAACATACAACATATATGAGAGAAAATATGGATGCCAGAGAGACAGTTTCATTGAAGAAACCCATTTTTCTCCCACTGACTTTTCATATAAAAGCATGTTTTAGGATTCCAATTGGTAAATGGAACTAAAATTTGAGATAGATAATTTGAACTATCCATGTCCGTCCCTCTCTTCCATAACTACCCTGCCTACCAGGTCATATACAACATAACATTGTGATAAGATGGGTCTTCCACTGCCTCAACAACCAACACCAAATGTAAACAAGCTAAAAATTATGAGTGCAGTGCAGAACATGTTGAATCAAACATGTAGTTAGAATTCCCATCAAGAGTCCATTTTCACTAAATTACAAACATGCTCAGAAGATAAAATGTAAATATGTTGTGTTTGTCAATAAAGTAATCAGATGGGGATTCTACAGCTTATCCAAAACATCCTGGCATTCCCCCACTCCTGAATCAAAGATGCATAATAGCACTGAGCAGTCCACTTGCATAAAAGAGAAGTGGGGGTCAGTCTTCCAACTGTCGCGAGAGTGATAAGTCCATGCTTTGTATATGTGGCTGCCTCCAAGTTCTGATAACCTTCTAGTAACTTGCTCCCCCCAACACTCTCACCACTTCTCTGCATTTCTCCTCACTTGTGCATACAGCGTGTCAGGATGTTTTAGACAAACTGTACTTATAAAGATTTGGCCTCGTTGTCAGAATGAGGGCTTGGTGCAAGAGCCACAAGAATAAAAGAAGAAAGTCATAGTTGGATCTTTTCTCATCAATAGAAATAATATAAATGGCATCTTGTCTGAACCGAAAGTTAATAACAGATTTGTTTTCAAAAACGCTTTTAAGAATGTTGGAAGAAGATTTCAATTTGTTGCTTACTATAATTTTACCATTAATTGCAAAAGAGGAAACAAATTTCAGAGTAACCATGGTTAGGGTTAGTCTTATGCTTTCTTGCAACTGGTGACTCCTACACGGCTAAATATATTTGGTGGAATTTTGAAAACAATATATATACCGGGTGAGTATTCTCAGCCTGAGGATTGAGAAGTTACACAGTCCCGGCACTTTACAGGCTATGCCATAAACACTGTTCACTGCATTGCACCGTATCAATTTCAGCCAAAATGACTGCTTTGCACCGCTGTGAATGAAGTGACTTGCTCTTGTACAGCAACATTGTGTGCATTGGCCTTCTGTGGTGAAGGCCCCAGGCTCAAATACTCACACTTGAAGGTACTTTTTATGTTTAGAAAATTTAAACCAAAACTGATAGTCTGTCATGGAACTGTTGTTTAACTTAATTAGTTTAATTATGTGAATTTCATGAAAACACAAATTGTTGCTTGTTAGAATATGCTTTAATGATCATAAGTAAATACATAACAGCATTGTAATTGTAACTTACAAACATAAGACATCATTACATAATATTTTACTATTTAAAGCTATTCTTACACACAAAAGAAAACCAATAAATTGTTGAGAGTTTACAAAATGCAATGCATACATACATATAAACTAGATAACGTTTGCAAGCCCATATTATTATCATTGTGAAGCTCTCTTGTTCCCAAAGTAGTGCATTTAACAGCAACTATGATTCATTCCAATGGCCACGCCACCTTATGGCAAGCGGTTAAACCCTTGACTCTCACCAAAGCAACCCAGGTTCGATCCCAGGCATCTGCATGTGGGATGTGTGGTGGACACACTGGCACAGGGGCGGGTTTTCTCGGGTCCTCCGGTTTCCCCTGCCATCATTCAACCATTTGCTCCATCATCACCTTTCCTGTCATCTTTCACCATCATTTTATATCATCCACTTCCTTGCTTTCACACCAGGCTTCAGACTGATCACCCATCCTGGTTCCTCTGTATGACACAGTTCTGTCCTCCACTTCCATGGTGAATTGAATTTGAGGTCGGAGACTGTTGAAGTATGTGAGGAAGCTCGACAAAGTGTCTAGTCTATACGGCCATATAACGAACATATCAATGGATTGGTAGAAATAAGATGGCCTGAATGGAGCTATGGCAAGTATTTCGTGTTCCATGTAGAAATTTGCTATTGCTGGTGACAATGGGGAGCCCATTGCCACACCATCTATTTGTTTGTAGAATCTTCCACTAAACAGGAAGAAACTGGACGTCAGAGTGTGCCGGAAGAGCTCGGTGATGTCGGTCAGAAAGTGTTCTATCACAAGCTGGATGGTTTCTTGGAGCGGTACCCTTGTAAAAAGAGATACCATGTTGAAGCTCATTAGACGATCAGAAGGGCTAATGGTAATGTTGTCCAATGTGTGTACAAACTGTGTGGAGTGCCAGCCAATATGTAGGAATGCCCATGGCATCCACAATGGGACATTCAGTTTGTGGATCTTGGGGAGCCCATACATTTTAGGAGGCCTGGATCCTGCTTAGTTTCTAGAGCAAGGCTGGATCTTCTAATTAGTTGTGTACTCCATCGCTCTATGGAGGTGTTAGGACAGGTAGGTAGAACATCCCATGTTTATATTTTTCCCATGTGATTTACAACAGTCCTAAGTATTTATGGAAATATTTTGATAATTTTAAATTATGTACCTTTTGGGAAAAAATTATATCAACATTTTATCTGTATTTTGAATAAATTTCTTAATTAGAAACTATGTTATGTTGTATATCACTGGAAAGAGCATAAACGGGCCATGCCGTAGCCGAGTGGTTAGACCATTCACTTCTCACTAAAGTGGCCAGGGTTCAATTCCAGGAAACCACGTGGGATTTGTGGTGGACAAAGCGGTGCTGGGGTGGGTTTCCTCCGGGTTCTCGGGTTTCCCCTGCCATCTCATTCCACTGATGCTTTATCATCAGTATCACCACCTGTGGTGCTGTATGTAGTAAAAGAGGGAGTTAACACTACAAAAAAAAAAAAGAACAAAGAATGACCTAGAGCAATTTGAAAACTGCATGTTCATGCTTAATGTAAGATTTGAAGCTTTCACGGCGAACGTTAGTGATCAGAGCTTCACGGGTGATCAGCCGTGTTAAATTTAAGAAGGTCAAGCTTTCGGCCATGGAGAGTATAATGGCCGAAAGCTCGACCTTCTTAAATTTAACACGGCTGATCACCCGTGAAGCTCTGATCACCACGTTCATGCTTATTTGGCTAGTTTTTCAAAATTTTACATATCCATATTTTAGAAACAGTTTGAGATAAATTGAAAACTGATATTTTCCTTAATCTCAGCACCCACTATGAGTATATCAAATTTTAGCAAAATCTAAAATGCTGAGTTAAAATTCTTATTCAAAGTGCGTTGATTTCACATGGAATGATCCAAATGATAAACAGAAATGGGCCTAAACTAGAGCATTGTTTTACTCTACGTTTTATCAAGTACAGAAAATGTATTAGTGTTTGGGTTTACATCTATCATTTCTCCTATTTGCTTTCGATTTGTAAGGTAAGATTCAGTCCTCTTATGCCTAAGTCATACAATTTTAACATTTTATGGTTAACAGTATTGAAAGTTTTGCTTTAATCTAAATATATGCCAATTCCTTTATCTTTATTATCTAGGGAGATATTGTTTAGTTTAGGTGACGCGAGCACTTGGTCAGAATTTCGGCTAAGTCCAACTCGGCAGTGTGTACGAATGGTCACGAAAGTTGCCGAAGTTGCTGTTTTAATTCAGCGCTGCCAACTTCCCCAGGAGTTTGTTGCCAATAGTAAGTTTGAATGTTTTAGCGGGACCCAGCAGAATGCTGGTGACCTTCTTAGAAGCAAGTTGTGAGAGTGCAATAGATCGCTTCATTAGCATAGTAGATTTAGCGCCTCTGTGCTATAATGAGGAAGGATGCATGTAATTTCTTTACGACGAGGGCCTGCTGAGAACTCGAATGCTATGTAGGGAATGTGATTCCGTGCTACATCCCGTGAGGAGGATATTATAATATAAATATAATAAAATAATATAATATAAAAAATAAAATAAATAAATAAAAAAAGAACGAGCCAGCATTTCGTGGACCCAGTAACAAGGCAATAACGATAATGTACACAATAATTTCCACAACAATAGTATGGAGTCGCACTAGCGATATATCTGTGTGAGCAAAATAATGTACACAATATCTGGCCGGCAAGTGCTAAGTCACCTATTCAGAAAAATAATAATGTACACGGAGTAGCGCTAGCGGTATGTCTGTAGCGGCAACGACGCGAGTGCATTTGTGTTTAATGTGTTGGCAACGAAAATTAGTGTAGTGTAAAAAGCAATGTTGGCAGATGTGAAAATCGTCTGCTAGTGACAGCTAGCTCATGCAGCGAAACCTAGTGGCGATTCTGAAACTACTGTCGGCGCATGAGCAGTAACTTAGGACTTAGAATCTGGCCGGCAAGTGGCAAGTAACCTAATCTAAACTTGAGCCATCTAGGGCAGTTATAACACTACTTAAAAAGAATCTATTGCAGTTACTGTTGCTCTTTTGCATCAAAATCCATGTTATGAGTTAGTAATTATATTACTTTTTTCAACAAACAAACAAAATCTCTACATTTTCCCCAAAATCTTTAAAAATACGGAGGCTATGGAAATTGGACAAATCTTGCATATCTCAGTCTATATCCCTTTTTTATGCGGGGTATAGCTAACATATCTTTAATATGTCAAGAAAAATGCCTTTAGTAATGGTTACCTTACAGAGATGAACAAGTCTGATTATATACTCACTGCATTTTTTATTATTATATCGGGCACGTCAAACACTTGCAGAACATGTATTATTCAACCCTTTCACTATATTAAGTAATTCCTCAGTTGCAACATCATATACATATAATTTATATTATTGGTCCTATTAGTTCATTATGTATATATTAATGATTTCCTTGCTCAACTATCATTAAATGGTAACTCCTCATGGACTTAAAAAAAGATGTAGAATTTAACGCTTTTAACTTGGCGATGTGATCGAGTGACAGTGATGTTGCATAACATGACCTCTTTAATATTGCTTTCAGAGAAATCTAAAGAATACAAAGTAATACCACTCTAAAAGTACTACCGTACGCATCATAACGACCAACTCGTACTATCTTTACTAAAACCCATTTCAGTTTGCCGCGTAACAAGCGTGCTTGAAATTACTTACTTATTGGCACCAAATGAAAAGCCCGCTGTAGGAGACGAAGTAGGATTGCCGAATCCAAAGGACATGTTGAAAATATTTACAGTTCTATTTTAATATGAACACCATTCTATAACCGTAATCACTAATAGTATTGTTAACCTCAAACAATTCCTCCACAACGCCTACTTCATCATTCGCGATTCGCTGTCGCATTCTCAGACCCAGAGCAGACCCAGAGCTTCTTTTGTCATAGCACAGGTTGGCCAACAGCAATGAATCGGATCTAATTTCTCTTCTGCAAAGATTGCAAGTATAAAGCTCCCAATGTAATATGTGAAAAATACAATATGTATAATCTGTGAATGCTCCTTACATTTCATATTTTTCCCTCTCTATCAACAAATCGCAGCTTAATGCCAAACACAATCTTAATTACTTTGATACATACAGGATACACGAGTTTTGAGTGGAGGAACGCCTAGTACACAGAACATTAGTATTATATTTATAGTACTACTCAGGAGAATGTTCTTTTTTTTTAAATTTTTAATTTTTTTAATTAACGTCCTCCAACGTAACGTCATATCGGACGGTAAATGAATGAAACGGGTGAAATGATGCTCAAATGAGCCCGAGGTCCATTAAGCTTTAAATTACCCGACATTCGTGTTCTCAGGATAAGGGAAAACCTCGGGGGGGGGGGGGGGGGGGGGGGGGGGGAAACCCTTACCCCGACAACTTACCCTAAGCGAGATTCAAGCTCGCGACTACTAGGTGTTCTGTGTTCTTGAACGTGAGGAAGATACGCTACCGAGGCCGGCAAAGAATATGTATGTATACCTGTGCTAATAAGGCCGGGTTTACAATATTACAGTGAATTTAGCGTAACGCGGCGGGACGTAACGGTGAAGTCAAACACATTATATTAAATAGAGCTATTTCGAGTCGACTTAATCTGTCGTAACGTCAGTTTTGGCAATGCCAAACTTTTCCTTCGCGTTGTGTAAAGCTTGAAGGCCACGTAACTAATTTGAACCAATCGGCGAGTAGTGCCATGCAAGAATAAATTGTGTATTTGCATCAAACCCCTTTCTCTGTTTCATTTATTTAGCTCCTAAAGTAGATTATGACCATCTCCATAGTACTTTATTTGTCGTTTAAAAATGTGTTACGTCATATTTACGTGCTCTCTTTCTTTTCATTTTTGGAAAACATAACCTCTTAATTTGAAATTCGGTTACCCACCATGTCTGCCGACCAGAAGAATAACCAATCAGAATCATTCCCATTACGTTAAGTACATCCAAATCCGCGTTAAGTCATGTTAAGTAAAGTTCATCATAATCCCGGCATAAGCGCTACTAGCGTTTGCGGTCGGCAGAAACGGACCAAAGGCGCTTACCTGCCTTAATGACCCGTCCTCCGGCGCGACAATAGGCCATACGGAAACAATAGCTATTGTCTACTGTTTAACTCACTCTCGTACTTTCCACTTCCAAAACTTTCTCAATGTGTCGGGCACTATATAAGGGATTCGCTCGTGGCCAGAGACGAAGTTGTACTATTAATATGTCTCTACCTAGTTCCATCCTGTTGTAAACATCTGGGCGGGAAGAGAGACAGAGACAGAGATATTGGGACAGAAAACGGTTAAGCTGTTGATTGATTTGGCGAAGATAATGGGCGTTTTCTTCTATTTGCATACGTACGATAAACCCCTTCTTTAAGTACATTATTGTAAGTAGTTTTCTGATCACTGCTCTGCGCGAGGTCATTTCGGACACAGAAAAGTATGCAAATGTTTCGATTCTTATAAACGTAAATAGGCCCACATTTTATCTTTCTACGTCACATCCCAGATATATGTGTTCTCGGCTCGTGGCTTCTGAAGGGAATATATACATAATAGTATACTATATACAGATTAGACAGAAGACAGGTGAAATTATACACACTATTAACGTACTATGTTAAATTAAGCTGCATTTTACTTAACAATTACTAAAGGACACTACTATTATATATTTTTGCATTCCTATACCATGCAACTCTCTCGCAACGAGGTCTGTATTGAGTTGAATGCTGATTAAGATGTTTTTGTTTATAATGTGGGGTTGCTTCTGATATGGTATTTCCTGTACATCTCGGGGACCTCACACGGCCAAGGACACTTATGTATATGCAATTTAAAATCAGTAAGCTTTTCATCATGGAGCAGACTGGTGCTTCAGCCGAAATGAAACACAATCGAGGCAAACCTTTAAAAAGTGGTGAGAGGCGAATGATCGCGCAATGAAACTACTTGCGGCCAGATTGATCAAGGGTTTCGAGGCTCAAAGGAAGCCAAGAAAGGTTCATATCCGAACCTACACGTACGAGGATTTTGAAAGGGCGAAACAGGTCCTGAGAGAGGAGCAGATTCATTTTTACTCCTACTCACTTCAGCGTCTCAACGTCGACTCTCCTCTGAGTGTACACCAGAGGAAATAACACAAGAACTCCTAGAAGAACATGGGATTCAAATCTCAGCTGCAGTGCTGCTGAGAAAGACCATTTGGACCGAGTAGGCGTCCAAAAAAGTACCCATGCCACTATATTTGGTAGTGGTGGATAAAGTCCTGGACCAACAAATACAGCCAATAGACGCTGTGCGCACCTTGTTCCACACTGTGGTCAAGGTGGAGCGTTTTTATGGGCAAGATGGCCCAGCCCAATGCTGCAGATGCATGGGTTTTCACCACTCCAGCCAAGCGTGTGAACGAAAGCTCGCATGCTTACGCTGTGCAGGAGAACACCTTGTCGCAAATTGCGACAAAGGCACAGAAGAAAAAGAGTGCGCCAATTGCCACAAACCCCATGTAAGTGTTTACAAGGGGTGTGAAGTGCGGCAAAAAATCATTGCTGGCCGCCGCCGCGGTCCTAAAAATGTGGCACCAGTCCGCGCAGGGGTGAGCTTCGCCGCCGCCCTTAACGAGGCTGAGAAAATTGTGCAGTGAAACTGCACAAAGTGCACCTGCACCGGCACAAACTGTGCAAACTGCACGAGCCACCAGCGTGGAGGAGAGCGTAGCTCCACCTCCACGCCCCTCTCGCGAAAAGCGAGAGAGGAAACAAAGAAAGGCTGAAAGACAGCGGTCAGCTCTACTTGAGCAAATGACTGCGTCTGATGCACAGTCCATATCTGCCGAGTTACCCACCCCGGCCCCAAACCAACTTGCCCAACCGGCACGCACCACTCCGTTGGTCCCATTGGCCCCACTCGGAAGTGCTATATCCTCGGCAGACCTCGAGACACACCTGCATGCTGGTATAAACTTCTCGCTGCCTAGTTACGTAGCGCATCGGTCTGATCGGGTCGGCCGACAGGGCGGTGGTACAGCTATCTTCATCAAAAGCATCATCACCATAACACCTTTTCCTCTTCCTGTCCTTCAACATGTGGAGGCTACTGCCATTAGGCTTGCCATTGGCGGTATGGACACATTGTTGATTGCGGCTTATGATCCTCCAGATCATCGCTTCTATGATGCAGATTACACCACTCTCCTCAACCTACACCCAGTAGTGTGCATCGCTGGAGATCTCAACGCGAAGCTTGGGCTCTGGTACAGTCGCACTAGCAACCAGAGGGGGCGCGGGCTCTACCGCCTCATCAGCGGAGATCCAAACCTTGTCGCGCACGGGCCGAGAGGTCCTACATTCCATCCGGCCCGCGGCAGGCCTGACGTCTTAGACATCATGATCACCAAGAACATGCCATTACACTTTGACCTCTCTGCAGTAAATGAGCTGGATTCTGACCACGACCCTGTCGTGGTACATTCCACAGTAGCCATGCCAGCTCTGTTAATCTCAGACTGGACATTTGAGACCGACTGGGATGCAGCAGTCCTAGAACTTAACCGTTCCGTCGACCCTCGACCTCGCATCGATGAACACTCCCATTTGAATACATGTATTTCAACTTTCTCATTCTGGTTAACGTTCCCGTTGCCAGTTGTTGTGCACCAGCCTTAAATAGTAGTTGAACACAACCATGTTACTTCTGGATTAAATTACTCATAGTATGAATTTCTGCAGTAATTTACTCCAAAATGCTGTCCTAAGTATTTCAAGTTGTTTCTAGTGTTTCCCATATGGCTTACTACTAGAGTCACTATTTATATTTTGAAACTAATAATAAAAAAAAAAAAAAAAAAAAAAACAGTAATTTGTCATTGAAAATTACTTTATTGAAATATTCGCCGTTATGATCAAAACACTTTTGCATGCGTTTGAACCATTTGTCACAGTATTTATGTTTGAGACACCTCAAAAACCTGGGTTATGAACGAATGAATGGCTCCTTCAGCCGAAGAAAATCCTTGTCCACGCATTTTATTCTAGACTTTTCGGTAACAAAAAGAAGTCATTGTGTGTCAAATCAAGACTGTACGGCAGATGAACCAGCAATTCGATTTTTTTGAGTGTTCAAACAGTGGTTATTAGACGAGACTTGAGCGCTACATTGTGTGACGGTGCTGGTTTGTTTTGTTTATTTCACCGAAGACTTCCGGCAAACTGTGGTTCTACACCATTTAGAATTGACTGTTTTACGTTCCTCGAAAGGCACTGTTGCCACATTCAGTTTTTATGTAGGGGAAAAAACAGGTAAACATTTGTTCCGAAGTGTTCCGAGCGCGAACTTTTGTTGGATTTGATTCACCCATTTGATTCTTGAAGCACCCATACAGTCGACGGTTTATGTGCATACATCCATCCATCATTGTCACCTTTTACAATTTTATGTACGTCTTTTGAAGCACCGCCGTTGCATTTCTCGAGCATTTGTGTGTAGCAATCGACACAAGCATCTTTTTGAGATTGCGTCAAATTATGTGGGATTCAACGAGATCATGCCTTTTTCATGGCTAAATGTTCATGCAATGTTTTACATATGCTGGTGTAACTAAAGTCTAGGGCTGCCTCTATTTCACTGTACGTCGCATGACGCGTGATCTTACATTATCAGATTTTGCAGAGAGTCAATGTTTTCTGACACAAGAACTGATGTTGGACGACCTTCACGAATTTCGTCAGAGGGAACGGCGGCCACGATTAAACTGGTTATACGCAATGGGAAAAGAGCTTCATCGTTAAATGCCGAAATACGTGGATCGATGCACTCTTGTCTTGACAACCCATGTCAAAAGTAATAAATCATCGCATAAACATTTTCATTTTTTCGATGATACACAATTTTCAAGTCGATTATAGTAAAAAATGCCGTACTTTCCAGTGGAAATGCCAAGGCTCAAAATATAGTGGCCCTCATATTCATTGTATGTTCCCTTTTGACCGCCTCCGTAGCGCTGTTGCCTCTGGCGCGGAGGATCCGGGTACGATCTCCGGTACCAGCATGGGGATTTTATCCTCTTTGGGAGGTCTGGCACTGGTGCACTCAGCCTCGTTAGGTCCCGGGGGGACCAATTGAGGAGCTACTTGATGGAGAAGTAGCGACCCCAGGTCGAGAAGGCCGTGTAACTGGCCGGGAGAGACCACGTCCCACCCTCCAGTGCTGCACCCAACCAATGATGCCTGTAGGGCAGAGGGGGGGGGGACGCAGCGGCTGGGCGGCAAGCCTTGGCCCTTCATGGGCTGTTGCTCTGGTGGGGAATCTGGTTGCAAAACTTCCAAAGTTTGCCCCCCCCCCCTGAAAATGTCTGCCAAAGCCCATGGTTCCAGCTAATATGGTGGACTCTGAGTCACAATGGATTTTATGACTATTTCTTAGGTGATCTAGGAAAGGGCCTGATAGGGGTAAAAATCAATAGCCAACCATGAACCCTTAAATATCTTACAACTGTATTTTCTTTACTTTTTTTATTCAATTTTATAGCAAGTATTTTGGACTTTTTTATCAAGATATTTTTGTGTGTGTTTAAGTTTCTTTAAACAACTTAGAAAAGCAATAAAACTGATGGAAAGATGACTAAATTGGTCATGGACCTATTGGGAGCAGTACAACATAACCATAAGGGAAAGAAAAAGCTGACTTTTTCATTAGATCTTGCTATAGCCAGGCAATGCAAGTGAGCTTCTATTAAATATTAAAAGTCTTACTACACTGCAAATTAATATCACTAACAAAAATTAATATCATTGCCATAATACTACTCAGAAATAGCATGCATTCCACTATAGGAAGACGTAAAATTTCTGTAACATATACAGGGAAAAGCCTTCCGATAGCAAGCAATTCCTCTTTCCACATTATTTTTCTACAAAATAAAGTATGATACAAAAAATGTGCGCACAAGTTGTTCAACGCACTCTCTATTTTTAGGCTGAAATCTCTACCAGTGTCACCTGCTATGTACTCTTGGTATTGTAATAGGACAGAAAACTAGGATTTCTAGGTTTCTCCAAATAATATGCAACAAAATATAAAGTGATATTTATTTTGTTATATACAGAACTGTTGTTAACCTATTAATTACAATGGAAACACAGAGCACCTTAAATGATCAAGGATATGTAAGCCAATGATAAAACCAATGCAGCTAAGCAATGGGTAACTCAATTTTAAAAGGTTTGCATTAGTTAACTCACATCAAGTACTGCTCTTCATTTTCTAACTTCTTTTTAAGAAATGCTTAACCAATTTTAAACTCTGATTTTCATTTTTAACAATGAGTATAAATTATATACATCACATGAAACTAAACTGCAACAATTTGCAGAATAATAGTTTCTATAAGTATGCAAAATATACAGAAATAGAAACAGCTGTTTCTGCAAATCATTTTTACAATAAGTACTTTGCAAGCAACATAGGCACATACGCTGGGCTAACAGTATTTATATTACTATAGCTATTAAATACAAAGAAGCAATATTTTATAAAAGCATAATATCTGAAGGCATTTTAAAAAGATTTTTTCGTTGCAAATATTTCCAAATCTAAGATAGGTCCAAAGTATTTACAGCTACTTACAGAGCAAGAGAAGGTTTGTCTAGGCTGTTTCGATGTAGAACACTAAAAATCTCAAAACAGAAACAAGCATTAAGTTCAATAATACATTGAAAAAATTTTAGGGGAAAATACACAGGTAATATAATATTGTTAGAAGTGTTTTTAAAGTTTGCTCGTGTAAGGTTTGTGATTTGTTAAGCATTAGTTTTCCTGGTCAAGCAATAACCGGCAGGCAGGGCCTGTGTCGCTGATCACTGTCTCATTTCCAGTACTGCATCCCACTCATGATGCCCGTGGTAGGCTGAGATGGGGGATGCAGTGGTCAGGCGGTAGGCCTTGGCCCGGATGGGCTGCTGTACTATGGGGTTAAGCCTTAATTTTGTCACAAATTTAAGGAGTTAAAATATTTAGAAGAACTATGTAATGTAGAGAAAGCATTTCATTTCTTGCTGTTGACAAACAAAGCACCTCTTAGGCTCTAGAGAATCAGACGAGAGCAGATTATGGTTGTGTTTAAGAAGCTGGACACGGTAGCTCAATTGCTATGAGCAACAGCACCTGTCAACTTTTCTTAGCATTAGCTGTTTTCAAATATTTCATGTTCTTAATTTACATTTTCTCACCTATGTCATCTTATGCACATGTTTGGAAGGTTTGCAATTCCTCCTTCACATTGCAAGAAGTTTTTACAATTTATCACAATCTTTCTGTATATTAAATGCAGTTAATCACTTATTGCTTACTTTAAAATCATTTCTGGATAAAATTATATTGTAACATAAGATGGACAGAAGAATCACTTTTTATATGAATACTGTAATATTAGCCTAGTGAATATAGCGAATTTTCAAAGACCAGGGAAAGTTATGTGACTGTTTACCTCTGATTTTTGAGTTCTGATTCATCATTTCCAACTTTTGTCCCACAATCAGTTACTTTGAAACAATAATTTCTGCATAATTTATGGCTATTATTACTTCACCTAGTGTTCTTGGATTAATTTTTTAATTGATACTAACAATAGAAAACTGGCACATGAATCAGACAAACCATGCTCTAATGCAATCTCTGTCTTCCTCCACATGACATAGGCAGTGCTGTATTAACAGGGGTCGCATTCAGTCAGATTTCTAAGCCTTGATTGGACTCCTTATCATTAATATCTATTTCGACAACAAGAAAAACAAAAACAAAGTAAGGAGCTATGGGATGGGTAAGATCAGTACATCCTTTACATGAAGCCTATTTTTAAACTGCTATGTATGTTTGCTGGAAAGGTTTTACATCCTTGTTTTTCTTTCACATAGAGCATTTTACAAATGCCTTCCAATATTCTGCTTATCAACTGAACTACAAAGTACAAATATGTTACTTAAAGCATTAATTTCCTGGAAAATAGGTTTAAGATTTCAAGAATGAGATCTATGTCAATTTTACTTACTCAGCATGATTCCATTCTTATTGGCAGTGATATGGGTTGAAAGTGAGTTCTACGTTTAGATACATAGCCATTATCTTAGGATTACATATTTTAGATGCCACTTGAACACAGTATCAACTAAGTATATGAAAATACACTTACTTTCAAATTTTTGCTAAGTACATGTGACATATTACAAGTGTTTTTAACTTATTTTAGAGTGGTAGCTTTGATTATATAACGTTTATCCTCTACAAATCTCAAATGTTTCAAATGAATCTGAGTATTACAACATACACTTAAGTTCTATCTCAAAAGTAACAGACTTTATCTATTAAACCATTTAATAAAAGATCAGCAAATTAAAACTGTCATAATTTAATCTAAAATTCAAAACCATGGCTTTTGTAACTGGTTTTCAATCAATGCTTTTCTCAAATGTCCACCGTACTTAAAAATTTAAAAGTGTAAAGCGCTCTTATTTGGAATTAATGGTCTTCCAAAGTGTTATTACATGAGCAGTAAAGTTTTATTGTAGTTGAAGTGGGGTTGAAATGTTATTGTTAATACAGATAGCAGGAAAGCATCTCATATCGGACACATCTAATGCCTATTGATAAAGGTAGATAATGCAAGAAAAGTACAATTTTAACTATGTGATACTTCCATTAAAACTATGATTTTGGATTAAAGTGAAAAACTACCTAAAAGAAGGAGAAAACAGATTTAAAATTAAGGTTGTTAAAATTGACTTAAAACTATTTATAAATATACAACTTTTTTTATCTTCTATTTAAAAATGTCAAGTAATTTTCCTTGACTGTACTAGAATTCATGGACTAAGGTCCATTGTTATAGTGACTGAATTCAATTCAACTGTCTTTCTGCCATTGGGTACCCATGCTATTTTCTATAAATTTATATTTGAGTTTTCATCGGGCCAATTTTTCAGTGGAACAGAAATGGCACTTGCTGTTGAATAACAAATTTTAATAGTTGACAGTTATTTAAGAACTGGGAGGTACAATGTAGTTTCTTAATAGTTGTATTTCATACTAGCCATGTATAGACAGTGTGAAAGCTGAATCACATTCAAAAATGAAATTAAAATATAAATTTACCCTCACAGAGGTTAATTGTAAAGTCCAGAAATGAAAAAGTACTTGCAACATTGTGCGTCAAATTTGAATTATGATATCTGAAATATTTAGATTACGTTGAAGGGTTACTATGATACTTGAATCATAAGAGGTTTAGTGTACGTGCAGGGTCTCATCATGGCAGCCCAAATGGTAAGAACATTGGCACAGAGAGTTAAAAGTTTGAGCATTGAAATTTTTAAATTTCACTGAACAAATTGTTTTCTTACATTGGTAAGTGGAATGAACGTAAGCAACAATGTATAAAAAATAAGGTATCACTGGATAGTTCAGAATTCAAATAGTGTTACTATACTTGCTCCGTCCCATTGTTAAACAGCATGTCTTAACATCACAACTTTTTGCGGATTTCTCCACCAACTTGTTTTATGCCTTTAATTCAAAAAGAAGATCCAAAAACATTTAATTATATGTAGTGGTAACAAACTTTGGTTTCCATGTCGGTTGTGGTTGAAAGTTTCTTCTAAGATTGTTTTGACGGTTTGACAATGGTTACTGTCTTCTAATTCAAAGACTCCTCATGGGAAGATACTAAGTGAAAATATTCATCAATGTTGTTTGCAGGATAATCAGGTTTATAATGGTCAACAGGCAGGTATCCAGACACTTATTAAGTGCTGGTGGAATGAGTCAAAACATCACTAGGCAAAATCATTAGTCAAAAGAGATTATATTGATTTGAGCGCTAATGATACTGCATTTCAGTAGTTTTCCGCTTTAAGGAAATGCTCCACTGAAATTTTGACAAAATCTTTGAAGAACAATCATTTTATCTTGAAAAATCTCTAAATCTTATACATTATCTTTTGTATTTTAAACATCCTATGTTTAAGGGAATGCATCAATGAAGTCTCACCAAAATCCCAGGAAAATAATTTCATAAAATATTTATAACTCGTAATATGATAATGTTTTACACTTTTCATATTTTGGTTATTTATCCTCATATACAACAAGATAAACTATCATTTTGAAATTATTTCCACCTTAAAATTTTATCTACTTTATCAATTTTTTTTTTCATTAAATGCTCCACATAATGGAGTTTTCATCTAATTATCAGCCAATGTCTTTACATATTCTGAAAATTCAAACATTTTTTCATGTTTTTATTAGTTTTTAAATATTATTTTCCTTAAAACAGAAACTGCAAATAAAAAGATATGCAACAATTTCATGAGCTATAAACTGCATAGAGTACATTCTATTTTTAAAATTTCGCTTTGTGGAACATTTGGCATAGAACATTAACATTATTTTTTGAAACTTGATAAATTGAAAACCAAAGAAGAAATGGAAATAAAATGTAAAACAGTTTAATGTTTATGCAAGATAAACTTAGATTAAATTTTCAGCCATATTGACCGAAAACTTTAGTATTTTCAGTGGTCCCCCCTGAAATGTTCAGCTTAAGTTCTTACTAGATCAAGAACCAAATAGTTGAAAATTATTTTTACGAGTGCATTTGTATTTCTGAATTAAAAGGGAGCTATATTTATCTTCCTTATGAAAAATTATATGAAGTAGATAACAAAAATTCTTAGGGGATATTTAAAAATTAATACTTATAAATTAAATTTCAAAATTTTCCTCTTTTTCCAAAAGATTCTACATAGCTTATTAAAATGTTTAAAAGACACTGAACTGAAATTTAAAACCCTCTTACACATAGGTACATCGGATGAAGCAATTACATAAATTATGTCAAGTTAATTGAAAATGATGGAATTTAGAGCTTTAGTGGAGTATTACGAGTAAATCAGAATGTTTACAACTACAAAGCCTCCATCCTTAGAAATGAAAAAATAGAAACCACTGCATGGATGGAGTTAATTTGAGAAAAATCTGCAGAATCTGCTGATGTTGTTGCAGCATTAATGAAATTTCTGTGGAGAGCCTTCCTAAAATTAATTGTCTTTCAATTACTTCCCAAGATATCTCAAGTACCCCATGGATTTTACCAATATCACCAAATTAATTTCACCATAACACAAACATAATTGAATTGTGGATGTGCCATCTCATTTCTGTACATATCTATTTTTCCAAATATTGGTTGTTCAAATGTATTCAAGCTGTCCTGGCACAAGAACTTTTCAATTGCAACTGAATCTTGTAGAACATTTTGTTGTTTGTAAACTATTGTTGTTGCTTGTAAACTATTACTGCCCATGAAAACCAATTCAGAAAGGTGAAAATGTAATGTACAGGCAAAGGATATTTGAGAAAATGCTTGTGACTTTAAAAATGCATGCAACAAAATTGACTTGGTCAGTACTCAATAGATTCAAAACCATAAACGTAATACCTTAAACTTTGTATCTGATTATACAATGATTAATATTACATTGTGCTCTATCCGTGTAAGACAACATTCAAACTATTCAGTCAACAACATACAAGTGCTCTGAGGTGGGAATAAGAATCACATATTTTATATACAGACACACATGCTTGACATAAAACTGTCAATAATGCTCCACATTACAATTATGGCACACAACATAAACTTAATTCCTGGAAGCAATACAGTAATTTTGGAAGAAGTTAAGGAGGTTAAACAGCCTATTTAACCAAGTTTTCAAATTAGCTATTTTTAAAGGTGTACCCTCTCACAGACATTGAGCACCAAATTCTAGAGTGCATCTCTGGAAAACTCCATGCCTCAAGCACTATTATATAGTATTAAAAAACAATAGCTGTTAATTATTTATAGGTATTACATGAACAGGATTATATGTTTAACTTGTTTTACAAATGTTTATAGAAAAAAATGTGACAGTCCTGGATAGGTAAATATAACTCTCATGTAATTTGAACACTATCTGAAGTATAGATTTTGTTGTCTACAATACTATGATATACACACAACCAGCACAAGTTGTTGAAAAATTACAAAATGTCCTTTTAATGTATTGTCTGGCTTCATATAGTAAATTGCATCACCACAATCATTTAAAAATGCATTATCACTATATGGTACACTAATATGAGTTTCTCCATATGTAGTACACAAAATTAATCCAGGTGGTTCAACCATACAGTAAGGTGCACTCTAACAGTATACCAATGATAATATGTAACCTCAAAATGAAATGCTTTGTTTGAGTCTTTGTTCCATGTCCAAAAATAAAGACCTAGTTTATCACCTTTCAAATTAGCTAAAATTTGTTTCTATTTTTCTCAGGAGCTCTTAGGAATTTGTATACTCAGGTTTCATTAAGCACCGTAAATGCATTTGTAAACTATTACTATTAGGTATCTCATTAAAAACAGCAGCAGAATTCTAACATTTATAAACTTATACTTTTGATAAGGAATTAAGATATTTTTAAGAATATTTGAAAACAACACAACATTCAAAAATATAACAGCAAATTGGTACCAAGCAACAATTCCTAATATTAGACACAACACAAAATGCTAAGGAGGGCTCAGAAACAAAGAGATGCAATTACATAACACCCTCTGTGAGAGTATGAAATACACAGTTAGAGATTTAAAACAAAATATGTTCTCTATTTGTACTCCAACACAAAACTGTATTAATGATTTTATTATTTCTAGTGTAATAACATAAAAATATTGAGATCGTAAAGTATGTTTCTTTAACTACCATTTAATTGAAAACTTTTCAAAAGTCAACTTTCATTGTAGAATTTACTTGCTTTTCATTTTCATTAGGTATTTGCATCTACTGTCTACTTTTGAATACATTTACATGCATAGTTTTTAATTCCTGTCCCTCTTTTATTAATTATTCCCATAAAAATCAGATGTACATCCGCTGAAAAATATTCAATTAATAATTTTGCATTGGTAAAGCAAACAGAAAAATCAGCTGCTTTAAACCATTTTTGGTCAGATGGTCACGAAACACACAAATTTAATAACCCTAAAAGATGACTTTAGTAAATGTGAATTACTTGCAAGATACATATTCTTCACATCAAAACAAGATGGCACATAGAAGCAATAAGACGAATGCTTCAAACTTATGACAGGGACGCATACATTCCCTAAACTTGTCCTCGGTAACTTAAAATAAATGAATTTTAATAAACTCCTTAATTTTTTTTCAAATAAAATATCACGAAGTTCATCATAAAACTCCCTAACACTGCAATTATCATTCTTCTCTTTGTAGTGATATAAATGATACACTGGTATTACTTTACTGTTTGCATTTCTTAGTGTTATTCATTTCCAAACTACATTTCCTTCTTGAATCATCATAGAAACAAGCTAAAGACTAGTTTATGTTTATAACTGGGGTTCATTTATTTTCAAATTTTCTGCAATACATTTGAATATTACATTGTTACTGCAGAAAGGAGATGAAGAAACATTTTGCCCTAACATAGCTATATAATTGTAACACTTAAATTTTAGGCAGATGGAGGAAGTTGAGTAGCTTTCCGTAGTTTGTGCATTGCTTTATTATACGGGGGCAACTTCTGAAGGTGTTCACTTCTCTTCACCTATATTATGTCATTATTTAAGCATGGCACCAGGCAGAAGTAGCTTGTTTCTTCTTCCTTTCATATAAAATCTTCATTTATCAAGTTTGTCTAGTTATTAAGTTCACCTGACTGTTAGCATGCCAATAAGAAAATACGTCCATAATAAAAAAAAGCACTCGGATAAATGCACGATAGCAATTCTTCCTCAAGTCCTTTACAACTGTATCATTGTCTGGTCAAACCTGCTATGGCAGGTGCAACCAAATGCTGAATGTCATGCAACTAGAACATTTACGAATATAGTGACATCAAAGTCTGTGACATTATTAATCATTTTAGAATGGTAGCGGTGGCGATTGCCAAAACATATAGAACTAGGATGAGTGGATTAACAACAAAACAGAAACAAGTATTAAGCTGCGCCAAACGAGATACCTCCACAAAAATAGATAACACTCTTTGTTGTGCAAAACACAATACAATTTTTGCATTTACAAAAGACTTCTTCAGATTTGTAAGAGAAACTTGTATTTGAGATCATTTTATTATGTATTCAATTATTTAGAAAAAAATCTGTTTCTGACAAGCTGCTTTGATTTTTTAAAATGCATATTCATTTCTAATATATTGGGAACTAAAAGAACAAAAATGGTATAACATTCAACTCTCAACTTTGATTACGCTCCAAGATGTGAATGAATCAATGTAATACCCAGAAACAACCTGTTAAAACTCCATCAGGAAGAGATTTCATGAGAAATATCACTCTGAGACAACAATAAACCAACCACTTGCTGGTCACTGAATAAATATCATAATAGACTTTTAATATGAAATGTTGTTGTTGTTGTTGTTAGCCAATGCTGGATTTCTGACAATGAAGTCATTAATCCTCTTGCTCTACAATATTTTTCACTCATAGAGCAATAGCAGTATAGTAACCGCTTTTAAGAGAACACCATATTTTTATGTTTTGGCGGTAATATGAAATGTAGAAAGCTACTAAGCCATCCCATAAACAAAATTCACAATTATAACTATTTTATGGGATGTATGGCAACCCAAAATGTTATATAACATGATTATGACTAATTCTATATGCTTATGGTATGCAAACAAAAAACTTGGCACATTGGTACTAAAGAAGCTATTAAAATCAATAGTAATTTGGAGCTCATCTGAATATTCTATAACAATTAAATGATATTTATATGATATCATATAGGAGTGTCAATATCATTATGCAAGACTGCATATTACATGAACCTCTCTACTTTTACAAAAGGTTGATGTAAGCAATTTATGTGATACCACTATCAAAACTGCAACTGTCATTTTAAGGGCCTTAAATTAAGTATGCTAAGTTACATGTTCATTACTTTCCATTATGCACACTTAACCTCCAATACCTTTAGAGAACAAGGTACCAAGTATGTGTTGTTATATAGATCACTGACAAAAAAATTCTCTTGAAACATATGCAATGTTTATGCAAAAAAAGTTCTAACAATTTAGATTTTTAAAATATGGTTCATGCTTATGAATAGATTGATCACTAACTACATGTGGCATGAAAGAAAGAATATTTAACAACCTTGCAGAATGAAACATTGCTTACCCATGTCAACTTCTCCAAACTAAGTAATATCAGCACATTACAGATATGCAAATAAGCTATAAGCAAACAGCAAGTGCCAAATATGAATAAGTCCAATATTTTATAAATGCTGAATGTTTATAAGTGCATGCTCAAAGTAAAATTTTTTATCAACTTTGTGAAGAGATAAATATAAACACTAACAAGATATGATCTTTTCTGGCAGGTTCTTTCTCCCTGCCTCCCATAACCATTCTAGGACTCTCAAAAACTGCAGTATCTATGGACATGTGAGCCTGCTCGCAACTGAGTAAGTTAGTGCATGCATTTCTAATGCAACATTAAGTGCTGGTTATTTAGTGCATTCTCTGAGTGAGGTTGCAACAATAGTTGTGATGTACAGCGAATGCTGTGGTTAGAGAAGCCTTGTGTTTGACCTCCAGTAGGTGAAGTGGAAGAGAGACAGAGGCTCTTTCACAGATGTTTCATTGCACCACTATATGTGAAGAAAAGTGAAGTGACAATCAAGTGATAGTGAGAACCAAACTGTGACAAGGTGACAGTGAGAATTGAACTAAATCACATTAGTGAAGTGAAAAACTGAACAAAGTCAAAATATGCTGCAAAAGACCTGTTTTCTTATGAAAAGAAACCATTTCTCTCGATCAACACTTGGTGATTTATTCTGCCTACTTCTGCTAAAGCAAAAAGCAAACATGCAAGTGTATTAACCTCTCTTTCTGTATGCTGGAGATCAGAATGGACACATTTTGCCATAGTCTTTCCGAACAATCCTCAATATGATTTATACATCCTGCCCTTTAGTGTTTCCCTCATGTCCAGTACCCATCTTTGTATGCCCACGGTAGACATATCTCAGTTGAATTACGTGCAATAGTAGTGTGCATCACCATTGTGAGAGTGTTTGCTTGCTCCTGAGTGTGTGAATGGTGCTATAATTTTTGTAGTTTTATAACTGCTTGTAAGACTTAAACTACTGCAATGATACTACTAAATAGGTGAGGTTAATGAAATTGTGGTCTGAACAGTCAAACTTGTTTCTATTCTAAAAGTCATTAAATCATCTGATAATTTAATAACTAATAATTTAATTATTAGTTATTTGTATATCTAGTAGTTGTGGACATCAACGTAGTAGTATGAGAAAAAAAGTCAACCCATATTTTTCTTTTGCTATGCTACTAGCCATGACCTAGCAAAAATATGGCAGCCATTGACAGCCTCTTCACACAAATTCATGAATGATGTACCAGCACAAAAAGTTGAGTTTAAATATTACTTTGCCATCTTCTCGCATGAGAGACAACCTCATGCATTTGGTCTCTGGTGTTTTCATTGACCACAACAGTGTGAACTATCAAGTTTCTAGAGGAGTCACATATCCAGCTAATTACCCATCCCCGGTAAAGTCCTAACCTAGCTCCATGCAACATCTTTTTATTCTCAAAAATGAAAGAAAATTGTCAAGTGCACTAGTTAAGGGCTGCAGAGGAGATTGTTGTATCTTCCTGCAAGAAGTGTGAATGTGCCAGAAGGAAACTGATATGGGTGCTTCCAGACCTTGGTTTCAAAATATGCAAAGTTCCATAAAGGAGAATATGTTGAGAAGGTGCACTGGTTTCTGGAAGTTCAAGCACCTAGCTTTCGCACTTATGGACATTAAATTAATAAAGGAATAACAACTCACTTCTATCCTTCCTTCTTGTAATCATATTTCTAATTAACAGTCTTTTAACACATTGTTTTTTAACATGAAGTACACAACTATAACAACTGACGATGGAACTTTCATATAGTTGCTTCCATATTATCAGTATCACTTTATTAGATGTAGAGAAAAAAAATAACATGTTATTTTGGAATGATTATGAGAATGGAACTGTGATAAGAATAACTGGTTGTTAAATCGCTCCAATACAACTTGCCTCTTTGCACTATAGTGATCTTAATGCTTTACTGACTGGCTTCAAAACGTGGCTAACAAAAAAGACAGACTTCAGCGACATAATTCTCCTACTTCAGTCATGGACTATAGAGTAAAACCACCTAATACACCCATATTCTAAACAACCAAAAAAGTTGCTCATTGAATTCATACACAAAATACATTTTTATCATGATGGTAGATAGTGTTAGCCATGTATCAGACTACCAATACTGTGTAACTCCGATTTGCGCCGCAGCCTGTCTTGTTTGTTAGCCATGGTCCAAAAGTAATGCTCTGTTCATAGAAGTATGCCACGACACAATACAATAGCTACAAGCATGTATGTGATGTGAGATTTTCGAACCATCCCTTCCAACTTCCAACAGATGACAACACCAAAATCTTCTGACTGTGTAAAAAGCAAATTACCTGAGATGCCATTTTTGAACATATAATTATTGGCATAATGGAAACCAATACACGATGGATAACACATTGAAGATACACGTGAATTTCTTTAATGCAAGTTAAGATAGCAGTAATTATAATAAGTCCATAGACATATTGTTGCTAACAATACATATTTGAAATTCACAATGCATGGTTATACAGATAAAACACCATCTTCCAATATACTTTGTGAACAGAACAAAGAAACACGGTTTGATGCAAAAGAACTCAAGTCAGGCAAGTAACTGGACCAAGAGTTATCTTGCTGCTACAGTTATGCATAGATACTTAAAGATCTATTTAACTGTTATTTTGTTACAGTTATTTGGAACCTAGTTGTTTTTTTTTCCTTTTTTATTTATTGGAACATTTAAACTTATGGAAAAATAAACAGTTTTCCACCTCTACACTTTATACCTTTTTAAGAGATTAGTAGTATAGCTTTTCTAACAGGTTATAACAGAACTACTTCAGTACGGAATATTTCCTAACCAAAAGGATAGTTACACAATCTTTCATTCATTTGTTGCTTATGTAGATAAGCACGAAATCATGCAATCACTGATGAAGCATTTACATCCTGAGAAAGTGAGTAAAAGCCAGAGCATTTGCGAGTACAAAATTTATCCGTATGTGCATCATTACACACCCTTCATGACTGCGTAAGAATATGCCTTGTCTTCTGATTATTTTGAATCCAATACACTCACGTCATCCTGCTCTTGCTGTAATTCACTGCTTAAATTTGATGCTTTAATCTTGTCTTGTTCTTTTCATAGAATATGTGCCGTTCTTCTAGATGTCAGGATGCAATATCAACATTTCTTCCATTGTAGAACCTCATTTATTTGATCTTCTTTAATCCAGATCAGCAGTTTATATGGATTGATTTTAGATGTTCTTATTTTTATTTATCTTAGTTTACTTATTTATTATTTTTTGTAAGTTTGTCTCCAAATAACCCATCTCTGGTGAATTTTGTGTTAAGGCACATTTAAACTGAGAAAAGTACTGAGATAAATTTACCACCATCATTACAAACAGCGAGTTATTGGGAGCACCACGCTTTAACTCTCTATCCCAAGCTACATCCTGTTCACAAGTAATGAACAATACTCCCATCAGTATAAAGTATGATGCACTTCCTCTTTCAGTGTTTTCCAACTGCTCTAAGACCCTGCTAGTGTATGGCTAAACATCATTACATTTTCAGTGATTTGCGCATATCAATAAATTGAAGAGGAATTAAAAGGTTTCATTTAAGAAAATTGACAAAGGGGATGGTGAAGTACACTGCTGCTAAATTAGAGTTGGAATGTCAGCTGTATCTGACATGGAGGGAGGAAAAAAAACAGAAAACAGAAGGTCAATGGTTTTTGTCAAAATTAAGAAACACCTTTGTGCTGATGTACTGTAAAGGTATTAACTCAATTCTATTGAGCATGATTTGCATTAGTGTAGTATTATATTCCCTTTGATTTTGCAACTTAACCAGATTTTCACTAATTTGGATGACACACAATCACAGCTAATACAGATAAAACGGTTACTGTTATACCTTTCCTGAAATGACTCTTCTCAAGATATTTTTACATTCTTCAAAGAAAAGCAGATGTGTAACACCACACTTCATAAATCTGTGAGATCATAAATAATATCTGTTCACAATGAAATTTATATTAATTGTTAAGATATACAGAAAAAGTGCATCAGATTAATGTTATTTTGTTAAATATACAAGTAGTATTTGAACATGTACTGAGATCCAATATGCTGATAGGTATATAATTAATCTTAATTAGAACGGATGGAAATATTTCTGCATTTGCAGAAAAACTAAATGTAATACTTAAAAATAAGCAGTCTGAATTTTTCAGAGCTTCCAGAGAACCATATTTAAAATCATTGAAAACCAAGTTCAATACAAATCATTTAGCTAAAATGAACATAATTTAATTATATTTTAATACATAAGTCTTATTAACTTAATATCACAGTCTAGAAAAAATTTACAGATTCAAATGTTTGACAAACTGTGGTTCTGTAATACAGCAACTGACAGCCTTATATGTTTTAATAAGACTGCCTCTTAACTATGAGTGATTCTTGGTTCTGTTCTTCATTACAAAGCAACTTGGCCTCAAAGTTTACAGCCATTTGGGCTGGGGTTGTCATATCATGTAGCAAAGAGCTGTTTATTAGGCAATATAATGTCACATATATTTATATTACAGCCAATCCTGCGGTTATCTTATAATGTAGTGAACAACTATTTATTACACGATATATGTCTTGCCTTAGTTTGCTGCAAATGCGTATAAGGGTGAGTTGCAGAAAGTCATGTTATTCCAATGAAAGTTGCAACCCAAATCTGCTATAATAAAAGTACATTTCACAACATTTATATGCAATGTTGGCAGTGATTAGGAGAAAAATTATGCAGTTTAGTTTTTCTAATGTTCTGTTTTGTTTAAGTTTTACATTAAATACATAGTATTTGCTGTGCACAAAAATCTGCCAATTAAACAGGGATTGGCTGGATGAAAACAATACAAATTCCATGTAGCAAAAAAATTGAGAATAAGTACTTTAAACACAACATTATTTGCAGCAGCTGTTATCAGAACAGTGGGAGAGTAAAGTTGGTAATCTCAGAAAACATCAGATGATTTTCAAATTAGTTCAGGGCAGAAATTCCAAAATAAGTCTTCCAATGTGATCATTTATATCTTTATAAGTGGTTCCAAAGTAATGCCCTGATAATTGAGCATAAATTGCATTACAATGCAACAGTTACAGGTATGATGAGTCATATGAGACTTTGGAAATGTCCCTGTCAAGGCTGCCAACATATACTATGAAATTCTCCAAAGGTGGCCTTTGAAACAAAGATTTTAGTACCCATAATTCCATTAAAACGAGTGCATTCTGACAGTTACTGCTTGGCTGCAACACACATGTGCTGGGTTGCCAACTGCTTCCTCAGCTGAACTGTGTGCCACACAAATAGAGGACCTACAAACATCTTGCAAAATGTATGTTCTAAATGCTGTTAAATCATGTTATTTCTAATAAATAGTCAACTACTACAACACTCAGAAAAACCACGTGCACCTGACATGAATTTGGTAACTAAGGAAGGCTTAGAAAGAGCTTTAAGGTGAATGTGATGGGTGCAGTGTAACAATGGACTGCTGGTTGGTGAAAGCATTTGTTGCCATGGAAACTTTTTGAAGTATCTGTCTGTCCCTAAATGTCAGAATGACTAGTTGTTTTAATGAAACTGTAGTTTGTCTGGGTTTTGAAACTATGATCCTTTCAGCTACTGACTACAGAGGATGGTGCAATTGCTGTTGCTTTAATTTCTAAAGCAGAATTTCTTTACTCAGATTACAACCTGGACAGTCAGTTTCAAAATATATCACCATCATTGCATATACAGCTGCTTAAAATAAAGGAAACAGAGAGATGGGGAAGAAGGGAGGGAGGAAGAGAGGAAGGTAGGGAGGGAGGGAGGGAGAGAAAGAGAAATTGTGAACTATTAGTTTAAAAGTTGCTAGAATTTCCCCACGGTGGCATAAAATATTTTACTGCAAGAGAAGCAGCAATATTCCAGTCAATCAAATTTAGTGGTGAAATCTAGTGGTGTGGTGGCACCATGGCCGAGCAGTTAGACCATTCCCCTACCACCTAGGTGTCCTGGGTTCGACCCTAGGGACCCACATGTGATATTTGTGGTGGATGAAAACCTGGGCAGGTTTTCTCCAGATTCTATGGTTTCCCCCACCACTCATTCCACCAATTGCTCCATCATCAGCTTTCCATTCACCCATTTCACCTGCATTTCACATCATCCTCTTTCTCACTATCATACCTGGCGCTGGGCTGACCACCTGCCCATAAGTTCCTTTGCTCCCCGACAGGCATCTGATCCTAGGCACAGGCTTGTACAAGGATGTATAAAAAATTAACATGAATTATTTTTTTCTGTTTAAACATGCACTCGTCAAAATTCACCAATCATGGTAACAGAGAGGTCTGACCTTGACTGACGGTGGGATAGGTGCCACACAGTCTGTGCGCTGTTCAGTTTGTCTGAGAGAGCCATTGTGTAAGCACGTGTTTCAGTGACCCGACATGGATTTCAAGTTAGAACGAGCAGCAATTTGGTTTTGTGTTCTTCTGAAAAAATCTGGAACTGAAACGCTGCAAATGATACAGGAAGCATATGGAGACCAAGCTTTATCAAAAACACATGTTTTTGAATGCCATAACAAATTTTAAGATGGTGAAAAAAGTCTTGAAGATGCACCACGTTCAGGACGGCCCTCCACTTCAAAAACTGAGGTGAACTACAACACCATTAATGTCCTGTTGCAAGAAGACAAAATGATTATGCACATTTCCTATGGATCAGTTGAAGACATAATTTGTAATGATTTGGACCACAGAAAAATGGCGGCAAAAAGGATTCTACGAGTGCTTAAAGAGGAAAAATGTGTCAATGGGTCATGACCTGCCAGGAGTGGATCACAAGGCTTCGGAGGGAACCTAACTTTCTAGACCAGGTTGTAACTTGTGATGAGAGCTGGTTTCATCACTATGATCTGGAAACCAAACAACATAGTGCACAATGGAAACATCCCAACAGCCCAAGACCAAAAAAAGCAAAGGTGCAACCAAGTGCACAGAAATTCATACATCTTGTATTTTTCGACAAAATTGGGGTAATTTATGACCACGTGGTTCCTAAACACACCACAGTAATTACTCAATACTACAGTAACGTCCTTAAAGGATCACTCAAGAGGAAAATGGCTGCCAAGAAACCAGAACTTGCTGCCAATGGATGGATCCTCCATCAGGACAATGCCCCTACTCATCGAGCCATAGCAACATAAGAGGCAATCACTCAACTAGGTATCGAAATCATTCCCCACCCACCATATTCACCGGAGTTAGCACCCTGCGACTTCCACCTGTTTCCACAAGTGAAAAAACATCTTTGTGGGTGCCATTTTCAAACCGATACAGAACATAAGTGTTATTTCAGGTATTTGAACAGGATGTCAAACAAGGGCTTCTCTGAGTGTTTTGAAAAGTGGATAGAACACTGGAACCAGTGTGTAATGTCAGGTGCCCGAAAAAAATTTTTTCCTGTTACTTTTTGATCCACCCTCGTAAGCCCTACATAAAGGGACTGTAATCAGATGAACTCTACTGATACATTTAGAAACACAATTACTAGAGAACATATACTTTTGGAACTGTAATCATTTGCATAATGGGAATGATACAAGAGACTACGATGATGATGATGTAAATTCCTTTAAGTGAGCAGCAACAAGAAATATACAGATATGTACACGTATGATGGAAGGGAGAGGAGCATTCAATAATCTTTCTGAATGGAATAAAGAAATACTCAATAAAGGAACCAGATCCAAGCAAGTAATGGTGGACAAAAGTATCTTGCAGTTAGTTATACATATTGTCACAGCACCCGCCGCATCTAATTGCCGACAACAGCAGTGTCACCCATCGCATTATTGTCGGCACTACCGCAAAGGAGCCGAAAGAAAGAGACAGAGAACGGCTGCATTGTTGGGGCGCTTGCCGAAAGAGAGAAAAGGATAGAGACTTCGGGAATCTTCTGCTTTGTATTTCACCGCAATAACTGAACTTTCCAGAATAGTGCCTGGGAGATAAATAGCGGTAAAGTGCGACAGACAGAGGACAGACGTATGTGAAGTGTTGAGTAGTCGTGCCGACGGAAAGAAGAGACGTATGCGAAGCGTTGAGGAGTCGTGCCGACGGAGAAGGGACAGTTTTTGTGACGAATTTGGAGCCGTGCTGTGACTGAATCGGGAAAGACTTTCTTGCTGTTGCAACGAGTGTAAAAAGTTACTGTTTACGGAAACAAAAGTGTATCTTTATCCCGACTACATCTGTCTTCTTTACTTTACACCCACCAAAAGTCACAATATCATGGACATACTTGACTGTCATTTTGAAATGTCTTTTAGATATCACCATTGTTTTGGAACTGGAATAGTTGGAACTATTATTGAAAAATAACTTTTTCAAAACCTGTTCTATAGAGTATAAAAGTTAGCTTTTGGAAATATGTGCACATTACGACTGTATACTCCATTAAATTAACAAGTTAGAAAACAATCTCAAGTTTATCTTCCTTTCATAGAAGTTTGAAAACAGTGTTGTTGTAATTAATTTAATTTATAAGGTGAGTTAATAACACTGAACAACACTTACAACATATTTTTCCGGGACGCGTTTCGAAGGTAACTTTCCTCCATTATCGGTTGATAATGGAGGAAAGTTACCTTCGAAACGCGTCCCGGAAAAATATGTTATAAGTGTTGTTCAGTGTTATTAATTAACTCACCTTTTAAATTAAATCTCAACTTTATTCTATGTTAACATAAATTACTAACATGTGCTAAGGTTCAAGCGGGTGCTTACAGTAAAGTTGGTGCAAAATTCTAATTAATATCTAGCAACAAAGTCAAGCCAACTCGCTTCTCAGAAATTGTTGCTGACCTGAGGAACATGACTGGCTTAGTAATCCAGCTCATTAAAGAGGATTCAAGTTATGTGCATTCGTAGTGCATGTGACGGCACAGTGTGGGGAACCAGTTCTGCCCGTCTGCTCTACAGACAAAAGGTGCATAACTTCATTCTTTTGGTAGCTCACCTACTAAGCCTTGTAATGGTGCAAACAAATGTTTTATCACTGAATGAATTTATAATGCATTCAGTGAAATTTCTCTTGTAACCAACATCATCACACTTTAAGAGGTAGAACTGGAACTTAAAAATTCAATGCCACAACTGGGATTTGAACCACAGACCAGTTGTGGCATTGAATTTTTAAGTTCCAGTTCTACCTCTTAAACTTTGCCCACACACGGCTTGTGTGTTTAAAAACACCAACAGTAAGTTTGTTGGCATAAATAAATAATCATCACACTTGTTATGCAGTTACAGTTTGGTTTCAACTGCATATGCTGTAGATATCCAGAGTTTTCCCCCATGAAACTGTCTCGGTTTACTTCTGATTGGAATATCAGCTTTCAAATGAGGCCACATGCTGACAAGAATTTTGCACCAACTATGCCACTTGTGATTTCTCCTTACCTAACTAAGGAAAACATTTTAGCTATCACTCTCTGCATAAGTGCTTGTTATGAAGAACTACATTGAGAATTTTAATATAAAATTGTGTGGTTGTAGTAGTAGTGGTTGGGTTTTATGGTGAACAACTGCTGTGGCCATTAGCACCAAAAAAAGTTGAAAGAAAGAAACAGAAAGTGCAGGCATTACACCTGCATATTAAAACAGTTCAACACTTAAAGATCACCTAAATAGTGCCAATAACCATAAAGTAGAGCTAATACAAAGACCCACAAGAGATATAGAAGACAGAATTGCATCAACAACCAAAAGACTTGACTAAAAACAAAAGATAAAATCAATGATTGAGACACGACCACCCATACCGCTAAGCTGGATAAGATGTAATAAACATTCTACTGCACTTAGTATCTGACAGCAGCTCAGCAAGGATAGCTGGCAGACCCAAGTACACATGTAACTGAGCTAAAAACTGGCACCAAGTTAAAACATGCTGCACCCATCAAGGGCTCATGGCAATGAGCACAGAGTGGTGCAGCGATCTTTTGTTCTAAAGTCCAAGATGGATCCAGGCTGACTACACAACCAATGCATCTTCTACAGCCACACACAGAGATCATGAGTAGACAGTGTGTTAAGGACTGCATGTAGCCGATAAATATGGTTGCCTGCTTAGTACAGCTTGATTATTTAGACCTGACCCTGCTTAGCTGTATGTGCAGTAGTTGGACTAGTCCACTATCTTCTGGGACGGATTTTGGGTTGGTAATAGCCAAGTAGTGTGTGTGTTCACAATGCAGGTAACAAAAGCAGGTATGGTGAATACTGCCAACCTTCGTCCCCCACCCTAGACCACTTTCTCCTCCTCTGTGTTTCTGCAGGGTCAGGTCTAAATAATCAAGTTGTACAGTTTGCAGGCTACAAGTCTACCAGCACACAGTTCAATTGACTCCAAGGATCTTACGAGGTTGAGAGTACTTCAAACTAACTTTTCAGCATGAAAATTCTCATGCCAGTGAGAGATCAAGCCTATGTCCATTCTACAGACAACAATGCTTCAGAAATAGGTTTATTATTAATATTCATTCTCATTCATAATTACCAATAGATTCTGCTTTATGCATTTTCAGATATGTACAAAGTCTATTTGCTTGCTTATTTATATACTGGGTAATCAGCATCAGACATGGCATGGTTTGTTAGTTGATGCAATATAGTGTATATTAAGTGAAATGGCTCTATTTGGGTACCGGTATTCTGTTCCCCAAAAAGCATTCATTTATGATTCATATGCCCATACCTACAACCTACCTCCAAGGATACAGACATTGCATAAATCTCAACTCATCCCCTCCAACAGTATACCTGTTATTTTTTTTAGAAGTATATAAATCAACCAATAGATATTTATAGTTTCACTTAAACTTAACTTTTATTCGGATGCATTTCAAAGACAAGCGCTTTCATTGAAATTTTTCTCCACTGGTGTTTGAAGAGGAAACATCTGTTGTGGTTGTGACTGGGCTGCTATCTAGGTTACTGGATGTAAACTTCAATATGTCATCTCCTTATGGTATTTCAAAATTCATGGCTACATGAACATTCTTTATTACATGTATTTTCTCCCAAATTATCAGTTCAGCTGTTGCTTTTACGAATTTTAGTAATTTGATATACTGTTCTATGTTGTGCTGAGCTGACCAGAAGTGATGGGCTATGGCTGATTTGTCAATTTGTTTTAATTGTATGTTTCTAATGTGTTCCTAAGTCTTATTTTAGGTTCCTTTTAGTTTGGCCAATGTATATTTTTGGGCAAACTTCGTATTTTATTAGATAAACACCGGATTTTGAGGGGATTGGTATTGTACCTTTTAATTAATCGTTTAGAGCAGGAGTCGGCAAATCTGTATTGGCTGATGATATGATGTAATGCGACTGTCAGGAGCAAAGCGATAGTAGCCAACCTTTGACCTTCTCCTCTTCAATCAGTACATGTTCAAACGTAAACAACCAATGGTGCACCCCTCATAGATATAAAATGGCTCTTTTGAAACAAAAACACAAAGTAAGCTTTCCATTCCAAGAGGAGTGGAAAGAACAATATTGGCTGGCCCAATAGCTCAGTGGGTAGAGAATCTGCCTCCTATGCAAGGGGTTCTGGGTTTGATTCCCAGTTAAAATTGTTTTTCTATCCAGGGTTATTCCTTGACCTCCCAGAGTGTGAATATATGTGTGTGTTTTAAACTATAAAAAAACCCAAAGACTCAAAATCCACTGCACACCAGTTAACACTATTGCAATATGTTCCAAAGCAAAGGCCGCCAATATGACCATTAAAGTTAGAGGGGGATATAAATGGAACAATTAAAAAAAAAACATTTTGAGTAAGCTATGGTAAAATTGAAATCTGTGAGAATTCTTTGTTTTAATGAAATGTACAAGTAAAAGAAAGAAATAATGAAATGAAATCAAATATAATGGAAAGAATAGATTGAAATGTGATTTTCTCCCAAGTATGCCATACCAATGGATCAACGTGCAATCATCAGAAAAGCACAATGACAAATAAAATATATATGAGAAAGAATTGGAGCAAAATAGAAAAGTGATGCTTGGAATTTAATAGATAATAGACAATAAAAGGTGTAGAATCAAGATTTTTAATTAGAATGCAGGGAATAAGGATGATAAATGTGTTAACTGGTATTAACTAACATAGATATGCGAACAACAAACAGAAAGATGGATAATTTACCCTTTGCAATGGTATTTCAAATTAAAATGAAACCAAAATCTGATGAACCATGGAGCAAAAAGCTGGAAGGAAGGGAATATCATGTGCAAAGAGCTATTGCCAAATCAAGTAACATATTTGTTCAGAAAATAAATTAATATATGCACTACATAAATGCTTACAAGTGAAACACACAGTATGTAAACAAACCAACACAATAGGGCAAACATATAAAATGAAACAAATGTAATATGATACTTTTTGGATAATAAAAGTGAGTAGATTCCCTGACACTACATGATTTAAGTTGGTATTACACTGAGTATGGGACCAAATGAGATCCTGAAACATGTTCCACTTTTAAAAAGGTACATGATGTAGTATCTTCCTTTCATAGAAGTTTGAAAACAGTGTTGTTGTAATTAATTTAATTTAAAAGGTGAGTTAATTAATAACACTGAACAACACTTACAACATATTTTTCCGGGACGCGTTTCGAAGGTAACTTTCCTCCATTATCAACCGGACAATAACCGGAGTTATTGGTTGATAATGGAGGAAAGTTACCTTCGAAACGCGTCCCGGAAAAATATGTTGTAAGTGTTGTTCAGTGTTATTAATTAACTCACCTTTTAAATTAAACATGATGTAGTGTCTGTAAACTGGCTCACTTTTACTATCTAGAAATTGCTTGCACATCACTGTATGCAAATCTTCCAACAACATAGTTTAATGATGCATAATATTGAAAGTGAGAGAATTATCATTTATATTAAAATTTTTTTAAGCAATAAAATGTAATAGTTAAAACAAACTTAAAATATAAATGATACAATGCAATTGCAACAGTAACAGTGCTATACAACTTTCTTATGTGCACGGGCACATTTAACTGATGCCTAAAGAGACGCAGGTGCCATCACAACCACTGTTAGAGCAAGTACCCTTCTTTTGAGAAGAAAAGGGGAAAGCACTGGTTGGGAAAGTAATAATACAGCTTTAGGTCTACAAAAACATAGTTCATGGGTGTGTACTGGGAAGATATTTGGAAGCAAATAGTTTTGTCTTGAAATTTGAATTAATATTAGAAATCGCCGGAGTAAAAATTTGCTTATGAAATGTGCTATGATGCCCACGGGCACAGCGTTGGACAGCGCTAATCTAAGTTCTCAACAATGAGCTTTCACACCACTTTGATTATTTATTAAGGAATTGTTTTAAAATATTAATATGAATTATATTATAGTTAAATGTGTTAATTATTATTTAAGTTATATACTTGTTACAATGAACGTGTTTTTGTGATGCAACATATGACTGGAAATATAACCAAGAAACTCATTCATCTCAAAAATATGTACAGCCACAGAACCTAAAAAGAGAGAAATGAACAGAAGACATAACTGGTAGTATTTCGGAAAGGAGGCAGGCTCACAGAAGCAGAAAACATAAAATGTAACAGGAAACTCCACAAAAGAGCAAGCAAAATGTCCCAAGTGACACCTGCATCTGGTTCTGTGCTCCGAAAAATATGATCAATATCATATTGTAATGTGCAAAAATAGACAAAAACCCATTGCCGTTTATAGCACAGACAACCATGCGTCAAAATATTCTCTGCATTTCTAGTCTATTATAAAAAGGTTACATGTAACAACAATGTGAAAAAACTCAGAAAATTTTTCTAAGGAAGCTATTACAATCTTTCAGAGCTACTGATGCAGACATATTTATTTGTATATCATAAAAAAATATCTTTTCAGACATGTATGCTGAAAATAACTTTAAAAATTAGTGAATTTTTAATTGTTTGCTAGATTGTGAACTATAAATTAATATTCAAGATTAAATAAATAACAAAATTTCAAAAGAAGATTTTGCCTATCTAAACTACAATACCATAAAAAATAAGAATCACAGTGCTCAAAAACCATAACCATGCAAACTATTACTGTTTGCAGCAAGGCAGAACCTGATTTGTGAAATAAGAGAGCTTGAGACTCCCCACTCTTCTCTTCTACAGTTGGGTGAATCCATGTAAATCTGAGACTCATCATAAAAAAATAGACAAAAATAGATTATCATTCTTTATTGATTGTTTATGAACTGTAGTTAGCTGCAGGTAAGCATTCTTTGTGAAAGTTTAATTTTGGTGCTATCTTATAACATTCAAATGCTTGAATTATTTAATGGGTAGGGGTACATATTTCATAGTAATGTTGGCAAAAGATGCATTTGTTACTGGTTTGTGCCAAGTTGTTGATCTCTTTGGTGGCCAATGTAACAAGTCTTATAATATTTAACCTTGAATGTCTTCCATTTAGATGGTAAGTTGATTTTATCAAAATAGTTTAATATGAAGGTAACTGTTTCACACCAGTGACACACAAGAGCATAAAAGTAAATTATCTTTCATTTGTGTAGGACATGGTTAACATGCTTTTATAAAAGTCAGGTTATGCGGATGATTGTAGATTACTGAAAGTTTCAGTGTCTAGAAATTACCCATTTCAAGAAAATTTAACTTTTAGTTATGTTCTACCCAAAGCACTTCCATGACATCTTTGCATAACAATCTTCATTCACCTCTTTAACATAAAATAGATTGTCAAAACAGATTAAATAAATCTGTAAAATGTTTTATACTGGTCTAAGGCTCTTTCATTAGGTAGGATTTTCTGTATTCTAAGCTAAACGGAAAAATTTTAGGAAATATTATGGTTTAACTATTCTTGTTTCTCATGAAAGCCACATACATAATCCCCCAGAGACCAAGGAAAACAGCGGTTGCAGCCTTTCGACTACTGACAAATCACGACTGCTTAGCAAGTCATCTCTACAGAATAGGTATCTCAGCCTCACCGATATGTGTCCTGTGTAACGATCCAGCAGAAATGAATGAAGACCACTTGAAGACCTGTGAAGCATTAAGATCAGAAGAAACTACAGTTCAAAAGTATTGGAAAGCACGAATGCTAATGGCTTCATTGCCAGATGCAAGGCACTAGAAAACAACAACAACTATTCTTGTTTCATTTTAGTTTTGTTTTTAGTAGGTTAGATTCTATTGTTTTTGAGCACAAACAAATTGTGCGGAAGGTCTGTGGTTCAAATCCCAGTTGTGGCATTGAATTTTTAAGTTCCGGTTCTACCTCTTAAACTTTGCCCACACACGGCTTGTGTGTTTAAAAACACCAACAGTAAGTTTGTTGGCATAAATAAATAATAACAAACAAATTATTCATTCAATTTACAAAAGGAGTGAGATAAGGAAAAGAAAAGAAGTGAAAAGGCAAAGGAAATAAATTCAAATAGTGCCAGAAAGTTAAAATTAAAGTGTTTAAAGGACACAGAAAGACAAGGAAGGTGTAGATGGTATAGTGTCTGTGTGAAGAGACGTGTGGAATGGATTAGGGGCAGGAAGTTCAACATTAATTCTGCTGGATTATTTTAAACACATTAAAACAAAGGAATTAAGACTTTTTGTGGCATCCAAGACAATAACAGAGAATAAGGAAGTGTTGGAAAAGGGGCAGGAAAAACCAATCCCATCTTTACAGTAAAAACACATTTTTAAAGCAAACAGCCACGACAGTCTACTTGTTAGAAGCACTAATACCTCCATATTTGTTAGATGCCAAGTTTTCTGAAATAAGATAGAGGATGTATACACTGATTCACAGTCTGAAGAAATGTCGGGACATATTATGAAGTTTCAGATCAGGAGGAATACAGTTTTTATAAACATTTTAGGAAAAACAGAACTCACAGTTTGGGAAAATATTCACATATGGAAAAATAGAAAATGCATTTTCAATTTTGAAATTCCACCTAGTGAAATACTTATGCAGAGGTTCATCCAACCACCATCAGGGAGGCCTGCAACCACCATGTTGAATAATATAGGCAGTCAAACTGATAGCTTCTGAAACATGTCTTTCTTGATGAAAGCTAAAGTGATGTAATGTCAAAAATCGATTTAGTAGTAAAATTCACTTATTTAATTATACATTTCTCAAGAGTAGTTTCACAATTAATTCAATTGCATCCTCAGCTTTGCTGGCCCTGTCTTGTTACAATTATTGTTAAGTTCTATAGCATTAAATGAAGAATTAATAAATGATTTTAAGCTTACTATTCTTTAGATGGTAATTGTTATTTTATGCCAACCAACTTAATGTTGGTTTTAAACACACAAGCCGTGTGTGGCAATGTTTAAGAGGTAGAACCAGGACTGCAAAATTCAATGCCATAGCCACGATTTGAACCACGGATCTTCCACTTCACGCGTGGCGCTGAGCTACCATGACAACTTGCCAGTATAACATTAAATTCCCCAACTGGCAGACCACTAGGGAACCTCATATCAGAGATAAATACTCCTAAGACGACTTACAATTTTAAGTACTTTATGTCTCAGGTTAGTTGGTTATTTAACTAAACCTGGAACATAAAGTGGTTCAAATACCGGCTACGGCATTTAATTTCTCAGCCCTGATTTTATCTCTTGCTAATCTTTGTCTGGATCAACATTTTTTCAATTTTAATGGAAAATTGTTTCAAAAAACCTTTGGTTTAGCAATGGGTACTCCAATTTGACTTTTTCTTGCTGATTTTTTCATGAGCTTTTTTTGAAATCAAAATCACTAAAGCATGTCCTTTAATTTTTAAAACTTGATATACGTAGATACAAAGATTATATTTTTGATAGTGTTCCTGATAAACATAAAATAAAAGCAATAGCTTTTGAAACATGTTCTACTTTGAAGTTTAAATAAAGTGATTAGTGTCACAAATGTAACTAAACAATTTCTCAAACTTTTAAATTTATAAGATAAAGCAACAAAGTTAACATTGAAAACTGAAAATAATGACTGCCTTCCTTTGTGGATTTAAGATAATGGAAAATAACAAATTGAGTTTTGGCATCTATAGAAAATCAACTCATACGGATAATTATATAAAAAAATTCAAGTTTTAATCCTTTTTACATAAATCTGCTCTTTTAAATACTTTAATTATAGGTTTATAAATATACCTTTTCATAAAGATGAATTTAATAGAGACAATAAACATTATCAATGTGCTATAATTAATGCTTTTAATACATATTTTACACGTAAAAAGGTTGAGAAATATTAATGTCAAGAAACTGTAAAAGATGTATCTACTCACAAGAAATTCTAGTGTATATTTTTAAAAAATGTACTAATCCTTGTGCTAATGAAAAACTGGCAAATATTTTAAAAGAACATTGTATAATATTAGTTCTTTCAAATAAATATAATATAAAAAATTGGCAAGTTTTTCTAAAAATGATATATTATGACTGGGTTTACATTGAAAAGACCAAATGCCATTTGGAAGCCAGAATAAAAGAACATTTTAAAAGCAAATTCAGAGATTAAATTGATTAAGGATTTTTAAACTGGTTAGATAGATTTAATAGCATGAGAGAAAATATTTATTTTAAAAATAAATTATAGTTTTAAAAAACTAACAAAAACACGCTTTTATACCAAACCAAACTAAAAAGTAGAAAATAATTTTTAAATATGAAGAATTTCTTCTATATAGTTAAGTAGTTCATTATAATTCAACATGTAATAAGTTTAAAATAAAAACTTTTAAAATTAAATTATTTTGTTGTTTAACGACGCTGTCAATTGCCACGATCACATCAACATCGCCAGTGTGTCCGAATTTCATCCCGCAGGAGTTCTTTTACATGCCAGTAAATCTACTGACATGGAATTGTCGTTTTTAAGCACACATCAGCCTGAGCTGGGTTTGAACCCACGACCTTGGGATCAGTAGGCCAACGTCTAATCAACGGAGCCACCCAGACAGACAGAAAAAAAAAAGTAAAAAAGCATGGGTTGCTTTTTATAAATAGCTAGCAATGTAACTAAGTATTTATAACATTGGATATCCGACACCCAACGCTTTTTTACAATAAAATGCATTATTTTGTTAATATAAATTAGTTTTTATTTTAAACTTATTACAAAATGTTGAAATATGATGAACTACTTAACTATATAGTACAAATTCTTCATATTTAGAAATTATTTTCTACTTTTTAGTTCAGTTTGTTATAAAAGCGTGTTTTTGTTAGCTTTTTTAAAACTATAATTTATTTTTAAGTTTCTAGTCTCAAATTTTTCTATTCAATCCTTTTTAAAATTTTTAATTTGAAATCTTTTAAAAATTTTTGAGTTCGAAATTTCTTTCAAATATTTTTTTGAACATTTTCAAATCACCTTTTTTTCTTTGGAACAGTATTAGATCACAATTACTGTTTTAACTACACTATCAGCTATTGTGGACTTTCTGGCCCTGGGTTAAACTTCAATCCGCAATCCTTCCACCGAAATCTCGTGTCCCTCTCAGGTGCTCTCTCCGGTCATCTCCGTCTTTCAATATTTTCAAGTGCTTTAATATATATATATATATATATATATATATATATATATATATGCATTATGCATTAATTCAATTAAAGCAAGTACAAATGTGCCTTAGCGACATCCAAGATGTCATAACTGTACCATTTTCTATTAATTTAACTTAGTCATTCTCTATCCTGGCGATCCTGGTCAGGATATTGGGACAAAGTCACAACAATATTATATTTTCATTGGTCCTTAACATGTGCTAATTTTCAAGTCAATCAGACAACTCTAAGTTGGTGAAAATTACGTTGAAAGATTCTGTTGCATTGATAAATGTATCTAAATATTTTTTTATCCTGATGATCCTGATCAGGCATTAGGACAAAGTCATGAATTGTTATTGTATTGCCATTAGTCCTCGACACGTGTGCAAATTTTCAAGTCAATCAGACTGTAAGTTGGTGAAAATTACATTAAAAGATTCCTTTGCATTCATAAATTTAGCTTAGTCATTTTTCATCCTGAAAATCCTAGTCAGAACATTAGGACAAATTCAAGATATGGTATTGTCATCAATCCTTGACATGTGTGCAAATTTTCAAGCCAGACGTCTCAAGTTAGTGAAAATTACGTTACATTGTTAAATTTAGACAGGTCAGTTTTTTATCCTGATATTGCTGGTCATTAGGACAAGATATTATTACATTGTCATCGGTCCGTGATATGTACAAATTTTCAAGTTAATCAGACGACTCAAGTAGGTGAAAATTACGTTACATTGATAAATTTACCTAAGCCCCTTTTTATCCTGATTATCCTGGTCAGGATATTAGGACAAAGTTATGATATATTCTATTGTCATCGGTTCTTGACATGTATGCAAATTTTCATGTCAATCAGACGACTGTAAGTTGATGAAAACTACATCGAAAGATTCCATTACATTGATAAATTTAACTTACTAATTTTGTTTTATCCTGATGATCCTGGTCAGGACCTTAGGATAAAGTTATAATATTATTGTGTTGTCCTTGGTCCTTGATATGTGTACAAATTTTTAAGTCGATCAGATGACTGTAAGTTGGTAAAAATTACATTGAAAGATTCTGTTACATTGATAAATTTAGCTAACTTTTTTTATCCTGATGAACCTGGACAGGATCTTAGGATAAAGTTCTGATATTATTGTATTGTCATCGGTCCTTGACATGTGTGCAAATTTTCAAGTCAGACAACTCTAAGTGGGTGAAAATTACGTCGAAAGATTCCATTAAATACATATATACATATAGGTGAAGCTAATATAAAGCGTGTAAACAGAGATCACATAATGAATTTTGAAATACTGCCAAGCGATTTTGTTAACAAATTTGTTTTACTTCCAGTAGATGGCAATGTAATAAACAATCCATCATCTGCGGCAGTAACATAACAAAGTCAACAAAGCTAAGGATGCAATTGAATGAATTACGAAAGTAGTCCTGAGAAACTTATAAACAACAAAAGAAGTTATATTTGTTACAAAATGTTTATTATAATTGTAATATTTATATTGCTTTGATAGTGATAGCTTTACTTTTTACATATTATTCAAAATACAAGTATTTAATATATAATACAGCTTGTACTGGCTAGCCTAAAATGTTGGTTTACTGGGTCAAAAAAGATCATAACTGTGCTGCCTATGATAGCCCTGCATTTAATTTCCTTATATATGTGTTTCGGTGGAGTTCATGAATTTGCAATCGAATATGCCAGCTATGTTGCTCTCTGATGAAAACAGCAGCAATCTATATGAGGATGAGGCCACAACTGGAGGATCAGTTTCATTTTGACACATACAAAACAGAGAAGAATACAGGCAGAGTACTTATTCAGAGAAAGGAAAAGGCGATCGACAACCTAAACAATCTAGCCAACGTTTGCTAGACTAAGTGTCTGAGCTTGTGAAAGCCAACAAGTTTTTAAAAACTGTAACTTTGTTGTTTCAACATAAAAGAAAAGTAGGAAATAAGTAAAATTGTATTAAAGAATTGATTCCCAAGACAGTTGCTCCTTCAACAATCGATCAGGGAAACACTTGCATCACAAAATAGAAAAAAAATATATACAAAATAAAAGATACAATAGAAAATAAGTAAAACAAAACAAAACAAACCCCCCTTCTTCTTGTCCCACTCAATCTTCAAGTCCATCAAAGTAGAGGGAAGGAAGCAGTAAGTCCAACCACCTAACATCTGGATCTGATATTAGCTGCAATGGAGATGAAGATCCAAATAAGTTTTAGTGAAACATGTCTTAATAAGTAACAAAAAAGTAAAGCAGAAGCGAGAGTACATCTCACAGAATTTCAATTCATATGCTGTTTTCTTACCATCAACCTCTGTTCCTTCTATTCCACTCCTGGTTTGTGCACCACATTGACACAGAATTGAAATGCAGGACATGTCTGGAAAATGTAGAAGATATGGACATCCTATTTTGTGCCCATCGGAAGCTTATTCCTAATTACCCTACGCCAGTTCAAACTTCATTGTTGATACTAAATCAATCAGTCCTCATTGGGTTTTTGCTGCTAGCATGCTAGGAACTTATAACAAAGGCATTGAAATAATATCAAATCATAAAGCAATACTACAGATTGCTGCATTTAAAGAAAACCCAATAACTGTTAAGATATAGCTCAGTTATATCATCACCTCATTTATACCACTCACTGTTTCCTGAGAATAACATGTTGACCCAATGGTTATACTAAACAACTCCCACTCAAAGATGAAGCACACATGATTGTATCATATTAATTTAAAAGAAATATTTTGAAACTCAACACAATATTACTGTGATTTGAATAATGCATAATCTTCAGCACTGCCACATTTATTATTTGCTAGTTATTAATAAGAAATTATCATCTAAAAACCTACAATTTTTTGTAATCATTGTAGCATTTCTTAGCTCCAAAGGAACACTAATTTAGAAAAATAATTATCTTTATAACAATCCCAGTGACTGTTCATCCTGATGAAGAAAGAGCTGCTATCTGTAGTTGGTTTAAGGTACTAATGTTATATTCCTCTACATCTAAGGATTACAACTTTCAAACATTACTAACATGACTTTCAATTCTCAACTCACCCAATGCAGCATCAAGTGATGCCTGGTTCCTTCTTCTTATTCTTCACAGATTTTGAGCTACTTTTGCTGAAGAAGAATCTCTTGCTACCTCTGGAACTTTCAGTGCTGCCATAGCTGGCATGATCAGTGGGGAACATTACAGGGGTGCTGGAACAGCTTCCTAAACTTGCAAGGGGTATCAATTCACCCTTCATTTGTGAATCTTTACTGAAAGTGTCTAGAGTTATAGAGCTCTTACTAATGAGACAAGCTGCATCATCTGTATTCACTTCAATACCAACCTCCTCGAAACTACCATCAGGTTCTAATGAACTTACATCATAATTACTTGAAGTAATATCATTAAGTGCTCTGTCTGTGTTGCTATCTACAAGGGAATTATTTGGAGGATACTGATGAATTATTGTGCAATTATTGCGAGAAAGCTCAGACTTTGTACTACTAATATTGGTGGTCTCGTCTTCTGAATTACATGTGCTACTGACGATATCTAAGTTGTCCACACTGGAAGCATTGCCATTTATCAAATTGCTTGAATCAACACCAACTTCGTCCACAGTTTTAGTTTTCATATGCTCAATGTTTTCATCTGATGACATAAGTATGACAGACTGTTCTTCAATCATGCCAAAGTACTCAAGAACACAGTCGTCCTCATGTTCAGTAGAAATAATATTATTATCATTTCTAAGTAAAAATGGGTTGGTTTTGGTGTTCCCTAATTGTGTTAGAAGTTGTGTGGACTCAGCACCTACAATAAAATCTGATTCATTATCAATCAAACTTATATTTGTGTCATTGTTATTAATGATTATTTCTCTATTGTTATTAATCCTATAAAGCACATGTGATTTGTTACAATTTAACTGTGTACCTGGAGGTGTGGATGGAGTTATCATTTCTGTATATACATTAGTTTCCATGCCAACCTCAGGAGTGCTATTGTTGACTTCCTGTTGGGCCAATTGTCACTTGCCCCTGACCCTCGCCTGGGACATGGCAGATGGAGATCCGCGTCCAAGACCCATTTCGCTGAGACGTCTGTGTTGATATGTGAGAGGCACAGTGAGACGTGAGTCGAGTCTCTTGTAATGCTCATTGAAGTCCAGTCGGAAACTCAGCAACTGCAAGCTCACATCTGTTTGGCTTGCCAGAGAGAGCAGGAATTTCTTCACAGTGTCCTGTGAAACAATAATTATACAGCAATTACCGCTCTGTGACCAGAACTTGGATCTTCTATAACTTGTTTTTTAATTTTTGAAACAATATCTGTTGTAGCTAACAAGAGGTCTGGGTTACTGCCCGCTCCAGAATAATGTATGAAGGTTGTGGGATCTTCTTTACTATAAATCAGTTCAAAAGTTGTGGTATTCAAAAATTCTTCCACTATCTTCCCTGTAGAATCCACTTTTTCATAACCCCATCTTTTGGAATGGGCATTGAAATCCCCAATTACGATTGTTTTATTTAATTGGTCAATAAGTGAGAGATCCGGTACATTCCTGGGGGGATTGTAAATACTGTATAAATGTAGATGTGTTTTGTTATCCCAAAAATTTAGCTTTATTAATTCACTTTTATCTGTGTTATCCATTTCTTTAACAATTTCAAAGGAGGTTTTAATATCCTTTTTGACTCCAACTAATATTCCACTACTTATCTGTCTATTTTTGGGTAGTAAGTGCAGTAAAAATCCAGTAAAATTGAAGTATTTAAGTTGGTCATTTGTTAGATTTGCTTCTTGTATTACAAATATGTCAATGTTAAAATCAAATACAATTTTATTCAGTTCTACTTTTTTTGTTTGTGTGAGACCACCTGCATTCCATTGTAGAAGTCTGATGTTAGATCTTCTATTAGTATAATGTTTTGGTTCTCGAGAAGTAGTCCCCGCCCGGAGATCCGAATGGGGGACTATTTTAACTCCGGAACATTTTACCCCTCGAGTCATATTTCATAAAAAAAGAGAGCAATAGCAGTAATAGTAACCGTTTTTTAGAGAGCACCATATTTTTATGTTTTGGCGGTCACATCGCTCTCTCTCAACCCCCAGAATGTCTGGGGGACCACACCTGTCGTTGGTTTACGGGTCTCACCGACCTGACCGGGAGAATTATCAAAATAAATTCACCGACCATATCCTCTGATTACCAATCAGAGGACGTATTACATGCCATGACAGGTCAGCATGTTAGGGGTTAAGGTTTTATAGAAAAATTAGAGAAATGGAGAGGTTGGAAAAATAAGGACTCCCTAGCCCTCAGGAACCCTAATAGCATCGGGGTCGGAAGAGAACAAGAGATGACCAAGGTAAGGTCAGATAGGAAAGTTACAGTGAGGAGCAAAACACCAGTAAGTGGAAGTAATGTTCTGCTCAGCTTGGGTACCTTGTGGTTGCCATTCACATATCCCCTAGACGGAGACCCCTGAATGGCAAAACATTTAAACAGAATTGGGATATATTCTTCACCACTCTGTCCTCTATGTGATCTGCAAGAGGAAATGGATCGAGACCACCTTCAAATATGCCCGGCCACTTCTAGTGCCCCATCCATCAGTGAAAAATATTGGAGAGCAAGAGGATTAATGACTTCATTGTCAGAAATCCAGCATTAGCTAACAACAACAATAATTATACATCCGCATGAATCACTACATTTAATCTTTCCATTGCTAAAGAGTTATACATAGTTTGCACATTCAATCTGGGAGATGTTGGAATTTTTAATGGACAAGAGTTTTACCTTTTAGTGAAGCATGAAGTATGCTTCATAGGCCATATCTGTTATGTGATGTTGTTGTTGTGTTTAACGCCTGCTTTTACTACTACGGCACCACAGGCGGTCTGTTATGTGATGTTGTTGTTGTGTTTAACGCCCGCTTTTACTACTATGGCACCGCAGGCGGTCTGTTATGTGATGTGAAGGTAATGTTTTCTGAACATTTTCTGGAATTTATAATCTGTACCTTGGTGGTATATGAATCTTATGTATATCACTTGTTCTTTCTGTGGTTCAGGTATGGAAATTTCTGTAGCTGATTTTGCTTTTTAATTTGTATAGTGTGAAACTAATGGTCACTACTGTATGAAGTACTGCTGGTACACTTTCCTATATTCCTTGCTGAGATGGAGCAGAGGGAGTGCTAAGCAACCTGTGCATTAAGTTATTGAACACTGCCAACAGGTGAGTTCTAAGAGTAAAACTTGTTTTTAGAGTGCCAGGATAGCTCAATGGTTTCATTCACAACACTCGTGCAAGGAGTCTGTAGTTCAATTCCCGTCTCTGTAATGGCAACTTTAGCTTTGCCCTATCCAAGCCTTCACATTGGACTAGCTCATGCAAAGTATTCACAAGACCCAATGTAGAGGGTGTAAGTGCTCTCATTTCACTGCCATCCTTACACCACCCTACCATTGGAGGTAAAGGAGAGTGCCTCCAGTCAATGCTTTATGGAAAGGGTTTCTCTGAAGCTCATAAGAGACTGGATGACATTTGTATGTTAGCTAGCCCACAGGTTTTCAGACCTAAATGGAAAATTACAAGATTTAAATAAATTAGCATCAGCTGCTAGTCTGAATATAAATATACATAAAACAAAAGAAATGAGGATAAATAACAGACTGGGAGATAATCTTATGTTGGATGGAGGTAGTAAAATAGAAGAGGTCAAAGAATTTGCAGAGTTATATCCAAAGAACAAAGACGTAAATACTAGAATTAGAAAAGCCAGATTCTCCTTCATACAACTTAACCCCATTTGGAAATCCAAACAAAATTTCCTTGAAACTTAAGATTAGAAACTTTTAACACCAATGTGAAATCCATTCAACTGTATAGCTGTGAGACCTGGAAGGCAACCCAATCAATAGAAAAGAAACTGCAGGTATTTATAAATAGAAGCTTAAGATTCATTTTAGGAATATGGTGGTCAAAAACCATATCAAATAAAGATCTGTGGAAAAAATCAGATCAACATGAAATTGTGAAAGAAAATATGGGAAATGGAGATGGATAGGCCACTCACTTAGAGGGGAAACAGAAAATGTAACATGAGCTGCCTCTGAATGGAACCCCCAGGAATCAAACAGGAGATGTGGCAGACCCAGAATAACATGGCATAATACAATCAGAATAGAAGCTGAAAGCATGGGGAAAAACAGGAGTGAGATTAAGGATCTGGCTCATAACGGAATCCACTAGTTTTCAAGGCCTTATGCTTCCTAGACTACTACTCCACCTCTACCACCACCAGTCATAAGAGACCATTTAGGGAGTGCTGAAACAAAAACAAAACTATTGTTTTCCATGTAGTTATCCATATGCAGCAGAAATGCTAATTTCTGGCCATGCGTAAAAATTTTCAGAATAAGTGACCATCTTTTTCAACCTCAAATGTAAACTAGGCAGATCTGTCCTTAATGTTAGGGAGTTTTAACCTCTTAACATAGTGTACTCATATTTTTTAATTCTGACAAAATAATAAATTGGGCTTAAAATTTGAGACCGACATACATTTTTAAAGGCCAAATTTGCTTGTTCTGTCTTGTGCTTTAGTATTCCCTTGATTCTTTCTCTAGATTTCACTGTAATCTGATATTCTGAAAGTACATTTCTGCCAACAGGTGTCTCTGGATAAACTAGTTCATCAATATTTTTCCATGCATTTTATTCCTAAAAGAGGTCTCTGTTACAATGTGTTCTTGCAGTTTATGTGTTACTTTCTCACACTTTATGAAAATGGAGAGTGAAGAAGAGTTAAATATTGAATTTAGTGGCTCTGAAAGTTCTGAAGATAGGTATGAGGAGTCTTCAGGAGAAGAAAAATAACGAATCAGTTTTATCTGAGAATAACATTGCAAGTGCCAGTGTACTGCATAACTGATTCTTCTAGAACTTCAGGGTATTTCACACAGTCAAACATGTAAATAATGTTTCTAACATTTATTATTTATTGTTGATGTTCCTTTCTTAGTGCTTCATTGTCCAAGATTTGATTTGTAAATGTAATTTCAGCAAGAAAATAAAGGTCAAACATATCACGAGTATCTAGGGGATATTCAGAGATTAAAATCTCCACTGTTAAGCTCATGAAAATTAATTTCATTGTTACTATTATACTTAAAGGAATAGTTCGTTTTGTTTATAAAAAAAAGTAGATAATACTATGTTAAGGCACGCACGCACCCGCACAACCGCGCGCATGTGCACCCGCCCGCCCGCGCACACATGCACGCACGCACACACACAAATTGCTCTCAAAATATGACTAGTAATAAAATTAAAATATAAGGCTGGTATAAACAATAACAACCCAGATACCATTGTATTTCAGTCCCATTTTATATTCAATATTATCAGTTACAATTTATTATAAAAGATAAAGTGCCTACCTGATAAGCATCACTGGTAGATTTGAGCTTGATTGCAACAGATGGAATGAACTTGAGTTGAAAGTCCCGTATCTGCTGACTCTGAAGCTTTTCCTCTTCCTCCGTGATGCCAAATTCTCCAAACTCTGCTCTTTCCTCAATGACTCTCTCTTGCTGTGTCCTCAGCTCCAGTTCAGACAGAGCTCGATCATGCAGCTTGCCTTCCAGTTCTTGCAGCTGAAGGATGAACTTGTATATCTGGTCCAAATGACCTGCCAGTTCCTATCACAGTGAATATACGTCTACTTAGTGCCATCAAACTTCACGTCAATTTGATTATACAATAGAACCCTGCTAATCCAAATTAATTGGGGGTGTGATTTGTTCATATTATTCAAAAAATGAAGAAAAAAAAAGAATGTATATAAATTCAGCTATAGGATTAGCAGCTATAAGATAACTCAGTGTAGTGATGTGAGGAAGTGACAACATTCTGATTACCATGCACATGCATAACATAATGACAATGTATTCAATATAATGACAGTGTATTCTTCTAACCTGTGGAAATAGCCGATGCATACGATAGTGAAGCTACATAGGTACTCAAGTTTGTTTTGCTAATTGTTCGTGGTCATTCTACAGTGATTTATGCTTTTGGTTCAGCAAAACATTTTTGGGCAATAAACATTTCTCTACAATGTGTGTAGTTTCAACAATGAGTCTGTCAGTTCTGTAACAAAAATGTTTTCTCTATACTACAGCTAAGCCTTTTATTTTTTTAAATTATGGATTGTGTTCCGACTATCTCAAATTTCGGATTTACAGGGTTCAGATAACTGTAATCAGATAAGGGGAAATGTCAATCAAAATGATAAAAATTATATTTTTTATATTTTCTTTTCATTTTGTTCTGTGATGCTTAAAGAACTTCCATAAATTTTATTTCAAAATTCCATCAGAAAATATCTGAATTTAATAAATTGTCCAAGATGTCGTGACCCCTTACCCACAAATATTTTACTAGCCTCTGGCAGTGATTTGTTGCTACAGAAGCCTTAGAGGGCATTGTTATAGTTATATGCTATACCTTGGTGAGCATCCTTTTGAACACTAACTTCAAGAAAAAAAGCCATGGAGCTCGTGAATGTCATATGAAACATTCTAAAGCCAAGAACAAACGTGTTTTCTTTTTGTCGTTTGAACCTAAATTTTGCTGTCTGTGATCTGAAATTTTTATTTTTCAAAATGTATGGACCAATACTTTAGAAACTATGTGACAGATTTGATAAAACTTTGCAAACTTACATAACTACACATAAGCTTTAATTCCATGGAAGAAAATTTTTACGATGTTATATTTCGTAAATGACAGCAATGCACACAGTTGAAAGAAATATCAATTTTGAATTATTATTTAAAAAGAATAATTTCAAATAAACCAAAAGGCAAAACATAAAATCCTAACAAGAAATAATTTTACTACAATTAAATAAGGTATAAAAATAAACAGAAAGAGGCTGTAACACCTAAGATTTGCAAACTGTATTGGTTGCTAGCTCTTCCAAAGAGATCCTACAGATGCTCCTTGAGTTAAACAGGGTTAGCAAATGACAGGACTCTATAAACTTCAGCAAAACTAGACTAATGAGTAATAGACTGGCAGACATAATAACCACTGATGGAAATGAGCTGGAGCTGATGGAAACCAGTGGCTGAGATAATTTTTTTAGAAAATATTATAAGATTTAATTAGTTGAGATTGTAAACAACTATGTTGGGTGGGTATGACAGTCTAAGAACCTGGGCTGAATGCCTGTTATACTCAAGAATGTATTAGTTCAACACAATAAATACATCATATATACCAGGTGGCCCACTCCAGCCGGCCCTCAGGTAAGTAGATAACCCTTCGCGTGTTAAAAGAATTCCAGAAATCCAGTAATCCAGGGGTAAATCCAGTCAGTAGCGTGCGTAAGGATGCGAGCAGCAAAGAAAATGCCCAAGCTTCAACTAGCGTGCGTAGCACATGATAATAGAGAAGAACAGTCTTAGAATGTTTTCAAATTCACTAACAAGACTTTATTTTCCAGGAAATAAACTCATTTATGTGTATGCTCCTATTGTCTAACATTACGGATTACAGATTGTACATTGCAGTAACAAAATTCATGCAAACATCAGGGCGCGCAATGTTTGATTGGCATTTCTCTGTCTCTTATTAATTTTATTGTTGTATTTGATTATTATTTTTGTTTGTCATTATTGTTTTATATTAAATTATTATAATTGATGTGTTTATGATTATTATGTTTATCACTATTGATATTAGTATTATTATTGTTCTGATTATTATGCTTATCATTATTATTATCGGTGGTGATGGCAGTGGTGGCGGCGGTGGTGTCTTTCTCCCAGTCAGATTTAGAGGACCATGGTGTCTAGAATCCCTGCAAGGTGAGCTTCAGGATTTTCTTGATGAGGTTCCTGTACCTTGGCGGAACAACACTGTTCACTGGTTCAAACGAGATGGTGCACCACCTTACCATTATGAATCTGTAAAGGTCCATTTCAATTAGTTGTATCCTGGACACTGGATGGGCCTAGGTGGTCCAATACTCTGGCCAGCAAGAACTGATCTAACCCCAATGGATTATTTCTTTTGGAGACATTCAAGAATATTGCATTTGAAACAAATCCCCTCAGAGGATTGTTAAAGCATATGCATCTATCACAGTTGCAGTTCTCAGAAACGTCCATATAGATACAAGGAGACGGTTGAAACATTGTATCAATCAACAAGGCATCATTTTGATCACCTCTTCTATGAAATAACCACAATTAATTAAGGTAATAGCAATGGCAATAATAACAATTAACTAAAAATAATAATAAAATACAACAATAACATTAATAAGAAACAAAGATATGCCAACCAAACATTACGTGCCCTTCTGTTTGCATGGATTTTGTTATAACAGTTTGCAATCTGTAATCCGTAATGTTAGAATGTTACATGAATGAGTTTATTCCCTAGAAAATAAAGTCTTGTAAGTGAAGTGGAAAATATTCTAAGACTGTTCCTCTCTATTATCACACGCTATGGACATGCCAGTTGAAGCCTGGGCATTTCCTCTGCCGCTCACTCTCTTACAAGCAGAACAAAGTTCATGCACGCCACTGACTGAATTTACCCATGATTTCTGCAACTCTTTTAACGTACAAAGGGTTATCTACTTACCTGAGGGCCACCTAGTATATATACACACCTATACATCTTGGCCAACTCATCACCTATCCTATAAAACAAAAAGTTCTAGCATGGAAGGCCTTCTGGACACTTAAATCGATCTTCCTGGATAAATCACTTAACAGAAAGCTCAGATTCAATGGATTTATAATTTGTGGACTCACAATTTGTAACCTTTAAGAAACATGACCCTGAAAGGAGATTTATGAAAAGGGTGAATTGAATAAAATAAAACCAGAGTTTTAGCTCACTGCTTGCTTAAACCAACATTTGAACTCACAAACCAAAAACTGCTTTCTGTGCATATAATGGGATGAGTAACAGTCACATAATTTTCTCTATCTGTTATCACTTCTCTGCAACTCTACCAACTATTCACACATACCACTTGTTTATTTACTCACTTCTAGCTACTCACAATAAAAATCTGCATAACATAGTTTCCCATAGAGGATAGAGATTTTGTTATATAACACAAAATATAGGTTCCAGGCAGATGTTCACTGCTTTCTTTATAATTACCAATTAAAGTATTGTTTTAATAAGTTAGTGTCAATTTTGTTACACTTAAATGTATTTATCATTTATTGAAGTTGCATAATTTATGTGAACATCATGTTTATCACCAAGAATAGTTTTATGTTGAAACACATATAGGACGGAAGCAAAATAATCCATCAGACTTCAACAGTGAATTTGCCTTTATTGTGAATAACAATAAAGTCTAATATCAAAAGCTGAAAATTTTAGTTTTCTAGAAAAAAATGCTTTTATCCAAAATATGTATCACCCCCTGGCTGAATTATGACGACAAAGAGCTGCAGGCAGGCTGAGGTTCAGCCCGATGGGTTTTTACTGCGTACCTACCCCCAATAGGGTTTAACCGGAAATAGGACTTTTTTATTTTGGGATGGGTATTTAAGGGTGGCTTTGTTTGGTTTTAGGTTAGTGTTATTTTGAAGGAAGCTATTTTGCCCCTTGACAAGTGACTCACAGAAGGCAGCAATGCATGCATTCTGACAAGTGACCCACAGAAGGCAGCAATGCATGCATTCTGACGGAAGAAAAAAGTTTTAAAATGAAGTTTTGAGATCTTTTTAATTTAGAATTTTGTTAAGGATTTGAATTTTGAGCCGAACAACTCTTTGTTGGGACTATATTTGGAGTTTATCTTATGCTACTGTTGGATTACCTCCTTGGTTATGGGGTATGCCTGCAAGCCATGCGGGGGACCCTGTACGACCTAAAACGGTGTATTCTGGGGTCATAGTCCCCAAAAGACCTAACCAGGGCGCTTTCATGAGTTGGTAACTTGTCGTAGAATTTTGCTACCCGGCACCTAATTTCATCCTCCACGTATGGAAGAGATGAGGCTCCGTGAAGTAGTCTCACAGGGAAAGGTATGGGAACAGAAAAGATGGACCACAGTCCCTTATTCTGTGCCCTTTGGAGCCACAGGAGCCAACTGCCTGCTGCCATGCCCCTCACTTCACAGGCATAAAGCATGAGGGGGATTATAAGAGCCCGGAAGAGGTGTAACTTCAGATGGACTGGCATCTCGGACCTCAGCGTAGGGTACAGTGAGGCAATAGCCCCCTGCGTCCTCACCGAGAGGTCTCTGATGTGCCTGCGGAAAGTTAGACTCCTATCCAGTTTAACTTCTAGGTAGGTGATGGAGTGGGGCAGTCTGCGAGGATGTGGCGCCTCATGAAGAGGATGGCGTGGCTCTTGTCCGGATTAATGGACATTCACCATCGCCGGCACCACTCCTGGATGAGGCGGAGGTGTCGCTGTATGGGATTGAAGGCTCTGAGAATTACTTTGTTGGTGCAGAACAGCAGCAAATTGTCAGCATATTGAGCTATGCTGACCTGGGGCTGACATGAAAAGTCGGCCATGTAGACGCTGAAGAGCGTGGGGGACAGGACAGAGCCTTCGGGGACTCCGCCTCTTATCAAAGGTTCTTAATTTATGGCTATATTCATAGAAAATTGAATCAACAACTTTTTCCTTTGGTGTATTTAAATAGAATGAGCAAGTTTTTTGTAAATTAAACTTTAAAAATCCACAATTTGTTGCCTTCTTTATCATGTTAGAACTGGCAACATCACTCAACCTTTGTTCACTTTCTTCCGATACCAGAGTAGATCATGCAGAATGTTTACTTAATCACATGCAATTGTTTTTTTGTCAAAGCCGCTAAAGGTGTGAAGTCTATCTACAAGTATTGAACACTTCCTTTAAACTTATTTCAAATTAATCCCAATGTTATTGTATTATTGTTCATGCTAATGTCAGTGATTAAAATTATTATCATTTTCGGTTTCTAACCTACCAAGCAAATAATGGTTCGTCCATGACTGGAATTCATTAGGCTCGAATAGGAATGTCACTTTTGTTTACCTATGCTTCTTGAAATATTTATATCTTTCATACATACTCACACACAAAGCTTAACAGAAACGTTAGTGTTGTAAATTTCACTAATTTGAGTTTTTTGGATTATAAGCTTCTTGCTAAATCATGTTGGAGTAATTGTTGGTGAAAGTACTTCCAAAAACTTTTTCATCATGTTATACAAATTCCTTTTTTTAGACTGGTAGATGTACATGTTGGCATGAAGCTCATTAGTCCCATTTTAAAACTGTATTTTAAAGATTAAAAGGAACCATACGCTTGCCAGTTGGCCAAATCTACAAACAATTGCTCATAAATTCTGTTTAAGCATACTGCAGTGGACAGTAAATTCACATTATACATTATGCTTTCCTAAAGATTTAGAAATTATTAGTATCACGTTAAATTCAATATGGAATAATGGTATTAATAATACAAGAGGTGTTTCACACAGGAGTGATATAACCTTTGGAGTACTCAATGCACATTTCTCACATAAATATCACTTCAGGTTACCTCAATAGTTAGAGCCATTCACTGCCATTCTCTGCACCTTTTATTGTATTTGTTTTATTTCAAGTGAATATTCCTGGCCAACTAGAGTGTATTTAAAGTTATTTTTTTATGTTTGTATCCTATAGGATGTACGTACAACTGATATTTGAACTTAGGAACAATTTTGCGGGATGTAAAGTAAAAAAGAATTCTACTCCACACGAGTTCATTATCTTACCATAGCATAAACCTCTCAAATAGAACAGGTCAGATATTCAGGCCTTTAAACATACGAAATAAAATCTTCGTAATTATGCACAAATGTAAGATTCAAGGTAAAGTATTCATACCTCATTTCATTTGAATATATAAAGAAGAAAGAAGCAAATAGGAATTCTTGTTGACAAATCACCATGCACACAGTAGTACGTACAAGAGCAAATCTTTCAAAGGAGCCATTACAGTTTTGCAGTTACAGAAATACATACACATTTAGACATCACCTTAGGAAAAGAATTTCTTTCCTGGCATATGTGAAAGGAGTTATTTTTAAGTCGCAATAAATTTAAAAAATGGAGTGTTCTGTTGTTTGGAATTATATTCAACAAAATTTAATAAATACAAAAAGAAAATTAAAATGGAGTGTTAATTCATAAAATTGACTATTTGTACTATGCCCCTGCAGACATCAGAAACACATTGCATCGCATTAAGCTTTATACAAATACACCATAGTTATATGCAAGAGGTTGAAAAAATTGTTCACACAAGGAACAACTGATATACTTGATGAGTACTCACCCTCTTAAGGCAACCTCAAATACTTGATATGATATACCTCAAAGGCAAACATGCTGTGTTGCAAATCCTTTTAATTTTCAAGCTTTTCAGTTAATGTGCATATGGACATCTTGCCATGGTAGCTCAAGAGGTAAGAATATTGTCACTGAGAGCCAAAAATTAAAGGTTCAAATCTTTGCTATGGCACTGAATTTTTCAAGCCTAATTCAACTTTCCAAATTACTGCCTACACAGAGCTAATGTGAAAGAACACGCTTTTTTACAATAAAATTTATTATTTTGTTAATATAAATTGGTTTTTATTTTAAACTTATCATAAAAATTTGAAATATAATAAACTACTTGAATCTATAGAATAAATTCTTCATACTTAAAAATTATTTTCTGCTTTTTAGTTTGATTTGTTATAAAAGCATGTTATTGTTATTTTTTTATAACTATAATTTATTTCAACAAGACTCTGCAACACCTCATGGGCCAATCTTTCACTGAGAACTGAAAGTGCGTTACAGGACAGAATTATTATACTCAATTCACTCTTAAGTTTATCCGCATCAAAACAAACCCATGTAACCACTGCACAGTAGCAATGCATGCAGGGAAGTAGTCCTGCACTACTAATCTGAATTTTAGATTGAGTTTATCCTTAAATGATATAATATTCTATACAAATACCTAAGAGGTTAATTAACTCTGATGTATACTGATAAACATAGCTACAAGTCCCAACATGCAACTCGTGTGAGTTGCCTGATATCCGAGTGCTGTTTACAGCCAGCAGTTTCTATTTAGGATCATGAAGGATGGCGGCGATGAATTTGTTCTTGCATCTTCGTCGACATATGTAAAGCATAAGGTGGGCAAACCATTGACTAGTGGTGAAAAAACAATAGTGTTGAATGTATATTATACGTTATTTGAGAAATATCCAACTTTTCCCATCAAAGAACTAGTGAAATGAACTTCTGAGTTCTCCAGTATTTCGAGTACCATTATAAACAGTGCTCATAAAGAAAAACCTGAAATGGGAAAAGTGGTTACACCCAGGGAAAAAGAAAGCATGTTAAATACACCATGCAAGAATGTGACGATTTTGTTAAAAATGCAATTCATGTCACAGTGCAAATGAGTTAAAAATGTTGTTTTCTGAGCCACCAACAATTGACAAATTGCTAAAACAGGTTTATTTTGTTGTAACTGACAATCTTATCACCTTTAACCTCTAGTTACATGTTAGTCACTCTTTAAGTTAACGGAATAAGGGATTGGTCCTTTCTATTACATACTGCATGTACTCACCACATGGCTGTCTTGTGACAGTATTACTGGCACGAGTGGCGGAAGGATACATTATAACTGTGCACTGGCCACTTGGGTTTAGTTTCGCACGGATCACCCTTAGAATGAATACAGAGTAGTAGAGATTTGGTGTACCCTGACCTAACCCCCTGTGATTTCTATCTCTGGGGTAACTTAAAGTGTACAAGACAGCTGCACACACCCTGGAAGAATTAAAACAAAATATCTGCCAGGAAATTGCCAGCATCTCAATGTGAACAATGGCGAGTGATGGATAGTTTCCTAAAAAAGTGGCAAAAATGTATGGACAACAATGGTAGCCAGTTTGAACATCTCTTTTCATAAAGTTGGTAAGTAAAGCATGTAAAAGTAGTTATAAAAATGTTGTATGGTTTCATCTCTGCCTTTCTATGATAGCAGCAAATGGCAACAAGCACTGAAGAAGCAGACAGGAAAACATGCAGCCTTTTCACAGATTTTTTGCTCTCCCATTGCAATGCTTCCCCTACCTGCTACAGAGAAGTGATAGACAAAGTAAAGAAGCAGTAATGATCTTTTCTGAAATGCATGAAACAATTTATATTTATCGTTTCTTAACAGATTCCCTCTCTACTTCTAACAAGCATTTTAGAACTGTACAAATGAATTACAGTACCTGTGAATTGGCATCCAAGAGAGCACCAGCTTTGACAGTCTGTAGAAAATGCTCATGGGCTGCTATTATGTCATCTAATGATTCTGCCTGATGCACCTTTTTAATTAGCACGTCCCATGAACATTCTAGCACCTCAAATAGGATATAATACTGCATCTGGTGGATGAAGTGTACCATTTCTGATGTTAACAAATACACCTGTTGAAGTACTGGACGAAGCTCTGTGGGTTCAACATAAAAAGCTCAAATCACATTAAAGACATCATAGCAGAGCGCAGAACTAGCACATTGTGGGCTACACCAGAGACTAGATTATGTCATCCTCCCCCTCTGGCAAGGTAGCAAAAGTGAAAATTCTTAATTTTATAGGAGAGACAAAACAAGTTCCATCATCTTGTATAACATCCATTTTACTTTTTTGGTCACTTTTACTACGAAGCACACTCATCAACCAAAATCTTTATAGGGTGCTTCAATTTAAGGTCTAATCTTAATAGTAAGTGCATAAAATGGCAGTTTCATTACTTTGCCAGAGTGATTTTATCTTTAGTATAACTTTAGCAAAGTATCAAATCTCCAATGCAATTACAAAAGGAACAATTTTATTATTTAAATAAATTGTTATACCATTAGGCTTTTTTTAAAGGAAATCAGGCAAAATTCAACATTTTTCATCACAAGTTGAACACAATAAAAGCAAAAAAACTAGTAAGTTAATACATATATTAGAACAAGTGTGTTACTCAAATAAACTTAAAAGTCTACTCAAAATCAGATACTTTTGGTACAGTAGGTTCCTGTTTTTAATTAAATGTTTTCATAAAATGTATAAGCCTTTAGAATTTGCTGGTCATTGCAAAGCTTTTTAGATCCTTCAATTTTGTATTAGAGATGCACAATCTTGCAAGGTAAGGTTTTACTACTTCAGTCTAATGGACAGCTCTTTTGATTCTTGAGAATGAACTAATTAAACACATTATCTTTATAACCAGTCTTTATCTGAACTGATTGGTTAGTCCTTTGTGCAACGAAATCTGATTTTCGGAAAAGCAACGTATCCTTGCCCTCATCCTATGTAAAGCTGCTTTTTTTTTTTTCTAAAGGTTGAGATCAATTAAGTCAGTGTGCATCAATAAAGTAACCTTGTAGGGTGATGGATTCTTACATGCATTTCTTATGTGTTGAAACCATCCTTCAGGAGTGTACATTGGGAGGTTCTTTGCAGACATAATTATAGTGCAACCCATGTAAACCTGAATCAATTCAATGGACCATAACTTTTGAATCAATAACAGAACATGTGTACAACTATGGGAGAATATAACACACAATTGGGAGATTACATTGTTCATTGCTCCTCAGAGCAAATGTTAGAAATTGCTCCAATGGCATCCATATATATCTGCACCATACACACTCCGTATGGTTGCAATCCCGGTTTCCTTGCAGCTCTTTGACATGAATAGCCTGTTCCGTGGCTCAATTGACACAACAAATTCTTTGGAGAGTGCACTAAGCATCTTTGAACATTCTCAACAAACTCTGCACTCAATAATGATCTGAGTTTTCCACTCTCATTTACCAGTACACCAACTGTCTTCAGCTATTTTACAATTAATAAAAATTGTTACCTTAGTTGCAACATCGTACATACTGAATTCTCTTCAAAATTCCCTTTGTGCTGTTATCAGTGAGTTTATCTTCCAATAAGTTTTCACAATAAAAACATGCTCTTGATGTGAGTACAGCATGTTCCTATTACAATCGCAAACTAAAGATTGTCAACAATGCTCATGATTTCCATTCAAATCTACAAAATAAGCAACAACGGACTGTGGTACTGATTTTTGCAGAGCCACTGAGAACATTAAGACAAATTTCACATTTCTATCACACTATAGTTTTTACTGAATGGAATCACTTTCCATTAAACTGTGCCCAGACTCAAAATAAATGTGATCCATCTGCTGGAGCTTTTGGTAATTCTTATGTATCTGGAAGTAATAAGAAAGTAAATGTCACTTTTTTGTTGCCCTCCACAGCTGTCTGACATCTTATAATATCAGGATGTGCCATCAGATATGAGTAAATGTTGCTTGAGATTTCCACACTCCCTCTTTCCTTCAGTCTCTCCCTAAACGAAACAACCTACTGAGGCATCACCTAAATTTTAAATTAAGTTATAGACAGTTAGCTTTCTTATACAGAAAAATGGATCTTGAACTCCTTTTGGGGTACTTAACACAGTCTGCAAATTAAATTTGGAAATCAACTTAGTCCCGTCATTGTTTGCCTTCTCTTTGCCAAGTATTTTGTAAATTTTTTCTTTTTTATTTACATTAATTTTAAATATCTTCTGTTTTTCTTCATACTTTGAGCAAATTTTAGTTTCTTTTCTAAGGACATGAAATGTAGGTTTGCATTCATGGAAAACTCTCCTGTACTTTTCAACATTTTCATAACTTCTTCCTGGATCTCACATTTTACTTTATGAAGCTTATATATTTTTGTCGTGTTTAGACTGGGCTTGTGGTATCTGTATTCACTCCTCTTCAAACAATTGCTGCTTCTACACTGAGAAAAGACAAAATATGTTCTCTAATAAACCTATCATTTTCTACCTTAAGCTTATTCTTTGGTTCATGTTTCCGACTCACCTCAGGAAGTAAAATTCCTTGTTCTCATTTATTTTAATGTACTGCCTCTCTTATCAAACTCTCTATTTAACATATCTTGGAAAAATTCAGAGCAAATAGAGAACTATCATTACCTTTAGTAAAGGTAGTATAACATCTCCTTTAACATCTTCTTGACCGGCTATCAGTAGCTCTTTTCTTTAATCTGCTCAAATTCATGGTGAATGATACACTGGCATTGTTCAGAAACTGTAGGTAGGTTTCAGAAGTCTTTAGAGTTCTTTCTTGTTCTTCAGCAGAAAACTTATTTGAACCTGTGTGATTTTTCTTATTCAAGCATCTTGGGGTTTTCAAAGATCTTGGTGCTATTTCCTTTTAATAGTTTCATAACTTTCTCCCTTCAGATACCGAGACTCTTCCACATATTTGAATCACACTTCTTATGTTCCTTTGGTAATGAGCATGTCTGAGTTAATGTGTTTGGATTGTATTGCACCTCATTAGGCTTTTTTTTTCTTTTTTTTTTTTTTTCAGCTTGAGAACTTTCGTCTGGTGAAATATGTCTTTCAAACACTGTCTGGAGCAGTATTAGAAGCTTTGAAACCTCTTGCCTAAAATTACCGCCAAGCGAATGGATTAATGATGATAGGCACCTGAAGGTTCTTGAAGGAAAAAAGTTATACTGATTAGAACATAAAAAAATTATTATGCAATCTCTAATATTTGTGTTACATTTAACTCAATATATCCATTATCAAGCTGTATAAAATGTTAAACATTTATTAAGCAATGTTTAGGAGGTTGAATCAGAAACTGAAAAATTCAATGCCATAGCCGGAATCTGAACCATGGATCTTTGGCATCGAGCAGCTGTTTTAACCACTAAGCTACCATGGCGAAATTAACATTAACTTAACTTAAATATTGCCCACACATGGCTTGTGTGTTTAAAAACACCAGCAGTAAGCTTGTTGCTATAAATAAATAATACTTATTAAGCAGTTGAAATTCACCATCTGCAGTATTCATTCTTGCAGTTGTATCACTGTTTAAACATTATTATTTGGCAAAGTGTTGAGGCATATTGACCTTGGCTGTCGAACACTATGATCGCTTCTTACCGCATTTGTTACAACAGCGAAATAACAGTAACTTGGAATACAGTAAGTGATAAAACACAAATAGATTATCTCTCGCACTTGCCAATATAGGAGACGTGGCTGTTCTGAAGATATGATTGCAACTGAACAGAGTGTACACACATTGTCTCGCTGTATTTATACAATAAGCTCACATAACCATCTGGGCAGTTTCACATTCTTTCCGATATGCTTCATGGCTTTGCCAGGTAGTACCGCAGCACTATAAACAAGGAAATGACACACTGTCGCTCTGCGTTAACTTCAATGAACTTCTTATCTAACCTATACAAAGCCACTCTTATGAGGTGGCAAAATAGGGTTAAGAAACAATTTATTGATGATTTTCTAAGCTTTAAAGTCTCCACTTTCACCTCCAAGCTTCAAATTCCTAATTTTTAACATTTAATTTTTGGACTTCTGTCCAATTTTGATTGCCTTCTGGCCCACTGTGCACTGTCATGAAAACAGGAAAATGAGTTTCTCTTGTTAAATGTACAAACTGCAAAACAATAAATGCATCATTATTATTTATTTATGCCAACAAACTTACTGTTGGTGTTTTTAAACACAGAAGTCATGTGTGGGTAATGTTTGAAAGGTAGAATCAGAACTGAAAAATCTCAGCTATGGCAATGAATTTTTCATTTCCGATTCTACCTTTCAGATAAATGCATCAGTTTAAGGAATACAATTTCTTCCTTTCCAAACATTTTCCCAACTAGTTCACTCTGTAATCACATAGTGAATCAATATATTTAACATTTGTAAAAAGCTGAACATGGTGATAACAGAGAAAAATACAGAAAATAAAAAGCTATTACAAAAGAAAACAAAAATTTCAATTATTATCAATTTGCCTTATAACTTTATAAGATCATTTATTTACCTGGAAGTTTCCTAAGCCACTTAGAGGAAGTCATTTGCTTCTTCCACATCTGTGATAAGATCCATTCCATCCGCTTTGCTTTCCACAATGCAAAGAAGAGGGTTAGGTACGAAATTGTGTCGTTTGAGAAAATCTGGAACATACAATTTGCCATCTACAGTTAGTAGTTTCTTTTATGTGGTAGTTTAGATCATCTTCTATATTAATAACTTATGGTATCAGAATACAAATCATCCTATAGTCTTTCCAGCCCAAGAATAGGTTCACACATAAATAATGCAGGAAGTATCATTTCAAGCTTAACATTTTGCAAATACATAGTAGAGCTTCCTCTTTTATCCCAGGTATTCGCTTTTGGAAGTTTATGAAACTGCCATCATTGTCCTCCAATTTTACATTAACAATATGTTATCTTTCACTGTACCAGCACTGAGTGTTAAAGAAACACATACCCCTACACTTGATAAAGAAACTAAACATATTATTACACTAATTCAATAATAGATGAAGACATGTCATGAGATATATTTTATTACTGTTTACTGCTCCTTATCTATGGTAGAGCTCACTGTTTAAAAAAAAAAAGGTATACACTTGGAAACATATGGCACTTTTTACAAAAGCATCCAACTTGCCTAAAAGACTGCATGTTGATTTTTCTTTATTGCGGTTTTCATAGCTCCCATCTCCACTCCTTACATTGGAAACAGCATTCACAGACCCATCAGTTGCTTCCTATGTTAAACTAATGGCATCCTTAACAATAATGCTCAAATAAATAGTTTAATGCATTCAAAATTTGTTTTTTCATTCCTTATTAGGACTTTACCACTTCTATGTTTAATTATAATACTCTGACCTGCTATGCACTCAGCTATGGTATGATTTAAACAATAATGCATTAGCATGACCATCGTTTTGCTTAAGTAAATAACATGGAAATGCTAATAACTACATAGCCATGATAACAAATAGAAACTGATTTGACAGGTAGAGTCAGGACTGAAAAATTCAATGCTATAGCCGGGATTTGAACCACAGAACTTCTGCTTCACATGCAGCTGCTCTAACCACTGAACTACCATGGCAACTTACCAGCATGACATTAAATTCCCCAACTGATTCGTATTTTTCCGGTACAGCACTAGGGAATCTCATATCTGAGATAAGTACCCCAAGGGCGACTTACAATCGTTAAGTACTTTGTGTATGCTTAAAGCCCTCAATAAGTTGGTTGGCACAAAATAACAGAAACCGATTTAAGTTGTGTTTAAATGAAACAATCTAGTGCAGTAACAAACTATTTTTATTCGGTAAAATGTTGTTTCCGGGCTTCTTGGCCATGGTTCACTTGATATGTGAACACCTCACATCAACTGGACTACAGCCAAGAAGTCTGGAAACATCCTACTGGATAGATGCCGGCTGTGAAGGCCTAGGCTCATAATTTTTATTCGCTTGAAACATGCTGCAGCAAAGGCATGTGCATTTGTTTACAACATGAGGTTTTCTTGGGCTGTATTGAGTATAGACGCGTTTTAATGAATCAAATTTGTAGTGAATTATTACCCCTCCTTAAAGAAATACCAAAATAATCTACCAGTACAGTTATAAAATGTACAGTGACATATAGATTTCCTATCAATGATCTTTCTTTTGCACTAGTATTATCTGAATTGAAGCAGTGAAGGCAACCAGCATCTAAAATGAAGAGCTTTGTCAAAATACTGATAGAACGTTCTGGAACCTGGTTAGTAATAACAGTGCATATGGATTTTGACATTCTGCAATCAATTATTTATCTACAAATGTTTGATAGTGGGCAGCACTGTGCCCAAGCGGTTAGACCGTTCACCTATCACCAAGGTAGCCCGGGTTCGACCCCAGGGGCCAGCACGTGGTATTTGTGATGGACGAAGTGACATCTGGGCAGAGCATGTGGTATTTGTGGGGGACAAAGTGACATCTGGGCAGGTTTTCTCCAGGTTCTCTGTTCCCCCCACCATTCATTCCCAAACTGCTCCACCATTACCTTTCCATTCATCCACTTTCCCTGTATTTCATCCTCTTCCTCACTATCATACCTGGTGCTTGGCTGACCACACATTTCCAGGTCTCCACTTTGTCTGGTCCATAGGTTTGTCTGCTCCCCGACAGGCATCTGACCCTAGGCATAGGCTTGCAAGTCTGAGGGGGTTTCAGTCTTCCCTATGGGGAGAGTAGTCAGATAATGAAGAAGACGATGTTAGATAGTAAAAATGATAACTGTCTTCACAACATGTATTTGTGATTAACAGTCTACATTATTACAGTACATCCAAGAATTTATTTGTTTCCTATATTTCATGTAGTGTCAAGAGCCTTCTCCTTCTCCCTCTCCCTATCCTCATTTCCTTTCTCTCCTCTTTCTCTTTCTACTTTTTTTCTTCTCTTTATCTTTCTCCTCTTTTTCCATCTATTTCTCCTTTTCTGTCTTCTTCTCTTGCAGAAGAGCTGGGATTTCTTCTAATTCAGCTTCAGGTTGCTGTCTGTAGTCTCTTTAATACCTTGCTCAGTTTCTCCAGGAAATCCTTGAAGGTACTACCAATCACATTGATATCATACAGGTATAGCAGGCAGGCATCATAAGTCAGTCCCCTTATCAACAATTCCATTATGAGGGTGGATAAAAAAGTATCAGGAAAAATTTTTTTTCTCGGACATAATGGTTTCCTTTATTCAAATTTAATTTCAAGCTTTCAAAATAATCTTGTAACATTACACACTGGTTCCAACGTTCTATCCATTTTTCAAAACACTCAGAGAAGCCCTTGTTTGACATCCTGTTCCATATACCCAAAATAACACTGTTTAGTTCTGTATTGGTTTGAAAATGGCGCCCATGAAGATGGTTTTTTACTTGTGGAAACAGGCAGAAATTGCAGGGTGCTAGATCCGACAAATATGGTGGGTGGCACATGATTTCAATACCTAGTTGAGTGATTGCCTCTTATGTTGCTACAGCTCGATGAGTAAGGGTGCTGTCCTGGAGGATCCATCCATTGGCAGCAACCTCTGGTCCCTTGGCAGCCATTTTCCTCTTGAGTGGTCCTTTAAGGATGTTACTGTAGTATTGAGCAGTTACTGTGGTGTGTTTAGGAACCACGTGGTCATAAATTATCCCAATTTTGTTGAAAAACACAAGATGCATGACTTTCTGTGCACTTGGTTGCATCTCTGCTTTTTCTGACCTTGGACTGTTGGGATGTTTCCATTGTGCACTTTGTTGTTTGGTTTCCAGATCATAGTGATCAAACCAGCTCTCATCACAAGTTACAACCTGGTCCAGAAAGTTGAGTTCCCTCCGAAGCCTTCTGATCCAGTGCTGGCAGGTCATGACCCCATGACACATTTGTTCCTCATTAAGCACTCATGGAATCCATTTTGCTGCCACTTTTCTGTAGCCCAAATCATTATGAATTATGTCTTCAACTGACCCATAGGAAATGTGCATACTGTCTGCTGTCTTCGCTATCGTTAATTGTCTGTCTTCTTGCAACAGGACATCAATGGTATTGCGGTTCACCTCAGTTTTTGAAGTGGAGGGCCATCCTGATCATGGAGCACCTTCAAGACTTTTTTCACCATTTTGAAACTTTTTATGCCATTCAAAAGCACTTGTTTTTGATAAAGCTTGGACTCCATATGCTTCCTGTTCCAGAGTTTTTCAGAAGAACACAAAACCGAATGCCGCTTGTTGTTCTAACTTGAAATCTATATCGGGTCACTGAAACACGTGTTAACACAATGGCTCTCTCAGACAAACTGAACAGCACACAGACAATGTAGCACCTATCCCAGTGTCAGTCAAGGTCAGACCTCTCTGTTACCACGATTGGTGAATTTTGACGAATGTGTGTTTAAACAGAAAAAAATAATTCTTGTTATTTTTTGATACACCCTCATTGGTGCTGGAAAGTGGCTGGTGCATTGCAGAGGCCAAAGGGCATAACCGTAAACTGCCAAAAGCCTTAGTCCATAGCAAATGTGGTCTCCTTGTCTCGGAGATATAGTGTCACCTGCCAGTACCCTGATTTCAAGTCCAAGATACAGAATCATCATGCACCAGCACACAGTTCCTTGATCACTGACTCTCCCGGCACCCCTTCACAACAACCCCACTTCTTGCAGGCACTATCATGTCCTCCATCAGGGTAGATACCTGGATGCTCGTTTGGGCTCTGAAACATAACCTCGTCTTGGCCAAATTGCAAGACTCTCTTACCAATGTTGACTGTTGCACTGTGGCTTCTGAGGGTGCCCCTTCCTAGTATCACTGCCTTAGTCACTCTTGTAACAAACACTCACAGACTTAAGATGCTGTGCCTCAAAGTCAACTCTAGCTAGGCCTCTTTCTCCACAGGCAATGCGTCACCCAATGGGGTCATCAGCTGGTGGGTCTGATTGATCAGATCTGATCATGGTCACAGCTGCATTCGTGTCCACCACTATCCAGAACAGCTTCACTCATACCCATCCATCCATGATGAGACTGGTGTCCATTCCATTGCACTAGGTGAGCAAAGTCACTTGAGAGATTGGCGATGATACCCTCGATATATCCCTCAGCAGATGTCCTGACTAGCCACACCCATGGCACACACCACTAGAAGAGCTCTGTCAACATCCTTGGGTTGTTCTTCTGTCTCCACACATCAGGTGCTCCATTCTTCAAGATTGGGGCAGTTGTTAACTCAGCCACCTTCATGGTTAGCATACCGTCAGCAGCTCATGGATGGTCTAGTAGTCACCAAGAATCAGACACTGATTTATTTCAGTGTCATGCACCTAATCAACAGAATAGATAGCTTCCTGGAACATGTATTTGGCTGGGAGATTCACCAAAGCCTTTCAATGTCTCTGGACACTTGTGATGTTGGAATTGCATTCACTACTTTTGTTGCCTGTCCCTGGAGGCTACCTACCAGCTATGTTGCTTTCTCTTCTGCTGGGGTGTGGGTGGTGACAGCAGCAAATTGTTGGCAGAAACCTTCAAAGGTTGATGTCCTGTCATACTTGAATGACTTGACAAGTGCTGAAGTTGTATCTCGTCCTGGCATCTCGAACTTCAAGTTCTATGTTTTTCACCAAGTATTTGTTCCACCCCGGTGCTCAGTTCCTTGGTGCTGCCACTGACTCTGCCTTCTGAGCATTAACATGTTGGTCAAGGTCTTTCACCCTTTCGCTGAACTTTTCTATGTCTCTCTTCAGGCAGGCAAAGTTGCTTGTTGATTTTAGTTGTAAGCTCCCTTTTCATCTTCTCCATCCCAGATTCAATCTTTGCCTCCATCTTCTCCACTCCAGAGCTAATTTCTGTCTTCAGTTTTTCCTTAATGCCTTCCATTTTCCTTCAATTTTCTGTATTGCAGAATTCACTGATGTTACTTTGCTTTCCATCTTCTCCATTCTGGAATTTACGCTTTTCATTTCCATCACCATCTTCTGTATTCCAGATTCCACTTTTGTCTTGATCTGCTGCATGCTGACCAATAATTAACTGTTCCAGCATTGTCTTCAGCTCTCGCTGTAGATTTGTATCTGTGCAATGCTGATATGACAAGATATCTATCCTGTACCTCTGTTTTCTTCTTATGCCCTTGTCCGGGGCACCTGTCTATATATTGTCTCCAAGGATGGCAGAAGGGCTGACATGAAGAATCCTGGAGACAGAGCGAATTGAATGCCCATCTTAAATCCACGCAACGCTTTTGTGACAGATGTTTCATTCAGATGTCTCATTTCTCTATATTAGTCTCAGAGAACACAAAATAACAATTTTCTACAACTGATTGCTATTAAAACCTGTTTTTAAAACATAATAAATCAATAAATCAAAGTCCACTCGCTTTGACTTCCACATATTTTTCAACTTCACTGATTTATTCAGACAAATACTAACAAATTTTTAGAAGAACTCCATTGCAGTTTTAAACAATACTTAAAACATAACATCTGACTGTCAAAATTTACATTACCTAACCCTTTTTTTAGGCTTTGGTTTAAAGATGTGTTGCTCTAATCCTTTTGAGCAGTGTAATTAGCAGTCATGACAATAACTTTCGAAATAAGCTATACTAATCGAGAGCTTAAGTATGTACGTGCAAACTTTTCCCAGTTTTAATGTTTATTAATTACTTTATTGTGCTATTTCCAGATGCATTAAATTAAAAAGAAACAGCTAATTCTGTCTTACAGAACAAGCATAGATGTTCATGCATTTTGCTTGACATCAATCTCTTTACTTCTGGTCTATGTTTAGTAGTTCAATATTACAATTTATCTGTATACTTACAGTTCCAATTGGTCCTGCTACATGATAGGTAAGGGCAAATACATCCCATCCAGTTTCACCACCAGAGTGTTCAAACAGCTGTACATCGAGACGTTTCAGAATGTCCGAGTCTTCAAATTGTGCATTGGTGGCTCTGACAGCAGATTCCAGAATACCGGATAGATTGTGCGGATATAATTGATTGGAAGGTTTTAGAAGCTCAGGTCTGTTGATATAAAAATGCTATATAAACACACCATCCGTATTCAAATAGTGGCTAAAAGCTTCAGTTATCTTTTACTTAAATAATTACACTGAGAACATTCAAAATATTCAGCATTTCATGTCTGAAACAAAAGTTGCACATAATATAATAGTGAATTGAAAATGAGTTGCATGCAACTTGAAACTAATCAGACTTGAAGAACTTGCAATATTACTAAGATAAGTGAAGCTTTTAATTTCTAATTTGTTCTTAATTATAGGAAATATGTTTGTATATCAATACTTCACATTTTATGGCAGTTATTTTCACTGATACATACTCGAGCAGTTCCATCAAATGTCGAATGAAATCTCCTTGACCTAGAAGTAAGTAGCGCCTCAGTGCTTGTAAGTGATCCAGGAACTTATACTGTCCAGTCAGGACATCTAACACACGACGAGATGTCTCTAAATACGCTGAGTCCATCATCGCATGAAGATCTCTATTTTTGTCTGTCATGAATAAAGCTTCAACTGAAAAGTACAATAATTTCAGTTTAGACTTAAGAAAAAGAAGGCAGCATTAAAACAGAATATTAAAAAACAGAATATTTTCTAACTCTGTGATGGTGAATCATGGTGTCCCACAGGGTTCCATACTTGGACCCTTGTTTTTTATCATATATATAAATGATCTACCATACAATATTCAAGAAAACTGCCTAAGGACATACCTCTATGCAGATGATTTGGCAATTAATATTGCTTTAAATGACAGAACTCTGGTGTGTTCTAAAATAACTGATTTGTCTAACAGGATTGAAAATTGGTGTAAGCTTAATAGCCTATTAGTTAATAATAACAAAACTGCTGATGTTGCTTTTAAAATTAATTCAGCCAATCCTGGCTCTCTTGAATCTGTGGAGTTTTTGGGCATTAGTCTTGAATCTTGTTTGGGTTGGCGCACTCATATTGAGAATGTTGCTGGAAAATTAAGCAGAGGACTTTTCCTAATAGGAATTTTAAAGAAATATTTATCCTTGAACTCTCTAAAAACTTTGTATTTTGGATGCATTAATAGCCATTTGAGTTATGGCATTTTACTTTGGGGAAACCATGCTTCATCCAATAAAATTTTTGTACTTCAAAAGAGAGCTATTCGACTCATGTGTGGAGGACACACTGTAAACCGTTATTTATTCAGTTGGGCATTTTAACTATGCCCTCTTTGTTTATTATGAATTGTCTCTTGTATGTTAAGATGAATATATATTTATATACATTGTGTTCTTCAGTCCATAATTACTCCACAAGAAATAGTTCTAATATTTATATTGCCAAATGCAAATACAGCAAAGTTCAACATTAATTTGAAATTACATCTTTAAATCTATTTAATAGTCTTCCTAACAATGTGAAAGCTCTGCCATTAGTGCCATTTAAAAGAAAAGTTAAATTTACATTGCTCTCAAATCCTGTGTACAGTATCACAGAGTTTTATAGCAGTAACATGTTTCTGTAGTGTTTTAATGTTATTTTTATGTATGTTTTCTTGACATTGCTATACAACCTATGTATTGTTTTGGTAAATAAACCATATCTACCTCTCTACCTCTCTACCTATCATCTACCTATCTGTCTGTCTGTCTGTCTGTCTGTCTGTCTGTCTGTCTGTCTGTCTGTCTGTCTGTCTGTCTGTCTGTCTGTCTGTCTGTCTGTCTGTCTGTCTGTCTGTCTGTCTGTCTGTCTGTCTGTCTGTCTGTCTGTCTGTCTGTCTGTCTGTCTGTCTGTCTGTCTGTCTGTCTGTCTGTCTGTCTGTCTGTCTGTCTGTCTGTCTGTCTGTCTGTCTGTCTGTCTGTCTGTCTGTCTGTCTGTCTGTCTGTCTGTCTGTCTGTCTGTCTGTCTATCTATCTATCTATCTATCTATCTATCTATCTATCTATCTATCTATCTATCTATCAGAATCATACAACCAAAAACTGAAGCTATGGACAGTAAGGCAATATAAATCAACAAATATTAATAAATATTAGCAACTAAACTCCACTTATCTTTTGTAATATATATCCCAAACATGTTTCATAAATCATTCTTTGCATCCTCAGCGAGTGTGCGTATTTTAGTATATATTTTATAAATAAAAAGATCAGAAATGTAAACATCAAAAGACTAAAAGAAGTTTCTCCTCTCAAGAATATGAAAGATGATTGTAATTTTAAAAAAAAAAAGTACCTATTGCCCTTGGGATAATAACAAATTTACAAAACTTTTTAATGAACATGGAATAATTTTAGTTCCTCAAAATAAGTATAACATAAAGTTTGCTAAGTTTTGTGAAAAAGGATAAAATATAAACTTATAAAAAATGTGCATTTATCAATTTAACTGTTTAAATTGCACAGGATTCCACATTGATAAGATTAAATGTCATTTGGAAACCAGAATAAAAGGACATTTTAAAAATATTAAATATAAACAGATGAGAAATCAGCTGTGGTAGATCATTTTCGGTCATTTAATCATGAAATAAATCCAGAGGATCAGTTATTAAAACAGTTAAATGGACCCACTGATTTCATACTTTGGGGAAAAATATTTATTTTAAAGAATAAGGATCATTTCTGCACAGTGTTAAAGGTTGTACGAGAAGAGATCTAACAAGACATGTAGATATACGTGAAGAACTAAAGATTTTTTAAAAGGTAGAACTGGAAGTAAGACTTGAAGCTTTCACGGCAATGATTATTTATTAAATGGAACTTAAAAATTCAATGCCACAGCTGGGATTTGAACCACAGACCCACCGCTACCCACACATGGCTTGTGTGTTTAAAAACACCAACAGTAAGTTTGTTGGCATAAATAAATAGATTTTTTATTTAAATGACAAAATTGAAGAAAATAAGCACAGCTGGATGGAACATATAGAAAGAATTAACGAGGATAGAATGGCCAGGATTGTGTATGGTTATAAACCTCAAGGTAAAAGAGATGTTGGATCCCCAAAGAAGCGGTGGGAATAATTGAGTGAGGACAGAACAGACTATCAGCCTAATCCCTGGAGTATTCACTAATATTTACAGCTTGATTATTTAGACCTGACCTGCAGAAACACAGAAACAGGGAAAGTAATCTAGGGTGGGGTAAGAAAGGCTGGCAGTATTCTCCTTACCTGCATTTGTTACCCACATTTTCTGCACACTCGCTACTAGGCTAATACCGAGCCAAAACTCCTCTCAAAAGATAGTGGACTAGTCCAGCTACTGTGCATACAGTTAAGCAGGTTCAGGACAAAAATATCATACTGTATTAATATTTGTTGAAAGGTAATCATTTTAATAAACATACCACTTGTGCTCTCCAGTGTGCGTTTCAGCAAATCTCTGCCCTTCAGTGGTGTGTGATCCCGACACACCTCTCGTAGAAAGTTAATACTTTTTCCTGTAGCAAGAATCTTTCTCGCTTGTGCCAGGGATATAAAGCTTGGCACCATCGATTCCCTACAGGAAAAATAAATTCAGGCATTTTGATTTTTGTAATCCACACCTTACAGATATTTTAATTAACTGAAAGGTTTTGGAAAGTCAAGAGACTTTTTGTAAAAACATACCTACAAAGAAGTCATTTAAAGAGTTATTTAAAAATCTCGTCCTTATGTCCTTAACATCTAATTGACATTAAATTTTATATTAAGATATCCAAGAGTGAAATTCTAAATCTTATAATTTTTATCCTAAACGTTTTCAAAATTTTAGCACATGTTGCTCTGCCATAATTATTAGTATCTTACGAGGAAAACACTGAACATTTTTAGAATGTTATGTTTCTAAAAACAAAGTTTGTTTAAATTTAACAGCCATTTTCTAATGTTCTGAAAGTTGATTACCATGTAGGTTGATTTGCTCTAATAATTTGTTAATTATTAGCATTTACACCCAAAAACTAATTTCACTACAGAACATTTCTATGCTATTATCTATATGATTTTACATTGTCATTAATGCCTACACAATATGAAGATGGCCGGCCCTACTACTGGTGCAACTGGAAGTCACTGCAACTTTGTTGTTGGCATAAATCACAGCACTTACTATAAGTTTGTATATCAAGTGTAATACGTTCAGTCATGTTTATTAAAGAAGATAAAACATTAAGAGAATTTTAAATTTACATCTATGAGTTCTAACATACTAGTACACCAATAAAGCGATGGATAGTTTAGAGGGCTAATCCTCATAGGGTTGTGATGGTCGAGCAGAATTATTACATTTTGGTCGCAGTGATGTTCTAAGGATATGTGTTCGAATCTACAGTAATGGGCCAGTCTTTTTTACCCTCATTTTCACTTATTTTGATAACGTATTACAAAACAAATTACAAATAAATCAAACAGATGAAAATGCACTTTGAACACATAATTCATTAATCAAGTACCTTTTGAACTCACTTTATTTTTACATGCGACTGTAAATGTGGTAAAATGTTAATAATAATAATCATTTTTCTGTAGTTACTATGCATTGCCTTTTTCCATTACTGATTTTTTAAAAAGAAATTCCTATAAGAAGATTTGAATCTACAAACTATATTTAGTTCATGGCACACTGACATCAAGCCCACTTGACCACAAGCCTCTACTAACCTCTTCCACACAAAACATTTAGGTATCGAGCTGCTTGCTAGTCTACTATAAGATATTTATGTTTTAGCTATTGGCAGCTTATTTGTGTTCACAAAACTTTTTGTCATCGCTATCAGAATAGATCCAAGAATGATTAACAGTACGAGGGGCAGTCATAAAGTTTTAATTATCACCTCGAAAAAACGAAGCTGTCATCATGAAACTTGGTGATGGTATTAGTCCTTCTCTACATATTAACCCTTCAACATGACACATTTTTCCCAACAATGGATGTCTTGAAGGAGCGCTTGGTTGTAGAAGTCAGCATTTTGGCTCTTCAGGAAATGTTCCACCTCATAAATCACCTCGTCATTCTGGGAATGCCTGCCATACAATGGTTTCTTCATCCCAGGAAAGAGAGAGAAGTCGCTGGGTGCCATACCAGGGCAATACAGAGGGGCAAAGCAAAATTTGATAGCTTAAAGAAGCAGCATGTGTGACTGTGTCCTGTGCAGAATGAGCTGGGACATTGTCATGAAGCAGAAGCACCCCTTGGTCAGCTTCCCGCGATGGTTCATCCTTATAGCCTCCCATAAACTCATCAGGAGATTTCAGTAGTGTGCTCCTGTGATGGTTTGCCCCTTCTGAACATAATCTGTCAGCACCACATTTTGGATGTCCCAAAAAACACTCAAGGTCATCATGCAACTTCGCTCATCATCCAGACTTGTTTGACCATACTGAAAGTATCTGCGCCACCTAATCACTGTGTCACATAATGGCACATTGTTGCCATGAAATTCTACCAGCTTAGTATGGATTGTTGCAGCGTTGTTACCCTTCAAATGCAGGAAACAAATTACCACACGATACTCCACTTTACCAATGGGCTGCACCATTTTGTTTTATGTCCTCTAGCGGCGTGCTATGGCGATGTAGCATGGGAATTTAAATGTGTACCAAGACTTAAGACATGATAATTAAAACTTTATGACTACCCCTCATATTTGACGCAATAAAGATATAAAACAAGTTCTGACTTGACAAATGGAATGTTCACAACTATAATCTGTGGGTTGTGCAGATACAAAAAGATAGGGTCAGCAGATTCACTTGGTATAACCTTTCTCTCTTATAGCTGTTACAGCCAGTAATTGTATTAATGTAAAATTCAACTAATTATACCTTTCTCTTTTGTTTTGTATTTCTCAGAAATTTTGCTAAATTTACTCAAGAATATGAGGTAATGCACAAAATTCTCATCCCTATGTGTGGTCAATAAGATAATATATTATCTGCATTTTACACAGGACTGCTGGCTGTGTGCTCTGATCAATATAAATGTATACCTTAATAAAAATTATACTCACAGAACACAATATTTATCATGCCACAATCGATCTCCTTTAACATCTAAGTTGGCAGCTATAAAAAATTCTCCATATGGATCTTCAAGCTCCCCATCTAGGATCCAGTGACTCAACATCACATACATAGGCCTGCATACCTATAAATAAACATTATTATTATTATTATTATTATTATTAGTACCTGGGCGACCGAGCTTCACTCGGCATTTTTTGCCTCTGTTTTTGTGAAATCTTGTTTTTTGTGGGAGAAAATACTTATTTAGATAAACTGAAAGTCAAAACGTTAACTAAATAAAAATTTTAGTCGCAATTGTGAAGTCATTTCCGAGATACAAATATTTCATAAACACCATCATTTCAGCTGTAAAACATCTACTGCTGAATGCAGACCTCCCCCATAGATATCCACCCAGTTTGATGTTTTTGTTGAGCATTTGTTCCATTATGGAGTTCAGTTCCTTGCTGCTGCGATTGACTCCAGGGCGTTAACACATTTGCCAAGGTCCTTTGTCTTTCCGTCGAGTTCTTCCATGGCTTCCTTTACCCTGGCCAGTCGCTCATTAGTATTCTCCGATAGATCTATCTTCATATTAGACATTTCCATCTTCATCTTTTCTGTTTTGGAGTTTACATTTTCAATTTGTCTTCCATTTTTGTTTCCATTTTGTCCATTTTTGTTCCTATATTTTCTATTCCGTAGTTTACATTTTTCCAATTCGGTTTTCATATTTGTTTCCTCCGTCGCATTCCGGAATTCATTTCATTTCCCATTATGTCCATCTTGGTTAACATTTGTTTCATCAACTGTTCCATATCATGCTTTTCGGCGCACTCCTGACATCAATTGTGATTACTCTACTTTTTTTTAACTATTTCTTTATTTTTTATTTAAACACCGGAGCAACACTAAGCAAAACCACTGTTGAACAATAACAAATACTACAGGAAGAAAACCTGGTTGATAAAGCCATGTGAATGTACTATGCATTTCTGTTTCAATCATATAAAAAATTGTATGAATTATTCGTAATTGTTCGCCGAAGCGGGAGTAGTGAAAGAAATGTGATTGTGTTTCGTAAAACAAAAATGAGTAGAATAGCATGTGAATGTTATACGTTGCACATATATTTCAAGTGTATGGAAAAATGTATGGATTGTTTGTAGAAGAGGGAGTAGTATGTTAGGTAAAAGAAAAGGGAGTAGAGAAAAACATGTGAACGTAATACGTTGGGTGGTAAAATGGATTGCATAAAAACCTTCGCCATGAAAACAATTAGATATGTCACTTTTCATGGCGATCGGTCAACCTGTTTTGGAATTTACCCACTCTTCAACATACGATATGTATAGGCGCTGGTATGTATGAAGTTGATAAAAGATAGGGAATAACATGTGAATTGTTACGTAAAACAAAAGTGAGTAGAGAAAATAGTATGAATGTATTACATTGTATTTCTTTTTCAAACATATCAAATTGTATGAATTATATGTTGAGGGGCGAATAGCGAAAGAAGACTGATGGTGCCTTGTAAAGGAAGAAATAGTAGAGGAAATCGTGTGAATGTAATAATAGAATATTATATTAATTGTATGTTGAAGGGCAAATAGAGGATAAATGAATGTGCTACGTAAAAGAAATGCTAGTAGAAAATCATTTGAAAGTAATATATTGTGTAGTAAAATTGTTGCCACAAAAATTTCCCCATAAAAAGTACATATACGTACCGAATTTCGCGGTGATCGGTTAAGCGGTTTTCGAGCTTAACAGTTGGATATATATAAACAACCAAGTTGTATAGATGATATGAATTGTTTGTAGAAGAGTGAGTGGAGAAAGAGATGTGAATGTGTTACCTAAAAGTAAGTATAGTAAACAGTGTGAATGTAATATGCATTTCTATTTCAAACATGCACAAAATTGTATGACTTATTTCTAGAAGAGTGAGTAGAGAAACAATTATGAATGTGTTTCCCAAAAGCAAGTAGAGAAAACAGTATGCATGTAATACGTAGCATTTCTATTTCAAACATGCACGAAATTGTATGACTTATTTGTAGAAGAGTGAGTAGAGAGAGATGTGAATGTCTTACCTAAGAGTGAGTAGACAAAACAGTATGAATATAATAGAGAAAGAGATGTGAATGTGATAGCTAAAAGTAGAGAAACCACTGTGAATGTAATATGTATCTCTATTTCAAACATACAGAAAATTGCATGGCTTATTTGTAGAAGAGTGAGTAGAGAAAGAGATGTGAATGTGTTACCTAAAAGTGAGAGGAAAAAACAGTGTAAATGTAATAGCATTTCTATTTCAAACATACAGAACTTATGACTTATTTTAAAAGTGGGGATAAAAGTGTTTTTTGGTGCAAAATCATGTTTTTTTTATGGAAAATGGTTTATAGAAGAGTGAGTAGAGAAAGAAATGTGAATGTGTTACCTAAAAGTAAGTAGAGATAACACTGTGAATGTGATATGCAGCATCTCTATTTTAAACATACAGAAAATGGTGTATTTATTTGTAGAAGAGTGAGTAGAGAAAGAGATATGAATGTGTTACCTAAAAGTGAGAGGAGAAAACAGTGTGATTTTTTTTTTTTATACACTTGCCAAATTACAATCTGTTCAATAGTTGAACAATAAGTAACAATGATAACATTAATTCGGCTTGTTGTACTGCTGCTGTTGTCAAGTAGATTTATTGCCAGTGTATTGGGATGACTGTAGAGACGCTTTTGGTAGGACAGGCTGTATGCTGCGATTTCCTGTTTGATTGTTGGGAGTTTAAAATCATTGTAGATGTACTTATTACTGATGTACCAGGGGATCTTACCAATTGTTCGCAGAGTTTTGGTTTGAAAACGTTCTAGTATTTCGATGTTTGAGTTGCTTGCTGTACCCCATAGTTGAATTCCATATGTCCAAATTGGTTTCAGTATAGTTTTGTAGATGATTAGTTTGCTTGTCACTGAGAGTTGTGATTTAGGTCCAAGAAGCCAGTGCATTTTGGAATATTTTAAATTTAACTGTTTGCGTTTGGTGCATATGTGTTTTTTCCAGGTGAGTCGTCTGTCAATGTACATCCCTAGATATTTCACGTCTTGTGCTTCTGGAATAATCTGATTGTTAAGAGTAACAGGTGGACATGAGCGTTTACGCAGTGTAAATGTTACGTGGTGACTTTTAGATTCATTAACTTTAACTCTCTACTTCTTAAGCCACATTTCTAAGTCAGAAAGATGGTCTTGTACAATTTGGGAAGCAGTAGTAGGATCTTCATGAGCTGACAGAATGGCTGTATCATCTGCAAAAGTTGCTATAGTTGTGTTTTCTTTTGTTGGTAGGTCAACAGTATACAATATGTATAGAATTGGTCCTAGTACACTACCTTGTGAATGTAACAGCATTTATATTTCAAACATATAGAACACGGTATGACTTATTTTAAAAGTGCGAATAAAAATGTTTCTTGGTGCAAAATCATGTTTTTATGGAAAATTATTTATAGAAGAGTGAGTAGAGAAAGAGATGTGAATGTGTTACCTAAAAGTGAGTAGAGAAAACACTGTGAAGGTAATATGCATGTAATATGCATGTTTAATCAAATCTTTAGAGTCATTTCTGAAATACCGGGAATGTATATACAAGAATTGCACAGTAGAAGCGGGAATAAAAAATGATTTTTTATGCAAAATCGCGTTTTTTTGGGAATTACACCTACATAGTTGAACTTAAAAAGCAGAACCCTATCTGAATACAAAATTTGATCGAAATTGTTAGAGCCGTTTCCAAGTTGCCCGGAATAAATATATATATTTATTTATATATATATACAAGAATTGCTCATTTAAATATATAAGATTATTATTATTATTATTATTATTATTATTATTATTATTATTATTATTATTATTATTATTATTATCATCATCATCATTATTATTATCATCACATCATCACCACCACCATCACACTTTATCAAGCAGATGACATTCTTTACATTGCCAGTATTGCTTGAAATCAATTTCATGTCTTCACTGCACAAACTTACGATGAATTACAGTAGTACATTTATTTTTTGCTGTAAAAAACAGATTACAGTGCAGACTTCGAAATTGGAGGTAGGAGCGAGTGGAATCTCCATTGTTACTGCTGTTTTAATGTCCAAGAGGTAAAGGGAGGGAGATGTAGGTTAAAGGGTGCTCACTTTATGGTCATCAGTGCTCTTAAAAAGCATTTTATGGCAAGAGACAAACTTTAATACAAAATAAAATTACTAGTCAAAAGGAAAATAAATATACATAAATATACAAAGTAGAGTGGCAAAAGCCAAAATTAAAACAGTGATAAAAATGTCAAAAGAGTATAAAAACTATGTATCTAAAACTTCAAATCCTCAAACTCATGTTACTCTCCGCTAAAAACTTAAAGACCCCTTTGACCGCTTGTTTGTTGTCCACCGAGACCTCTGCAAGTCTGGCAGGCAGCTGCAGTCTCGAAGGTGTGCTAGAGAGGAACATTTTAGTAGCATGGGACGGACTGACAGAAGGTTGTCCCACAGCTGACAAGGTAAAGGTGCCTAGGTACCTTGGAATTTTACAGCACTGCCACTACACCCAGATCAAGGTTCCCTGCAACTTCCCTGAACCTTGCCGCCTACCGTGCAGATTTAAACAAATAGCGTAAATTTCTTTTGAGACATCCCTTGTAAGTTTCAGAAGGTGAAACAGTCCTCGTTGTATTCTTGAAATAAATCTTTTACGTTAGTTTCACAGAAATATCAGTCAATTATTAATTTCATGATAAATTGCAAAAAATATTTTGCAAGTAAATATTGCAATAAATTATTGATTTCATGGTGCAGTTGCATTAAAATTCACATTTAATCGCAAGAGTAACGTTGGTAATTATGCAGACAATTATTATAAAATTGATCCTCAAACCTTCTTATTGCATATTAATGAATTTCTTGTTATTGTAATCCAGCAAACAATTGTGTCCCTACTCATACAACCCTCTGACTGATCACTGCATGAATGTTACTCAAGTGTATTGCAGTAAGCACATTCACTTATATGTACCTAAGCATGAAAATAGAAGGTATGAAACACTTTCTTCTTTTTGAGAATGGCTACATATTACCTTGAGGACAAATATCTTTTTGAGGAGCCACAGTTATTACAAATTTATTAGTAGGATGTTCCCACTATTTTAAACAAAGCAGTTAATAAGTGTTCAACAACTTTTGCATTTTAACTCTGCTTTTCTAAATATGAGTACAGTTTTCAAATACAGGAAACTTACTGATCCCAGAAGGAACTTGACAGTGTCTCTGATGACAGGATCTCCATGCTGCAAAAACCCATGTACACATGACGCCAATGCTCCACCCTTTCTGTCCTTGCAGGCTTTGGCCACTGCAACCAAACACTTCATACGTGCTTGGGGCTCCATGGTCCATACAGCAAGCCTTCGGAGAGTGAGACCCTCATGTCGAGACTGGGGCTGCTCTTCACTGAGTGGTGAGTCCACCAACATGTCTAGCTGCTGTCGTATCTGGAGAGCAAAAGTTATTCTGAATGAGTTTCTCACCTGATTTACTCCTGCCATTTACATTATTTTCTGCAGCCCTTTCAATCAACAGAGCTGCACTTATTAAAGTTATCCACCTTTAACTTGTAGCCGTAACATTGCTGTCATCTTATCTCTTGCAGAATTCCTCCTTGTGTGAAGTCGTGAAGTGCAGCTTCCCTGATGAACACATATACTACATTTGTGTGTTATTACTGCTTCAGAGATAATGGGTTTTGTACCTTGAAATAACTAGAATTCTAAGCCTCAGCTAACATTAACATAGAGCATGGATTCTAAAGGGTCATGGGAATAACGCAGGAACTTGAATAACACACAAAATTAACTTCACTGCTGAATATATTGAACAAATCAATCCACTAAACAAATTAACAATACATTTTAGCACTATACATGCACTATTTTTAGATAATTCTTATACAATTTTCTCTAGCTTGACGCACACGTCTGATATGCATTGTCTGACAGGCTAAGTGAATCCAAGCCGCACTGTGTCTCAGCGCAACTGGCCACACACTCTGGCTGTTTTGATTGGCTCAGAACGAGCACACCTCACTACGTGGCCTTTACATCTCTTGTTTATTTAAATTGTTTTCGTTGGAAGCTTCTAGCATCTTCTAAACTTCCAATGACTTCCTTTTTCAAAATATGCAATTTTCTATAATAATTTTTAAATACAATGCAAACACAACATTACAATTGAATGGGAATTAACCCAATATGAATATTTAACAGAACAAATGTGTAATTAACATAAATGACCTAGCCAAGACCGCATTTACATTAATATTAAATATGGTTGTTATTACTGTCACAAACTATAACCTTTGCACTTGCCAAAATACATAAACCAGCCAATAATATCAGAACTGCAAAAATTGTATAAACTTCGCAATTTAAAATCTGGATAGATTATCTCTTTTAAGAAAAAAAAAGAAAATGTTGAGGTTCTAAAGAATTGAATAAAAAATAAATAGAAGAAATTATTAAACATGCTGTTTGCTAAAATCAAAATTTTTTTAAAAAAACTTTTATTAAACTTGTAGCTTTACTACAGGACTCTACCCTCAACTTTTCATCAACTATATGGGTTACAATAACATATCCTCTATATTTGCTTTCCCTAATAAGCGTCATATACTATATAGCGTTTCACTCTTAGAAGACAGTATGGAGTTAAATGGGACATCTCTGTCTCTATCTAGCGCATACAAGTTGCCATTAGCCGCGTCCTTTTCTACCCTCGCTCTGTTGCCAGATTCCTAATAGCATGGTATAAATATTCATTTGTTATAAATTTCAGGTTTGAACACATTATCCTATGCAGAACTTTTTTCTCTATCAGGTTATATCCTTTTCAGAGTCATTATACATTTCTATAGGTCCAAATTTCTTCAGAAAACGTTTTTTTCAATAGAAGTCCGATATTTGCTGTTTCTACACTCATCACGCACTAACTAACAAACTAACTGCTAGAATGCATCTATATTTTGTTCTTAGGTAGAGTAGACCATAGTGCTACTACTTTGAATTCTCTATGTTTACCCAGTTAAGTGTTATAATTTTTTAAATTAAATGTTTTCGGAAAATTTTATATATGTGCACTGCAAAAGTTACGCAGTGTGAAACTTTTTTGTTATTGAGTTTACATCAGGGAACCAGCGAGAACAAATGTTGAGGAAGGTTGGAGAAAGTTTTTAAAATAAACCAAAAGGCAGTAACCTCTTTCTTTTATCCAGTAAGGCAAACAAAAGGTATTCATCTATTCAGCGTCAGGCCTGACACAGAAGATAGTATAAGGAGCAGCACTAGCATTAGTTCGAAAGAAGCCGTATGTGTAACTGTGAGCTGTTATTGCGTTATTTGTTTAATATTTTTGTAAATATTTGTAGTTATGGAGGGTGAAGCTAGGAAGAGACGATATGTTCGTAAATAAAGAAGTAAGGAACGCCAAATAATTATGAATGTGTTAGATTATTTTTTAAGTAAAATGCGTGTAAGTAAGGCGGTAAAAGAAACAGCTAAGGCTATCGGGTGTTCAGAAGCAGTAGTGTGTATGATTAAAAAGGAACTAATGAAAGGACCTGTAAGAACGCCATCGAAAAAGAAAGCAAAACGGGCGGGACTACACAAAACGCAAGGTTAACGCAATATGATTGAATAGTGCAAGGTGGAGTGCGGCGAATTGTTCATTCTTTACTGTTTGCAAATATTCCACCCACGCTGAATATAATTTTGTCACAGTTCAACAGTGATGAGACCCTACCAAATTTCTCAAGGGCCACTCTGATTTGGGGTTCGAATATGAAAGAAAGGGTAACAAGTGCATATTAATAGAAAGAGACGATATCGATATCATCAGATGGCGACATAAATATCTAAAAGACGTAAAAGGTTTAGGGACCAGGGGAAATCAATTGTTTATACAGACGAGTCATTTGTAAATTTAGGTCATACAGTAACAAAGGCGTGGAGGGATACCAAAGTTAAAAGTGCACGTCTCGTCAAGCAGCAATTGAAGGACTAAGTACAGGACTCAGGCCACCTCGAGTCGCTCGCGGAGAAAGATTCGCAACTAGTACATGTTGCAACACTGCGCTCCATTTAACGTGTACTGTCTTTTAAGGGTGAGACGCGCTTTAGCTCAGGGGTCTGCAAATTGGTCATCACAGTTGCAGGAATGATGGCGCCACGGAATGCAGCCCAGTATGCACATAGCTCACGGTTTGAAGGGTGTTTTGGTAGCTGCAGTGGCCATGTAAGAACGGCTCTAATGCACGTTTGAATTTATACATGCTTAATACATATATACAGACTGAGAGGGCTTTAACATTAATTTTTCATCTTATTCTTTATTTCATTTGGAGCGTTATAATTTTCTGTACATCTATTGTTAACTCACAAGTACTGACATACAACAGAGTATGTAGATTTTTTATTTGTCAATTCCGATCTGCTTTTACATTTTACAATTATCAGCTTAAAAAAATTGCTCACACATGTATGTTGAACCAAACATAGCACTAATTTGCACAACAAATGAACAGGAAGACGGAAATGTTACCATATCAAATTCCCTAAATAAATCTACACATGAATATTACAAATAGAAGCACTATTAACGGTGAAGTATTCTTCATGTTTGAGGTCATTTTGAGTCACTTTTTTACACTCACCTTCACTTAAATTGTTTTAAGAACAGGAAATGTTTTCAAGACCATTCGGTCCCGTCACCAGGGTGACTGACACATCTTCTTGTTCCTCCTCTCTGTTACTATCATCCTGCTGCCATCTGGTGTTAGTTGGAATATATAGAAAGCCCACACACGTGGATAATTACATTAAGAAAAATAGTTGCAACCCAGTTTCACACCATCTAGCAGCATTTAGAAGCTTAACTTACCAATTATATAATGTCCCTTTAAGTAAAGAGGAATTTCTGAAAGAGCAACATCATATACAAGAAACAGCAATACTAAATGGATTCAACCCAGCCACCGTTAGGAACATGTCAAAAAATGCAAAAAAGCTCAAGATAATTTTGCAAACCACTACGTTAACACCATTCACAAATAACTGGAAATTTAGAAAATTCACCTATCATCCCTGCACCTTCAGGAAATTTGAAAGAATCTTCAAAAAGCTAAACATAAAACTGGCACCACAAAACAAATACGGTTTAAAAAACCTGCTGAACAAGCCACTTAACAATACCATCCCTTACAATCTAAAATCTGGAATTTACCAAATCAACTGAAATGGTTGCGAAAAAAGCTATATAGGAAAAACAAAAAGAAATTTGGATATCAGACTAAAGGAACATCAGAGGAACATAAAATTAAAACAAACAGAAAAGTCTGCTGTAGCACATCACTTTTGGAATGAAAACCACAACATTGGCCTCAATATAAAATTGTTGTTGTTAGCTAATGCTGGATTTCTGACAATGAAGTCATTAATCCTCTTGCTCTCCAATATTTTTCACTGATGGATGGGGCACTAGAAGTGGCCGGGCATATTTGAAGGTGGTCTCGATCCATTTCCTCTTGCAGATCACATAGAGGACAGAGTGGTGAAGAATATATCCCAATTCTGTTTAAATGTTTTGCCAGACAATCATGTCCTGTAATCAACCTGAAGATTGCAACTGCTGTTTTTCGAGGATACTCAGGAATCACTGTTTGAATGTTTGGTAGTTCCCATCTTTTATTCTTTGATTTTTCATAGTAATATTTTGCAATAATTTTTTTGAATTCAGAGTTGACTAATCTTTTAGCTGCATAAAATGGTAAATTAACTATAGATTTTTGTACACCGCTGGTACCCTTTTTTGCAAGAAAATCAGCTTTCTCATTACCACTCAGTCCACAGTGAGCCGGTATCCATTGGAAGACTAGGTGTTTTTGAAGTGCTGTTAGATGGCTAAGCATCTTCCAACATTCTATAATAGTTTGGTTTTTTGGTGACAACTTGGAAGTAATTGCTATAATTGCTGCCCTGGAATCTGAGAGAATAACTGCTTGCTGAAAATGTGAAATTCTATACAAAAGATTTTGTAGGGCCATTCGAATTGCTTCAATTTCTCCATCAAAGTTAGTAGTTCCATAACTTAAAGATTTGTAATAGGAAAAGAGGTGACATGTGACTCCAGCACCTGCTCCATCTTGGTTTGATATAAATGATCCATCAGTATAAATATGGAGCCACTCATGTTCTGGAAACCTAGTATGGATTGTCTCTAATGCCAATAATTTTAGAACACTAGTTGGAGTATCACTTTTTTTAACTTCTTCTGTCAGGTGTAAATAATATGTGATGTCTAATGTATGTGTTGGATTGACTTTAGATACGAAGTTTTCCTTTGAATTTGGAAGGTGTACATCCTTCTTGATATCTTGAATTTTGGAAAGAAAGCTCTCCTGAGTCTTTAGTGTATGTGTAAAATTTCTCTTGTGCCATGTATTGAATGGGAGTCTGATCAACTTTTCATGTTGAATAAGAGCCGCTTTTTCTATTTCATATTCAATGGGATATTGGTTGGTTAGTATTTCCATAGCTGCTATTGGTGTGGTTTTGATAGCACCTGTAATTAATCTCAGACTTTGGTTTTGAAAGATTTGAATTTTTTTTGTGTTTGCTGTTACAAGAACTTCGCTGCAGTAAGTAAACAACGGTTTTATATATATATTATATGTTGTGTTAAGCGTTGCTCTGGAACATCCCCACTTCATTCCTGTTAGACGTTTTAACAGTGAAAGGCGCCTCTCTGCTCTTTGTATTACATTTTCTATTTGTTTGGTCCATGTAAGTTTGGTATCAAATGTAACTCCTAAATACTTTGCTTCCTTTGTTTCTGGTAATTGTTGACCCTCAAAATTTAGTTTTATTTTTAGTGGTTTTTTTCTTAGTGAAAAGATTTGGTAGTTTGATTTTGTTGTATTAACAGTCATTAAATTTTCTTTGGTCCACCTCTGTAAGTTGGTTAAGGATTGTTGCATGGTTTTTTCCAGTTCTGTACTTTTGCTTTTTGGTTTTGAAGTCCACATTACCAAGTCATCAGCAAATAGTGCACACTTCACGCCTGATTTTTGTATTTGTTGTGGTAGATCATTAATAAATATATTAAAAAGTGTAGTGCTGAGCACTGCACCTTGTGGCAAGCCACAGTGTATTTGTTTATATTTAGATATATTTCTTCCATATCTGGTTGCAATAAAGCGTTGTGTTAGGAAATGACATAGCCATGAAAACATTGGACCTTGTATCCCTATTTTTTTTACTTTCTTTAGTAGTTTTGTTCTGCATATAGAATCATATGCGCTTTGAAAATCAATAAAAACTGATAAATTATCTTCTTTTCTATTGAAGGAGTCTTTGATTTCTTGACTGAGAAGTAAGACTTGTTCATTTGTAGAGTGGAACTCTCTGAATCCAGCTTGACATGGGGATATTAAATTTTGTGATTCTAGAAACCAATTTAACCTGTTTGACACCATTCTTTCCATCACTTTTGCTATTATGCTGGTAAGAGCTATTGGTCTATAATTTTTTATTTCTGATGCTGTTTTGTCTTTCTTCAAGAGTGGGACAATTATTGCTTTTCGCCATTCAGCAGGTACAGTGGTTTTCCAGGATAGATTGTAGAGTTTCAGTAGTTGTTGTTTTGCTGTTTTTCCAAGGTTTTTTATGAACTCTGGATGTATGTGATCTGGTCCAGGAGACTTTTTGTTTTTTAGATTATTTATTGCAATGTTCAATTCTTGCATAAAATTATTATTTATTTATGCCAACAAACTTACTGTTGGTGTTTTTAAACACACAAGCCGTGTGTGGGCAAAGTTTAAGAGGTAGAACTGGAACTTAAAAATTCAATGCCACAACTGGGATTTGAACCACAGACCTTCCGCTTGCCGGGCGGACGCTCTACCACTGAGCTATTGTGACAAACTGCCAGAATGGCATTAAATTCTCAAGTTAGTTCGTATTTTTTCCTGGTAAACCACAAAGGCAGTCTCACATCAGAGACAATTACCCCAATGGTGACTTACTATTGCAAGTACTTTGTATCCCAGGATTAAATAACCTTCACATGGTAATTATTATTTATTTATGCCAACAAACTTACTGTTGTACTGTTTCCTGGTTTACCAGGAAAAAATACGAACTAACTTGAGAATTTAATGCCATTCTGGCAGTTTGTCACAATAGCTCAGTGGTAGAGCGTCCGCCCGGCAAGCGGAAGGTCTGTGGTTCAAATCCCAGTTGTGGCATTGAATTTTTAAGTTCCAGTTCTACCTCTTAAACTTTGCCCACACACGGCTTGTGTGTTTAAAAACACCAACAGTAAGTTTGTTGGCATAAATAAATAATAATTACCATGTGAAGGTTATTTAATCCTGGGATACAAAGTACTTGCAATAGTAAGTCACCATTGGGGTAATTGTCTCTGATGTGAGACTGCCTTTGTGGTTTACCAGGAAAAAATACGAACTAACTTGAGAATTTAATGCCATTCTGGCAGTTTGTCACAATAGCTCAGTGGTAGAGCGTCCGCCCGGCAAGCGGAAGGTCTGTGGTTCAAATCCCAGTTGTGGCATTGAATTTTTAAGTTCCAGTTCTACCTCTTAAATCTTGCATAAAAATTGTTAAAATCTCTAAATTTACCAATAGAACTACACATTTGGGAAAAAAATTTACATAATCAAAAACAATAATAAAGTGATTAACTTCGAAATCCCAGCTTTAAATGAAGTGTTAAAGCTCTGTATCCCTAACACCAGATGGCAGCAGGACGATAGCAACAGAGAGGAGGAAAAAGAAGATAGTGTCAGTCACCCAACAGCTGATGATGGGACCAAACGGTCTTGAAAACGTTTCCTGTTTTTAAAACAATTTAAGTGAAGGTGAGTGTAAAAAAGTGACTCAAAATGACCTCAAACATAATTCTACAGAGCTTCATTTTGTTGTGAGTTCAAAATTATGTTTGTTTGTAAATTAGCAATGTCAATTTGTAATTGTGGTTTTACCATATGAAATCAACAGCAAAAGGATATGCAAAATGTTGATAATTTTTCACTGCTTTGAAGTCATGAAATGTTTTGTTTTCAGTTTTTTTTTTTTCACTTTCCTAACATACCTACATGTACAGGAATGTTCCTTTGTGTTCTCATAGTTTCTAAAGAACCATGTTGTACACTGCTGCTTGTTTAGATTTCAAGGCATGTTGGTTGAAGAAGAGCGGTTGAAGTAGGGCAACGTCCCTGATGGTCATCTTACATCATGTGATCAGCTGGTACAGATTTGCCCACCCCTGCACTAGTTTAATACTTCAGCTATCGTGAATATATAAAACACTAGTATAGAATACAAATTTATTTTCCACAAATGTCAAGTACATGAAACAAATAGAAAGCTGCAAATTCAAAGTGTAATCAAATATCTGGCTTCAGACCTCAACATCCTTCTCACTGTGGGCAATAGGAAGACCAGCTGTATGAGAGTAGTTATTAAACTTCTATCTGGAAATGGAAGTATGACAGTTATCTTGTTTCTTCATCGTCTCAAAGCTCTGTAGTAGGTTATTTTTATACATATGGCGCAGGAGCACTTCCTCGTGGACCGACTTTGAATAGTTACAAAGCAGGTACAGGTAAGTACAGTACATTAGAGTAGTGGGCAGTAGAAGGTGCCAAGAACTTGCTTGCCAAGCAGCGACCAGTCATGTCACAGGAGTGGATAGCAATGGTGGTTCAACGTTTGACACAGCAATACATGTACATGTGTTCTTGATGAAAATCTTAATGTAGAGCTTAGAATCAAGGCAGCACAAAATATCTCCCCAAATATTCATAGGCTGGTCAACAGAAAACTGATCAACAAAAACTAAAACATTTAATATAAGTTGTTGCAATTTAATTTTGTTCTAATTTATATAAGTTACTTATTCATAATTTCTCATCAGTTAGACCTTTACCTGTTCTAATTGTATTATCCAATTCTATTGGGTTTTTATATTATGAAATATAATTTTGTGTTTTGCTGATAAAAGTTGCTGCACATATGGATATAAAATAATGAAATTCATCAAGAAGATAAACAGAACGAAAGTATTCTACTACAAGTGTAACACAGAACTATGTATAATAAACTGACAAATTGGAATAAATGTAATACAAACATACTTTGTAATACTACAAATGTAGAATATTGGTTCACTATTAATAGACTTTCACATTGATTTCACCTGCTGTATAGTTGTTTCATCAATAAAGCACACCACTGACGTAACCCAAGAGTTGTGCTGAGGCTCTAAGCTAGCAGAGAGCCACAGCAAAGCTTGATTGGGCAAATCCTGCCAGTGCCAGGTATAAAGCTTACTACCAATCACATTGCTTCCTAGAGTAAAAGTCAATATTCTTGAAAAACTTGCTTTCCTGGGCCCAAATGACCTAATTGTAGACAGGCCCTAAGCCCCACACACACTTACTCTCTCTAGTGCATAAGTTCTAATAAAAGACATAAAACTTGTGAAATTTCCAGTGGTAGCGCAAGAAATAGTGTTACTTTCTGAATGCTGGAACTTCTTGAGTATATGACTAAAACATGTGATGCAACATATTGCTGTTAGTAACATTGACAAAAGCAAATTGATATGAATGATAAAGGCAAAGCTAATATGTAATAAAGACATATTTCTTACATATAACCTAAATTATAATACAATACATGTATTATTGGCAGGAAAAATATAGGTCAGGATCTCAATAAATCTAAATTATATTTTTTTGTGTCAACCAACTTACTGCTGGTGTTTTCAAACACACAAGTCATGTGTGGGCAATGTTTGAGAGAAAAGACTGAAAATTCAATGCCATGGCCAGGATTTGAACTACAGACCTACTTCATGCGTGGCTGCTCTAGCCACTTAGGTACCATGGTAAATTGCCAGTATGACAAAATCAAATCAGTTGGGGAATTTAATGCCATACTGGCAAGCTGCCACGGTAGCTCAGTGGTTAGAGCAGCCATGTGTGAAGCATAAGATCTGTGGTTCAAATCCCAGCTAAGGCATTGAATTGTTCAGTCCTGATTCTATCTCTCAAATCTGAATTATTTTATTCTTTTGTTTTAGAACTGTATTCACTCTCACTTAATATTTGTTACTCAGTTCCAATTCTTTGATTGTTTAGCATTTTGTTTCTTGATTTTGTTAAATCGTGAATTTTGTACTTGCTGCCATTCTTTGAATTCATGTAATAACAAAATAGGTACATACCATTGTTCATGGATTGAGTTTTGTAACCATAAATTGTCATGAACTAGATGAATGTATACTTAATCTATTGTGAATATATAAAACACAATTACAAGATATGTTTGTTTTCTGCAGTCGCCAAGTGACATGAGACAACAAAGAATTGTAAAATTAAAGAGTAAATAAATACATCAAATATCTGGCTCCAGACCACAACACTGTGTTACCTTTTAAGTAGATAAAAGTATTGCATTCCAGCAAAAAATCTGAAATTGAGACTTCACTGGCAATAATACTAGAATGCAATGAACACTGTTAGAAATACTGGGTGGGTGCATATGTAAACAGTATAACTTGAAAATAAAATGTTTAATAGCTACCAAACTTGGTATTTAAATTCAGATGTTCTAAAGATATGACACAAAGATTTTTGAGAAAATCCCCAAACCCCTAATTAACCTTTACATGGGAACAGTTTTTGAAATTTCCAAAATGTTGAAATCAAATAGTGAAGTAATTCATAGAATACACTCAATGAAAGATGTCAATTTGAACACTCTTATTAGTTTACCAATCTTTTTATTACATTGTACGAGCATCATGAGCATGAGCTCACATCAACTGACAGCTGATTATGTAAGCTCATTCTCATGACACATGTTATCACATGCAATAAAGCCTGGTTTCATCATGACCTATGGACAAAACAAGAAGTGCCCAATGGAAGCATACTTCAACTCCACGACCCAAAAAAGCAAAAGTTAAACCTTGTCTTTTTTGTTAACCAAAACATTGTATATGATTACAAGTGCATCAGCAACTTACTATTATCGTTGATTACTATTGTGAAGTATTGTTGGGGCTACTAAGGAGAAAAATTGCCAAGGGTATACCATATCTAGCTCAAATGGAATGGATCCTTCAACAGGATAATACGCCCACTCATTACACCATGAAGATTCAAGAAACAAACACAAAATTAGACATGAGGTGATGCCTCATCCACCTTATTCACTGGACGTAGCACTGTGTGACTTCCTCCTATTTCCTAGTGTCAGAAAGAGCTTTGGAGTCATTTTCTTAGAGATCAAGAGTTACACCATACAATTTTAGCTTTACTCAACAGATTATCCATAAAGGCTTCAAGGAGCATTTTGAACAGTCCACAGAATGCTTGAACCATTGCATTGTGTCCAAGGGAGAAAACCTTGAAGGTTCGTAAAAGAATTTGAGTAAAGCTGAGTAGTATTTTCTAGCAAATTAGCTAACTCTGGTTATTTTTTGGCAATCTCTCATAATGGCATTGAGATATGTGACATTTCCTGCAAAACCCATTAAAACAGGACTCTTTAATAATAATAATAATAATAATAATAATAATAATAATAATAATAATAATAATAATAATAATAATAATAATAATAATAATAATAATAATAATAATAATAATAATAATAATAATAATAAGAAGAAGAAGAAGAATCTTTATTAGCTTATAGACTTTGTTACAAGTTTCAAGCCTCGTCAGAGATAAACAAACAAGATTTACAATCTATATACAAGCAGTTTTATACAATCTAGTATTTCATTTACAAATTATTTACAGTTCATCTATTCTATACAAGCATTTTTATAATGCCAAAAAAAAGTATAAGGATAATGTGCAACTTAAAACCCACTGATACATGTAAACATGTACTCATTGATAACAGCATATAGATGCTATATGCACAGTATGTGCATAAGGCAATTATACTTCAGAACATGAAAGTGAACAAAACAGTATCTACCAAAATTCTATACACATAATAGAGATTATTTTAGAAGAGGCTTTAGTAAGAAAATAACAGACAAAAATGCAAATACGCTTAATTTTATACAATAAACTCCCAAATGTCATTAAACAACTGGACCCAAATTTAAAACAAAATTAAAAATATACCTTATCAATAGATGTTTATACGATCTAGGTGACCTGTAAATAATTTTTCAATGTATTAATTTTGTATATGTTACCCTGTAAATTTAAAACTGTAATTTGGACAATATCAGAAATTTTTAAGCAAATTTATTTATTTATTTATTATTAATTATTATTACTATTATCATTATCATCATCATCATCATTATTATTATTATTATTATTATTATTATTATTATTATTATTATTATTATTATTATTATTATTATTAAAAGATAAGCGAACAATTTATTAAAGATGAGACATCTTACTAACTGATTAATGTGACTAACTTCACTTGTTCGAAAAACTTTCAATCTTTAGTGAATTAATGGATAAGACTTCTGTTTGACATTTGTAATATTGATCATTACCTGTGCTTGTAGAACAGCCACTAGACGATAATGTTCCGTCAGCTCCTCTCTTAAGGCTGCAATTAAACTGCTTGCTATCAGTCCTTGAGGTTTGTTCAAGGAGGCATTTTCACAAATCTGCCTCACTTGGTTGTGCAGCCAACCCAATTCTGCTACCCTCAGTACATACTGTCTCACTGAACACTTCAGTCTTACCTGTAAATATATGTATCTGTAAACCAGTGGATTGGTAACACAAGATAAATACCCAATGATCTTAAAGATAATTCTGTGTAATTTAACCACAAAACTTTTAAAATCCTTGTAGCAGTTTGTATGATGATGCTGCCGTAGCAAGAGTCTTATCTTCAGGGTGTTCATGAGTCAAGCAGATAAAAAAGGGCAATAATTACTATATTTCCAATAAATATTCAATTTTGTGCTAATTCCACTTTATTGTTGTGAATTTGAAGTAACACAACATATTACCTTCACTCTTTTACGAATATTGATGCTGTTAGGTCCCGAAGATATTCTATTCAAGACCTAAGTGGTTTTGTATAAGTTAAACCCACACTTCTTTTGTAAATATCTTGGAATATTTACGAGATAACCACACCTAATGAATATCTACACACGGTATTCAATTAAACATCCTTCGGCAATACAATCCTATGTTTTTGGATTGCCAACAAAATCTCAGCTACAGCTACTACTGATAATTGGGAAAGTACCAGGAGGAGCTTTAGGAGAAAGAAGAAAGGACATCCCCAGGATTAACAAAGACATCTGAATTTTAAGAATTATTTAAATGCAGATGTGAAATAATTTTTAGTTTTGTTCTCTCACGTGCTTGCATTCAGCTTGGTATGATTGATAATCATATTTCTTTCCCATATCTTATATTAACTTTGTCAAAAAGATGTCTATGTAATAGCTAAAAACAAAATATAAAGCAAAGTATGTCAAAATATGAAAATATACACGAAAACAATCCAATAATAATGATAATGATAATGATGATGACGATGATGATGATAATAATAATAATAATAATAATAATAATAATAATAATGGTGATGATAATGATAACAACAACAACAACAACAACAATAATAATAATAATAATAATAATAATAATAATAATAATAATAATAATAATAATAATAATAATAATAATAATAAAAATAAAACTATTGTGATGATTTGAAATAAATACAAATAAATATAAGAAGAAAACTAGCAAAAGAGGGGGGTAATCCTGAAAGTGGGAATGGTGAAGTCAAAGTATATTTTTAAAACGTAGTGCCGTGTCTATTCTGATTCCAGCATCACTCTTAGCCAACTATTTGACAGAACGGACAGATGAGTACCTCGAAATATATTTTAAAACTCAACAATTAAATAGAAGTGTATTTTAACAGTTTACTATATATATTTAGCATGGCAAAACATTTGAACAGAATTGGGATATATTCTTCACCACTCTGTCCTCTATGTGATCTGCAAGAGGAAATGGATCAAGACCACCTTCAAATATGCCCAACCACTTCTAGTGCCCCATCCATCAGTGAAAAATACTGGAGAGCAACAGGATTAATGACTTCATTGTCAGAAATCCAGCATTAGCTAACAACAACATATATATTTAGCATGGATTGCTGAGTTATAGCTCCACAACACATTGGTTGGCATATCTCTTCGCAAAAGTATTTAAAAGTGATACATCATTAAAATCTGTTAAAATTTGAAACCAGTGTCATCCTTTCGCAAAACCCATGCACACCCTGAGATAAGAATATTCATCACTCCACTTAGCAAAAAGGGTAATCTACAAGAATGATCTATACATTGTTGATCAGCAGAGATAATTGTCAACTTTAATTGTTACACCAACAATGGTGTAACAACGTGAGGCAGTAAAGTCATACTCTGTTGCTTCAAACAGTGACACCAATATGTTGCAAGGAACATCTTACCATATCTAAAGTAAGAACAAATTAGAAACTAAAAGCTTCACTTATCTTAGTAATATTGCAAGATCTTCTGCAGTTGACTCCAACTCATTCTCAAAGCTATCAACTTGAAACGTGTTAGCTGCAAAAGATCTTGCAATATTACTAAGATAAGTGAAGCTTTTAGTTTCTAATTTGTTCCTACTTCAGATAACTGTTACTGTCTAATTTGTAATTCCTGTTTTCTTTTTCTCTTTCCTTTTTTTTTTTTTTTTTTTTTTTAAAGTTAGTGAATAAATTACATATTTTAAATATTTTCCTATGAAAATCCAAAGCATATAAAAAATATGTAAAACTTTAATGATATTCTCCAAATATTATACAATTTAAAAAAATGAAGCTATTAACAGAGAAGCAATACAAATAAACAAATATTTAGACACTAAGCTTCACTTATCTTTGTACTTGGTGTGAAATTGTTGAAAACTAAACACAGACTGCAGTTTCATTATACTTATTGATTTGTATTGCTTCTCTGGTAAGAGCTTCGGTTTTTCATTAACTACTGTAATTAGTTTGAAGCACTGGTTCCATAGTTAAATATGATTTAGACTGAGACTCGAGAGATAGTTTTTTCACATAATACAACATGCATATGTTTTAATCAAAAAGAAAAAAATTACAGAACTATCCTAGCCCTAATTATAACATTTATAATCCCTATAATGATAGCAAGCATGTTAAAGAACATGAAATTTCATGTTTTACCTGTCTCTAGTGATAACAGAAAATTTATGGCCATATTTCAAAGGGAAAAATTATTAAAAGTCAAACGAATCAGTTCAAACAATTTCCAACTATTTAAATTTTACAGGGCCTGACATTCATTTTTTAAAACAAAGAAGAGACAAACCTTAGGGTCAAGTTTGTAGCCTTGGGTCCTTGGACACAGTTTAAGGTATTTACCATCAATGCCTTCAAACGCATAGATTAATTCTTGCAGAAGCTGAGATTCAGATATTTCTGTACCAACTGTAACAAGCACAAAGATGAAAAACTTTGCTGCAAAGTTAGGTGAAATCTGAATTAAAATGAGCAAAAGTACTTTTCACTAAAAAAATTCAAACAATACATTGAAAATAATTTAGATTAATTTGTCAAGGGCTATTTAGATCAAAATGTGATGTGATACTTAGGTGAAAGTAGTTCCAAGAATTACAACTGATTGCACAATGGTATCTGAAAACTTACACTGACTGATTGTTGTCTGCCTTGCAACGCACACATCAGATGACAGAGGACTTATCATTGTCTGACTCCCTGGTGTTCTTTGAATGAAATTCTCTCTGTTTCCATGATGCCAAGATTCTATAAAACACACAGAGGTTTATTGCTATTATAAAACATTAGGTCTGAAACAATCACAATTTTTCAGGAGGAAGAAAATAAATTCAGAGTTGGTAAATCATAATGATAGTGTATGTGATGGTTTCAAAATTAAGTTCCAAATATCCTGAGGTTTTTAAATCATACAGATTCCAAAGTGGAATCATTGAACAACACCGAAATGAAAAGCTGCTTCACAGAGCCATAATGTAACACATAGATTTAAAAGTACTAGCCCACAAGTGTAAACAAATTTGAGGGAACATGTTGCAAGAAAACCTGTGTCAGAATGTGGAAACTATAATCATAGTTATTATTTATTTAATCCCAGGACATAAAGTACTTCCAATAGTAAGTCACCGTTGGGATAATTGTCTCTGATGTGAGACTGCCTTTGTGGTTTACTGGGAAAAATAGGAACTGGTTTGAGAATTCAATGTCATTCTGGCAGGTTGTCACAGTAGCTTAATGCTTAGAGCACCCACCTAGTAAGTGGAGGGTCTGTGGTTCAAATCCCAGGTGTGGCATTGAATTTTTAAGTTCCAGTTCTACCTCTCAAATATATCATAAGTTTTTTAAATTTATCTGAACCAGTATGTGAGAGGTGTGCTGAACTGTTGTTTTTATGAAATGTGATTTTTCTATTCCATACTCAAGTTTCAAAATAACTGTTTTTGTTTCAATGCTTTCGACCTGGCAGTTCATGTACTCTCCCATAAAAATGCAATTACTAATGATAGTGCTTTTAATACACAAGGTGGGCATGTGCAAATGAATGTTTTAATAACAAATAATTGCCCTTAGCTATTAACTGCTTGCTAATCAAGCATCATGCTTGTGTAGTATCCAGTCATGACCTCCACTGCATGTATGTCGTGAGACCATTCCAGTAATCATAAATATACAGCTCTATTGCATTGTTCCTTTCTCTATTATTGATATTGATATTTATTTTGTTCTAATCTTATACATTTGAGCTATCCTTGAATTGGGCCCTAGCCCTTTTATCTTGGACAGCTCTTTGCAAGACATACAATTGCATTTATCACTGGACGTGTTTAAAACATCTCATATTATTTAAACAATTGCATTTATCTGTTCTTTATTTATAGTCTTTCTCTTTCATTTCTATTTGTATTAAATCCCTTTTTTTTTTAACTCCCCCTGTACCCTATTTCACATACACTTCTTTGGTCACTTTTAACCCTTTGCGGTCGTATGTCGATATATGATCGACACGACAGTAATGCCCGTACGGTCGTGTGTCGACATATGATCAACAGCAAAGCACTTCACGTTTTCTCGTCTTAGTTGCAAGAAGTAATGCTTCTGGCAGCATGTTATAAGCATCACAGTGTTCGTGGAAGCTTTACCCAGCCTATACTGCCATCTGTTCAGAAATTATTTTAACTATTGCAACATACAGAGGAAATGTTTCTGTGTGGGTTGCACAGTATTTTGCAAAGGCTTCGAGCGCGTATAAATAAGGTCCTTCTGGGATTAAGAAATGAAAGTTTGATGTGTTGTGCGATGAACATGTGGAAGATTTAAGGTTAATGATTCAATCTGAGTTAGATGCAGTGAGTGATGATGATGTGGACAATGAATTTGAAGAGGGGAAAGATGTGGAGCTATCCGGCGCTGAGGAGTCTGTAAGTGAGAGTGAAAGCGACACAAGTGCTGCGAATGTTGCATGTGCCAATACATGGAAATTGAGACAAAACTGACCGGAAACATAAAGAATATACCTTTTCCAAGAATGTAGGTCCAAAACTGAATCTTGCCTTTGATGCTGAGCCAATTGAATACTTTAGTTTATTTTTTACTGAGGAGCTAATATCTCAAATTGCTAAGGAAACAACTAGATACGCGAGAGAAAAAATTGCCGCGTTACAATTGTCCCCACGCTCTATTTGGAAAACTTGGGCTGATGTGTCTGTAGTAGAAATGAAAGGGTTTTTGAGGATAATAAACTCGTAAATTTTGTCCAAGGTTCAAAATTCCCAGGCAAGCACCCATCCCTTGTCACATGTAAAATACAGGTCAGTTGTCGAGAGTCTGGTGAAAGGCATAAGCAATCCAAAGCCAAGGTACGGCTGAGAGATAGGAAAGGCTAAACAATGCACCACATTTTATATACAACTTTGAGGGAAAAAACACAAAGACTGTATTGTCTGCAACAATCGAAAACTCAATGGGGCGAGAAAAGAAACGTATTTCTACTGTAACATGTGTGCAAATAAACCGGCCATGTGTATCAGCGAATGTTTTGAGCACTATCACATGCTTGTCAATTATAAAAAGTAATTGTTCTGTAATAATGAGAAGTGTGTGACATGTATATGTGTGCATAGTGTTCGTGTGTTCGTTTACATTTTATATAAATGACTATTTATGGCAGAACGCTTTTTCATTGCTATGTGTTTTTTATGACATGGATACTTTATTTCGGTCTAAAGTGTTTACAAACTTAAAACGATTAAAAAATTCCCATATTAGTGGACAGTGTAAGCAGTACAAACTGTTCAAGTGCATCAACAATTCTCCGTTTAGCTCAGCTATGTCTGATAATCATCTGCAGTGTAGGTAAGTACAGTAACATAGGCCACTTTTGCAAGAAGTTTTGCTCCCATTTGCGTAGCTCTAGCAGCAACTTTAAAGGTCCGTCCTGGCTGAGGAAATTTCTTCCCAGGACATCAACCGCAAAGGGTTAAGAACACAGTTAAACTGATTTAACCTAGCTTCCCTCCTTCTTTAACACATAACAGCTTCAAAACCATTTGCTCTGTTTCGTCACATGGCGAGGTGTACCTGTTGCTTGTTTGTCTTTCCTCACATGATAACTACCTTTCTGATCTCCTCCCTTTTCACGACCATATTTAACACCCGTTTCTTTGCCTTCCTGCTTACACACATCCACTGCCATGTCATCTTTTTCGCTCGTATTTTTCTAATTTTCTTTGGAATTGCTCCCTTACACTCACTATTCCATACCCTAATAAACTCACTTAAAGTCATGTGAGATGTTTTAAAACATTGCCACAACTACATTAATTCACTCCTTTCAAGCTTTTCTTCTTCCTTCTTTTTTTTTTTTTCTTCTTCTCCTCCTCCTTCCCATCACTTCCTATCTCAGCTGGTGCTTCACTCAAGGTCGTTTCTCCCACCCTGTACTGCACAACACACGTGTTGCTAGCACATTTTGAAGAGTTTGCACTTCCTGATCGTTCGCCTCCTCAGTTGGTGTTGTATTCTGTTGATCCAAGCTCTTTGTGTCAATTTTGTTTTCCTGGCTCACGGTCTTCTTTTTGTCCACCTCATCATTTTTTCGCTCTGATGTCCCTTCTGTCATTTTTCCATTGATCCATAGCTGCAAATTTCTAATGTATGCCATTTTTCCTTGCTTATGTGCCGATCTTCTTTGTTCTATTAATCTTCTCAGTATTTCTCTTTGCTTATAAGTTAAATCCCTGTTAATATAGATGTCCGTGCTTCTCAGTTTTTTTGCTTGTTTTATTACATCTGAGGCCAATTGCGTGCTAATGAATTTTACCAAGATATTTCTTCTTCCTCTTCTGTTGCCGAATTTAAAAGCTTCACAAATTTCGTAGCATCTTACTTCCATCCCTAATCTTCTTCCTAAAAGTTCTCGTATCTCTCTTCTTGCATCCCTTCCTGCTCTTTCCTCAATTCCCGTAATTACTAGGTTGTACCGTCTGTTCTTATCTTCCATTTCTTCCACTGTTCTTCTAATGTTCATCGTCTCGCTCTTAACTTCCTCCACATTTCTATTAAACTCTTCTTCTCTATCAATCATTTCTGTACCTGTGTTTCTTACTAATAATCTTTCCAATTCAATCAATTCCCTCATCACACTATTGGTTGTTTCCCCGGCTGCCATGTTCATTGTTCCCTTCTTCCTCTCACTTATGAGCACTGTCACAAGACACGTCTGTCTCCTTCCGCTGCTGACTTAGAACTCACTTGCAGATTAGTCCTTTCTCTATTAAGAAACATAATGCTTATATGGCTTAGTCTGAATTATAGAAAGTAACTGACTGTGCTGATATTTATTTCCACCCAAAATATAATTTAGTGCCCAAACCTGGGATGCATACCAGGGGTAACTACTGCAATAGGTTGGCTACTGAAATACTAAAGCATATTAAATTCAAAGGCAAGTTGATTAATAACACTAAACAGCACTGTTTTCAACACTTCCAGGAAAGAAGATATTAAAACATATACTTAAATAATGTTATACTGATACTTCATTACTATGACTAATAAGAAAAGCAGTGAAAATTAACCTAAATAACACAGCTGATGTGAGTGACCTGCTTATAACTTACTCCTTTTGTGAAGGCGTGCAATTTTCCACACTGATCATGGCTCAAAACAATTCACTACTCAATATGAAGGAAAAGAGAATCAGAAAGAGAGATCTAACTCGGTTTTGTAGTGCCATCGGCAGATTCACAGAAGAGACTGATAGAATATTATGAATGCTACACAGGGTGCTTGGAGAATGCTTTGTAGAAGTATTTGAGTCGTCCTACGAACACTTTTAGTTTCATTCAACTTTTTATCCTGACGTGTTTTGATCACCATCTTCATTATCAATGGTTTTTCAACTGGCACTTGAAGAAGAGGAATCAGTTGTCGTCGTGACTATGCTGCTATCTGGGTTTACATCCAGATAGCAGCAGCACAGTCCTAACTGAAACATGAAATGCGTCTGGATGGATGAAAAGTAAGTTAAGTGAAACTAAAAGTGTCTATAAGCCAACTCAAATACTTCTACAAATCACTTGAAATGTTTCACTGTTTATATCACTTCGTATATGTTAAGTGGACTGAGAAAGCTGTTACATCAACATGTCATTCATGATTTTCTACCTGTCGAGGAGTACAAAAGTGGTATTCCAACATGTGAAGAATACAAAATTTATGATGAAAATGAGATTAGCAGTGTGGGAGAATATTCATATCATGAAGAATAGGAATCAAGCAATGAATTTTGAAGTACCAGCAATAGACATACTACTACTGAGCAAGAAGGGAGCAGACCAGGTAATGATGGAAAAAGGAGACTGTGATCTGGCAGAAAGTCAGTTGGCCAACCAGCTGAAGATGGTGAGTACCCTCTCCAAAGCTAGCCCTGAAGGACTAAGTGGAGCATGACAGCAGACATGAATCCAATATGAAAGGAACTGCTCCATTACTAAGCACACTATAACTGTGAGTTGGACATTCTTTATTAATATAATTTAAGTCAATGCTCTGATACTTGATTTGCATGAATGTGTATTTGTTATATTTCATTAACAGTTATGTAACGTCATTTGTTTGCCAGGTAGGTATACTAATGGTATGAACAGCCTTCAGCCAACTAGAGAAAAGGTAATGCAGGGGAGCACATCTTATGCTTATATGGATAGTAAGCTTAGGAAAAGGAGGGTATACACAGAAAATATTCTAGTAGAATAAATGAGTGCTGTGATGATAAAATAACACTATGGCGGGGCTAAGAGAATAATGGAAATGTGTCTTCCATGTCAACTTGGAAGTTGTTTTTGAACTCAAGATGTAGGTTTGATAGTCTGGTTTATTTTTTTAATGTTATGCTCTAATCTACTGTTCCACAGGTGCATCTAAAGCTCTCTTACAATGATTTCTTTTTCACATACTTATTTCAAACCCACACTTCTTCAGCCAGATGAAAGTTTCACAATCTTTAGTTAAAATAATATTTGTTTTAACGTTTATAAGTATGATGATGTATTTAGATACAAGTGGATGGAAGGCTACCTGAGCTGTGACTTGTCCTCATTGGAATCTGAAAGCTTGATTCTGGTGTGCTCGTGTGTGAAGACGGTAGTAGCTTAGGTACATCAAACAATGCAGCATCCTGCAACCATACAAGAAATTTGCACATTTAAAAATGTTACAATGTAAGTGAAGCAACATGTTCCAAAATTCGATTTCTTATAATATTCATGTATTAGAACTTGTACTCACAATTACAAAGCTTCAAAAAAGTTAATTGAATACAAAAATGTGTAAGAATGACATTCAGGATTCACATATTCTTATACCTCAGCTGAACAGTGTACATTTTGTAACAGGATTTTATATATTCGGTCAATGTATAGGAGTCCCGTCGCATATTACTCACCACGGCTTAGCCCCTCACAGAGAGTGTGACAATTCTTTTTCTTCTATCTTGAGCGCAGTACAGATATATTATACGGATGAATGAATGTAGAGTATTTACAAAAATGCCTTAAACACTTTATTTACAAACAGATATTGCAATATATATGTATATTTTACATCTTCCATTGCTAAGGCATCAAATCCATGGCCATTTTTGATTTTGTTGTTTTTTTTCTCAGACAAGTGAAGTCAAGTCTCTGCCGCCTCCGTTTTTCCATCTAGAATCATTCCAGAAGGCTTATGCAAGAAATAATCCTTCAACTTCCTGCAATGGTACCAGTGCAAACTTTCTATTAGTACTACACTGTCCACTGCCGTATTAGTGAATTCAATACGGCATTCATACACAACTAAACACTCTTTTTACATAAAATTTACAAATACAGAATATACTAAAACAGTACATTCAATATAGAACTAATTCTTTTTACATAACACTTACAAATATAGAATAATAGATAACACGAACTTCGTACCATGTAAAATTTATTTCATAGTAAATCTTCCTAAGTGACTGTCAATCCTGATCAACCTTCCAACTCCAATCCATTGAGATCGATATCAGACAATATCAGATAATATCAGGTCAAGCAAACCTCTCTAATCTCCTGCATTCTGGCCTGCCCCTGTGACTCCTGCAATGTTGGACTGAAGGATCACAATCAAACTACTTGCTGAACTTGGCATCTCTGTTGATAGTGCTTACACACTTGTACTCCAACTTTCAATACTCAAAGGTTTGTTCTCATTGGGTTCCTCAATACCTAATAACTGAAGACCATAAAGAGCAAAGTAAGGAGCTCACAAAATTCAGTGGACAGCTCTCATCCACCCTGCAGTCCAGATCTTGAACCTTCTGACTTCCATCTGTTTGGCCCAATGAAGGATGCACTCCATGGGAAGTACCATGTGGATGATAGGGAATTTATTGCTGCAACAAGATATTGGCTCCGACATAGACCAGTAGAGTGGTACCATGCAGGTATACAGGATCTCCCATTAAGGTGGTGTAAGACCATAACATTCAATGGAGAGTATGTTGAAAAATTGGGTTTTGTAGCCAAAAGATTAGAAAGTAATATGATGTATTTGAATCCAGAATAAAACCAACCTGCTTTAAGAAAAAAAATGTGGTGCTTTCTTATTGAATGCTCCTCATATATACTGGCAGAGCAAAAAACCTCTGAATGGGTTGTGCTGGGTTTTGCCTGTCAGCATCCTCAGCACTTGTTGCCATCTGCCTCTATAATAGAAAGGCACGAATTAAACAATATATATTTTAAAACTACTTTTAAAGGTTTTACTGTCCAACTTTATTTAAGAGGATACTGAAACTGGTCACTGTTGTAGATACATGCATTTCTGGCACCTCTTTAGGAAACTTCATTACTCGCCATAGTTTATGTTCAGAAATGCTGGCAATTTCCTGGGAGATATTTTGTTTTAATTCTTCCAGGGTGTGTGGGTTGTCTTGTACACTTAAGTTTTAAGTTACCCCAGAGACAGAAATCCTTATTGGAGCTAATGCCATACCATACACCAAATTTTTTGTTATGAAGGGTTACTTCATGAACAACACTGGGTTCTGAGTTATAGGGCCAATTTTGTTTTGAGTCAACAGTTGATGCAAGTAAATTCACAAACACAATTTTGTCCCCCTCCCCCTTTAGAGAATTAACAGACAGGGAGCGTGAATTTGACTTTTTTCAACAAGACTCTACAACAGCTCATATAACCAATCTTTCCATGAGGACAATTTAAAGCATGTTTCAGGACAGAATTATTAGGAGAGATTTGTGATCCCATGACCTAACCCCCTGCGATTTCCATCTCTGGAGTAACTTAAAACAAAGTGTACAAGACAAACACACGCATTCTAGAAGAATTAAAACAAAATATCAGGAAATTGCTAGCATTTCTCAACATGAACCACACCAAGTGATGAATAGTTTCCTGAAGAAGTGCCAAAAATATATGGATGAGTTTCAGCATCTCCTCTCGTAAAGTTGGTAAGTGAAGCCTTTAAAAGTAATTTTAAAAATGTTGTATGGTTTTATCCATGTCTTTCTATGATAGCGACAGACAGCAATGAGCTGATGAAATGGACAGGCAAAACACTGCGCAGCTCGTTCAGAGGTATTTTGCTCTCCTAGTATATATATATAAATCAAACCCCTTTTCACCACAAAAAGTAGTGAATTTCATTTTGACAGTTATAAAGTTTTTGAAAGAAAATATTCCAATACTTCAAAAACTAATTGGCATTCAAAACTGAAACTTCATCAAATAGTTTCACATAACATTCCAAATATGTGAACCAAAAATCTAACGTGTTGCACTCACATGACTTTCTCTACTCTTGTACTAACAATTCTTACAAACTCTTATTCCTCTATCTTCTTCGTGGTAGCTGAGATAAACATTTACAGAAATTATCTTATTGTTTGTCTTCTTATAGAAGAATATAGGAATACAGTACACTTTGAGCAAGTCAAATATTTTAAAACTTTCAAATTCCATTCTCTTTGCATGGTAAACATAAAAAAATTAATAACAATGTCCCATTTGACAGAAGTATAAGTTCTCCAAAATTCACACAAATAACAAGGAACATGTGTGAAATGGTTCACTCTACAAAAAATTTATTTGGACAATTTGTGTGTTTTAGCAAGATCTACATTTTTTGTATAGTAAGATTTGGTCTATCTCTTACGGTTTACCCATTATGCAAAAGTTATCTAGAGTAAGTAGGACTACATGGGCTATAGCCAGAAAGTGCTACCACTATTGTATGGCCAGTGGATCTCCGGCTCTGACATTTCTCAAGGCCTTGTGACGTGGTGTTGCCAGTTCTTTAGCGGGAGTTTCAAACCGGGTATTTGAAACCTTTCATACATCTGCAGATCGCATCGCTACTTCGTAAATTTACGTGAACAGTATGCATATAAATGATCACAGAGTAGTAGAATATGAAGACAATTGTTATACAGTTTACATACCGGAAAAAAAACCTACACATACACTACAGCAATTGAAACCACGTGGTCCTTGTAAAACAGAGTAGGCAACACGTGCTACATTTGGAGCCATGCCTAGTAGTGAGACCGCTGATTGATGCTAGCAGAAAGTTTTAAGGGGACCGGGTAGTGATTTGGGCTCAAAAAGTCAATTTTTTGTTTTTCATCTTCAAAAAAAGTACAAACCTTCCCCTTAAAAATATATATATTGTAAGGGTACCGGCACATTTAAGGCTTTAAATTACCCCATTTAAATATGGTGGAGTGCTGGGTCACACTGGGTAAAGAGGGCTTCAGAGATGACACACTTTTCTTTAAATGTACTTTTCTGTAACTTGACATTTTTCAAACTCAGGTGCATTTTTTTCAAAACCACTGAACCTATTTGAATGAAAATTTTACGGTAGTTTCAGAAGCATGTACTCTACAAACGTAACCCATTATTATTGGAAAAATCCAAAACAGAAAATTTGTAAAAAAATATTTCTGCAAAAATATTTTACTTTTTTTTCTTACAAAAGTTAAATATTTTTTCTTTTCAATATAACCAGAGATATTTAAGTAAATTTAGGTTACCAATTATGAAACCACATTGCCTAGTGCACTACAAAAGTTTCAACACATATGCTTGAATGTTGTAGAAGGAATCTGTACCGTTAGTACTATATATATTATGTTTTTTCAAAAACATGTTATCAGTTTAAGAGGTAGAACTGGAACTTACACGGCTTGTGTGTTTAAAAACACCAACAGTAAGTTTGTTGGCATAAATAAATAATAATTAACATGTTATCAGTGTTTACCTTATTACATGCCAATTTTAAATAATTGTTTTGGTGTTCTCTATATCAATGTAATCACAATGAACCACTAAATATTCATCGTAGAAATTTAGATATCCTCAACTAAAGTTATGTTTTGGAATACTGAAATCATGTACGAATCACTACCTGGCCCCCTTAACAACCGGTGCGTTACTTGCTTCCAGTATTGCCAAAGCTAACAGCTACTGCCCATAACAGATGTAAAAGTAGTATTCGAACAGAATAGTGGTGTAACAAAGATATTGCTTGAAAATAAAACCAAAATGTGTATTTCAATGTTTTAAACTTAATAAATATCATATACTTTCATTGTTAAGATAATTTTTAGATTTCACTTTCCGAAACTCATTACTATACGTTGGCAAATGTTATCCTTCCCCCTCCAACTGTGAAATGTCAGAGCTGGAGATGCACTGGCCGTACAATAGTCACAACAAAAATATCAATTGTTCCTTTGTGAGACAACCCTGAGGAGTTATCTATCACCATGGTAGAAATTGCTAAGCCTGGGGAAAGTTCAAATGCATAGATGCCCATCACCAACTCAGGCCAACACTGAACTTCTCTAAGACCAGGCTAAGGAGCTTCTGCCTTTGGTAACATAATCATTGGAATACATAGAAGTGCAAAAAACCCTCAAGAGACATCCTCACCAGCAACAAGTTTGACCCTAACCCACCATCAACTTAGCATGTCAACACAGTGCTATTAAGACTCTGACATCACAGTAGCCATGTGCCTCTTAAAAACCCAGAATCAAACTAATAAGCTAATAGTGATTCCACTATCTAACATGATCTACAAAATAAAATACACATCTGCACCTACCTGAAGAGATGCCTTCTGTGATACTGAGGAACTAGAATCACTAGAACTTGAAGCAATGAGATCTGATGACACAGACTGGGATGAACTGGAATTGCTGACTGGAAGCTTTTCACTCATGCACATAAGAAATAGCAACACTGCTTGCCGCTTCTTCATGGGTAACTGAAAAAATAACATTATTACATAGTCTCTTCAACAAAATTAGTTTCTAATTATTATTTATTTATGCTAACAAACTTACTGTTGGTGTTTTTAAACACACAAGCCATGTGTGGGCAATGTTTGAAAGGTTTGTGCTTCAAGTCCCTGCTGTGGCATTGAATTTTTAAGTTCCAGTTCTACCTCTCAAAAATTAGTTTCTCTGATTTATCTTGCAATCACATTCAAATAATAATAGACTGATTCATCAAGGCACAATGAACTATAATAAATATGCTGATGGACCCAGCTTACCAATAAAGGTGATGGTGTACTCTGGTCACCTTAAAAACCAGACTATATACAAATAAACCAGGTTTATATTCTTCTGCCATGCAAATTGTCATTGGATGGGTTCAAAAACACCTATCTTCTTCACAATTTATCACGTGTCTCATCCTATGCAGCTTAACTTGTATAAATCAACAAACAAATGCATTTATGCAATACCCAGATCCATCTAATCATGAAAATTGTGTACAAAAGTGTGTATTAAGAGCTTAGTATAACAAATAGGAACTCCACTAGTTTATATATAACAAATAAAATAGTAATAACTCAAGTTAACCCATGTTGCTCTCCTTCCTGTAAGGTTTAATTTTCATCTCCATAGCAATACCATATCTGTCCATTATCAATTAGCCATATTTCTCTTTCAATCCTGAAAGCCCATGTCAATTAAGAGCTGAAAAGTGAATATCTTAACCCTAGCTTTATCAAGCCTTATTCCAGAACCTTGATTATCAAGGGGGAGGAACTTTGTGACCACCACTGGTAGCAAAATGCCTAAGCCATTTTTAAAACAAATTTATTTTAAAATTGGATATTATATCTTGTTATGTTTATAATATTTAACAGCGTTTAACCATTCCTTTTTTTTAAATTTTTTTACAGGAATCACATTAGATATTATGCCAGTTTTTATACAGAACTTGTACTACCAATGGGGGTGATCACTGGTAATAACAAAATGTCTCAGCAATTTTTAAAATAAGTTTATTTTAAAATTCTACATTATATTTTGTCATGTTTATAACGGTAATATTTAACATTGTTTAACTATTCCTTTTTTACTTTTTTTAACATGAATCACATTATAGCAATGGGGCAGTACTCTATGATCTCCTTGACATTTCACTGTTTCTCAAAACAACAATGAAAACTTTGAAACAATTACGTAATTCAGTAGTAGAAACAGTGATTGACAATAACTATTAAATGCATGCCTTTAATAAACAAATTAAGACAGAATTTTAAAAAATTACAGACGGTGGGCATAAAGTAACCCCCCCTCCCAGGTAATGTTAGGCAAATCTGGATCGTTATACATACTGTCGGCGGTCTTGCCTATTGGCAAATGGTGTTACTCGTTTAACAGTGGGTTTTTCAGTCTTTGGGGTTTTTATCCTTTGAATTCAAACGCGCATTCACACTTTCATTCATTCCAGACTCAGGGAAGGATGAGGAATAATCTTAGCTGGAGAAAAATTCCTATCCTCCTGGCGGGAATCGAACCCGGGACCCCTAGCACAGCAGGCAGGTGCTCTACTGACTGTGCCACGGGGCCAGCCTGATGTCTTTTTGTTGACATTAAAACAGTAAACACATCTCACGTGAACCTGAACCTGAGCCTGAAAATTGTTTTTTAGAGAGTTATTAAAGGAGTTATCCCCTTGTTGACATCAACAATAATTAAATTGTAGTCCACTGATTGCTTTGTTGTTTATTGTAGATCGCAGAAGAAAATGTATTCTGTGAGTGAACAGACTGATATACACTATGTGAATGATCTTACAGAAGAAGTGTATCACGAGCATGTAAGCTTTAAACAGAGAGATGCCCAGACAGGCAGTTACCTTATTCACTAACATTCTCATGAATTCACCAACGCTTGGGAGAGAGAGAGAGAGAATGGCTTATTTGAGAGTGTTTCGAATGTTGGGAGACCAAAAGCATACAAAGCACTGAACATGAAGAATGAGTTCATTATGTGGATGAAAACCCATCAGATAGCACAAGTCACACTGCAGTACGGGAAGGCATCAGTCACATGACTATCTGAAGAATTTTGCATGAAAATCTTCTGTCTATATCATCTACAGCAGGTGCAAGGATTAAATGTGGTACACTTTGAGTCAAGAAGAGCTTTCTACTATTGCATGCTACAGAATTGTACTATGTTAATGAATTTCATAACATGTATCTTGTTCACTGATGAGGCTGGGTTTATTTGCAATGGTGTGTTCAATTTTCAAAATACTCATAACTGGAATCTACAAAAAAAACTTTTAAAGTACAACAGGAGAAACCTCAACAGGGTTCTCCCTAAATGTTTGGGGTGGAATTGTTCGTGACCACCTCACTGGTTCCTATTTATTTCATCTGGGCCTGGATGCACAGACTTACCTGTACCCTTACTCAGGATGGAGTTGCATAATTTAAATGATGTGCATCTGAATGTCATCCAATGAATAAGGTAATGAGGTTTTTACACAATGATGCACCTGCTCCTTTCAGTCCAATAATATGTAATTTTTGAGCAATATGCAGGAGTTGAATTTTATCATTCTGAAATGGTTGAGGGTCCTAAATCCATGGAAGAAAATAGTGGCTATACAGGCCTTATAGTAACTGCTTAGAAATGTGTAAACCACAAATGTTGTGCCAGCAACTGCAGAACAGTACTTTTGTAAAATTCTAGCCTTATAAAGAGATGTGATACCTACTCCTTGCAACTTCCTGTGAAGATCAATAAATGTGTATACATCTTTCTCCGACCTAATCTGTGATAGTTTCTTCTTGATGTGCTCAGTGATAAAGAATTCATCCTGTACTTTAGCACTTGCAACAGGTTCAGTGGTTAATATATTCACAGCAATTTTCAGCAAGCGTGTTGTCCCCTCTGCAAAGCAAAACAACATTATTATTATCCGGACTTGGTGATTAATAAATTTTAAATACAACAAACTATATCAAAAAAGGTTGTATATGTTTCATACCTAAGGATACAATCACACTTTTATTTATAAAATTCTTTCACATTTATCACTCAAGTCTGTCTGTTACCATAATTTCTATAAAATGCAGGTTTCAACTTAGAAATTTCCACTCCTAAGCTATAGCTATATTCTATTTTACTCAATTAGTTCATAGATGACATAATAGATAAAATAAAGAAAAGCAATATACATTGCCCAATGATAAAAATAAAGAGATGCCAGGATTACTACCTACATATAGGCAATTTAATGACTGCAACAGTATTAAGAGTAATACTGTGTAATCAAGAAAGAAATTACCAAAGGTTGGTTGGGAACAGCCGGGGGTATGTAAAATATGTGGAATACCTGACGTCACGACTTCCAATAAGGCAGTCGTGGCCCGGATGACAAAAAAAATTACTGTAGTACGCTCTTCAATCATCTTTGATACACACCTTAGTCTTTCTACTTCAACGGCGGAGTAACTGATAGCCATATTACTTTAATTAGTAGTTTACCAGTAAGGTTATATAATGGTTATTCAGTCAAGACTGTGTACGTCAGAATTGTTATGGAACAAGTACTTAGCAGTTTGGGGAACTAAGCTTATATCGGCGATTAAGAGAGATATCTACATGAGGAAGAAAGAAGAGTTTAATTTGTCGCAGTGTTCACCAGCAGCCATGCGCTGGTGAGTCACGAGAAGTGGCCTTGCAATTCGAGCGCTCAGAAGCCACCTGTTCACATGTAATGGAGGTCAAGGGAACCTACTGTCTAACTTCAGAATGTGTTAGTGACAACTGTGAAAGATAAGTAGTCACCTTTAATGTGTGGAAGCAAACCATAGTAATTTCTAAAGAGAAGGGTGTGGAAAGGGAAATTGTAATTTATGCACTTGGACACTAGATCCTTCCAGTCAGTCAAATAGGAGCATTCGGGTGGAGTAGGAAGAATTGTGTAAATTTAACAGAAAGTGAAGGTAAAGTTTTAACTTGTATGGTGAAATTATGTGAAGCAATTATTATTAAAAGGAGACTTGTGAGTGAACATTAACGATGCATTCAAGTTATTTTCAGTTAAATTTGTGGTATATTTAATTATCTTAAATATTGCTTAACTGTTAATGAATGTGTAGCCTACATAATCAGATGGTAACTAATTGTGAGAGGATAAAGAAGAAACTGCTCAGGATGGTAGATGCTTAACAGATGATTAACCATAATATTTTCCTCAAATTGTGCATCTTTATTTCTTTGAGATTTTAACAGAGTGTTAGCTTTCACATTTGTTTGATGGTATATCTTTTAATAGTTTCACATTTTCTTGATTGTACACTATTTCAGTTAATTCAATTATTTAAATTATTTTAAATAAATTGCTTCTTGTTATGTACCTGTTGGTTTGTGTGACCTTGCACTATCCTAGAAGATCCTGAGGGTGTGAATTAGTTGAATTAGGTAGATATCTAACCAAATATTTAGGAAAGAAAAGAGTAATAAAAGGATGCCACATGACAGAGGCTACAACAGTGATGGGGCAAAAAAGAACAATCAACAAAATACAGAGCTACTGTGAACAATAGGGAATACAATGTAAACAAGTCAAAAATATTGGTGTGCAAAAGAAGAAAAGTTAAGAAAAGATGAGGAATGGTATTTAAGGACAGAAAAATTGTGGTGGTCAAGGAATTTGCATATCAGGGAGTTAGATTTAGCAGAAATGGGGAATGGGGGGCATATGGCAAGATGATAGGTAGCCTTGACAAGTTTAAGAATATGCAACTACAATTTGGAATTGTCAGCAAAATGGATAGAAAGAATATCTGAAGTTTAGGTAGAAGCAAAAATGTTATATGCAACAGAAATATGGGGAGCATCAGATATAAGTAACAAAGTAGACCATACTTATAAATAATTTTGTAAAAGAACTATTAGGACTACCAAGAGCAGCATCAGGGAAAGTATCATTATTAGAATAGGAAAGACAAGGGGAAAAGGAATAAATTTAGAAAGAATCCTAAACTTCTGGTATAAAGGTCTAACAAAAGAGGCAAACATTTAATATACTCGTATATCAATAAAGAAAAATAGCAAACAGAAGCAGTCAGTGGAATAAGGTAGGGGAAAAATATAAAAGATAAGAATGAGAGACATGAAAATTTGAAAGAAACAGGGAAGATTTTTGGAAAAAGACAACAAAAGGAACAAAGGATACAAAAAGACTAGAGATATGGAGTAGTACAATAGCTAAAATGTAAGCTATTACCTTAAATAGAGAATGGGGAAGAGAGGAGTATGTTAACAAGGGAAGGGATGGCATGAACGAAAACAGGTGCTATGTTTCTTAAAGGCTTAAGAACAAGTGCAACTGGAGTATGCAAATTATGTGGGGGTGAAGAGAGCATAGTGCATTATTTAGTAGAATACGGGGAACTGGATCAATGGAGAAAAAAGGTATTGGAAGTTTAATAGGATAAAATATAAGGTAAAATTGTAGCAATAAAAGTGTTGACAGGAAAAAAAAAAAGAACAAAATAGGACAGCTTTTAGGTATGATTAAGGAAAAGGGGAACAGGAAACTAAGAATAGACAGAGAAGAGGGGAGAAGAGTCACAAATTCAAAGGGATAAGAGAAGTAAAGTGCTCCACAGCAAAAGGCAAAGGTGTCAAGCACAAAGTTACACACCAGACAATTTGTATCTACCATAAGATGAAATAAGATTATGTATGTAATTCACATAATTGTATATATTTGGTACAAATAAAAATATCATACCTTCCCTACCATTCATTTACTTACAGTAAGTAGAAGTACTGTATTCACCCCCAAACCTGATATTGAATTCCACTGGAAACACACATTTCAGGTTCACTGAATCCCCTTTAAAAAATAATCTGATGTGTTGCAGTCACATGACTTTCTCTACTCTTGTACTAATTATTCTACATATCTTTACAGGTACAAAGGGAATAAGGGAAGAGCTGTTTGTTGTATAATTTCTTTGAAATTCTATTCCCTTTATATGGTCAGAACAAAAAAAAGGGAATAACAACTTCCTATTTGAGAAAAGTGTAAGTATTGGAAATTCAAAGCATAAACGAGGAATATCTTAGAAATGTCTCTGCAAGAAAAAAAAAATTGACATAAACCGTGTGCTTTAATGTAATTTCCAGTTTTTTGTGCAGTAAGATTTTGCCCACCTTACAGTTTACCAGCTATGCAAAAATCTTTTGGAATGAAGAGGGCTTCTGGGCTATCCCCAGAAAATTCAAGGTATACATTTCATTTGTCATGGAAATATCTTAAAGATATGCTATTTTAATAAAAATTGTGATTCCAAAATATTTTTACACACTTCGGATACTTATTCCTTACATCAAAAGAAAAAGGTTCATATGAACAATGTCCCATAGCCCTGTGTTTTCTCGTTATTAATGAAAGTTTATGTGCATAACTTAACACGTAAACCTCATAACAAATGGTTTAAATGTCCTTCTCTTAATTCTATACATGCATATGCTCGTCAAATCAAGAACTGTCGCACTCCTTCAAATACTCCAGGATGGTGTGGAATGGTCTCACAGGCTTCCATGACATGTTGGCGAAGAGTTTCATCTGCGATGTTTGCTACACAAACCAATTATTTAACATGCCCCTAGAGATAAAAATTCAATGGATTGAGGCCAGGTCAACATGTAGGCCATGGAACTGGTCCTCCCCTACCTATCCATCTGTCATGGTGGATACCAATCAGTGCCTCTCTAATATGTGACTAAAATGTGCTGCAGTACCATCATGCATAAACCACATGTTTTGTTGCATTTGCACGTGCACAACTTCATGAAGTAAGACTGAAAGAGTGGTCTGGATAAAATCCCTGTAGAAAGCACAAATAAGATGTAATGGGAGAACATATGGACCTACCAGACAGTCACCTACAATTCCATCCACACATTAATCCTAACTGTTGCCAATGTTCAGCCTGATAGTATGAGAATTAAGAGCTGCCTATACATGTTTGTCATGGAAATTTGTTATTCCAATCTCTTCCATCTCTTGTTGCTCTGTAAACAATACTGACAAGACAAACAATGGATTGGCTGTTTGTGCAAGAAATCATCAGCAAAAGTTCTCTCATGGTGGGTAATCACGAAATGAATATCCTGCCATGGTTGAGTGAAACTCACTACTGAAATGTACACAAATGAAACACTGAAGACAGACTAGTTACAACTGTAAGCAAGCCTCCATGCCTTCATCACTACGTAGGGTACAGTGACCCAAATAGGTCAACACCTTCCATGAATGAGAGCATAAATGAAGTTGTGAGATTGGACCTGGAAGAAAACTGAACATAAACTGTCATTAATACCGAGAAAACAAAGGACTATGGGATATATGTTCATATTCACTTTTTTTTCTTTTGATGAAAGGAATCTATGTCTAAAATTTGGAAACTATGAAGTGTCACGAAAGTGAATAAAAATAATAGAATACCTTGAGATCTATGTTTAAAATTGGTGCTATCGCTTATGGGGTCTGCAAGCCACACACCCTTTATTTTATAGGAAAGTCATGCTGTTATATGAACCAGGCAATCTTATTCCTATTGCACACGGGCGGAGGCAAGTGCCAAACTAATGGAGGAAGTGAAATCACCTTTCACATCTGCAAAAAAATTTCTTACATATGACGCATTATTTATATACCAATGTTTTCTTTGTAATCCTGTATCATTAAGGCTTAGCTTCAGATTCCATGGCTATGCTCTGTTGTCATTCCACAGTTGTCATAACTGGTTCACTCCTCTACTTAAAACATACCATTCTATTCTACATTCTGCATAGATGGCCAAGACAGGAACAGAATTAAAATCATTATTTGAATCAGTCAAAGATAAAATAAAACAAGTTAAAATATATGCTTTTGATTACACAACAATGAGCTGCAACTAACCTAAGGGTCATGCACGACTGAACATGTCACTCTTGCTTCATGACATTGAAGATGTACGAATTTCATCATAAAGCTGATTTTATTTCTTGTGATGCTTGATATTTTTAAAAACAGCTTTTACTATTCAGCTTAAAATCAAAATCTGCCAGATTACTCATGCAGGAACAGACATCAACAGCTGACATCAAATTGTATACACTTCCATAACTCTAAAAACAACTTCCAGAAAATGATTTAGACTGTAACATGTATTTTTGATCTGAGCTAGCTTTGTTATTGCATTAGCGATATTCTGAGGCGATGAACTAACACTCTTCCATTCCATCTACATAAACATTCATTCTAACTTTCAAGGATTAGGTATTTTGTCTTGTTCCACCTCAGATTGGAAGTTGGTCTCTCCAGTGCTTCTTTGGTCATCTCTTTTTCCTCTTGCTCTGTAAACCTTTGGGGTAGTCTGTCTTCCGGCATTTGCAATATGTGTTGATACCAGTTATTTCTGTAGGTGCTGATGGTTTTTGTCTCTTACTTCTTCATTTCTTTTGTGATCATACAAAGTATAACCTGAGCCTAAAGGTCATTTCAATGGCCTCATTAGTCTAAGTTGATTTGTGGTTAAAGCCCATGTTTCTGAACCATAAAGTAAAGTTAGGATTCCCCTCCGAAGGAGTGTCGCCTTGTCATGGCGGAGGGGCTCAGTACCCGAACCAGACGGCCTACTAAGTGTCATTTTGACTACTGGTAGGCAAGAGGTGTGGGGAAGCAAAGAACATTCCAAACGGGTAGATGAGGCTCGTTAGTCTTGGTCGACGACTCATCTAGGAGAAGAGGACTCCAAAATCAAACTACCCCAGGGGCTCCTACTACGGTAGAGACGGGTTTGGCGTACCCAGGGCACCGAGCCATACTCTCGATTGGGTTCCTCCAAGAGGTGAGAGGGCACCCGCCAAATGCCCAATCAACTTAGGTCCACTTTGGTGTTTGACCTCCCTCCTGATGCCTCCCTGTACACAGTCTGACGGATAACCTACGCGCGGGTTGTAGGAGGATGGGGTGACGCAAGGGGTGACTGGGTAATCGCGTAAGTCCCAGCCCCTGGTTATCATGTAGGATCTGTGTGTGTATCCGCTGATAAAGGTCAGACCCGGGGAGGGGCCATTGCATGAACTGATGCACTCCTGAAGGCAATTGGGTCCCTCTGTCTATACATTGGGAGGTGAGACCCTAGGGTGAGCAAGGTCCAGGCCAGGACTCTCACCTAAGCCGGGGTGGCGCCCAGGATGTGAGCATGCCATCGGAGACATTTGCAATGGTGGAGGATATAACCACAATGAGTACATTCAAAACTCAAAAAAAACAAACATTGTAAAGTAAGTGAAAAAGAAGTAGCAGAGTTGAGTGGTCCTCGCTACTTAGTTATTATAAGAAATGAGGAAGGTAAAACATTTAGGTCAGTGAATCCATTCGCTATACAGAAGGGTCTCGATAAGATAGCTGGCCCCGTGAAGAACTGCACAAGATCTCGGAACGGCACGCTGTTGGTTGAATCCATTTCAGCAGCACAGGCAGCTACTATATTAAAAGCCAACATGCTAGGCAGCTATCCGGTGCGTGTAGAGATGCACAAAACGTTGAACTCCTCTCGCGGTGTTGTCAACACACGCGCATTGGACTATATGTCCAATGATGAAATTAAGGAGAACCTCGCAGATCAAGGTGTAATATCTGTTTATCGGGTTGATGGTAAGATGGAGGCGAATATCTGCCTACTCATACACTTTTCCTTACCTTTAATCAGGTAGATCTCCCGCAAAGGATAAAGGCTGGGTACGAGGCCATTGAAGTAAGACCTTACATTCCGAGCCCGCTTAGATGTTACAAATGCCAGCGCTTTGGTCATACAAGTGACACGTGCAGTGGTAGAGCTACCTGCGTAAACTGTGGAGGCATCGCCCATGACGATGACTGTACCTCACCTCCCAGTTGTATTAACTGCAGGGGAGAACATCCAGCAAACTCCCGAGAATGTCCCCACTATATGGAGGAAAGAGCTATCCAGGAGATCCGGGTTAGAGAGAAGGTGTCCTTCTCAGAAGCCTGAAAGCTCTTACGTTTGCACCAGCCCACTATCCCGAACTCCGGTACCTATAGCTCAGTTGCAGCTAAAGCAGTACCATGTTGGGAAATCGCAACTCAAACTAGCGATATAAACGGGGCAACAATTTCAGACAAAATTCTTGTAGCTAGGTCACATCCAAAGCCTCAGATATCACCTAAGTCCGCCAGAGCATCTACAAGCATCGCAGTTCAATCCAGCAGACCAGGAAGGTCACCAACAAAGAAGCCGACCTCGACAAGTAGACCGATTGTATACGATGCTTCACCGATCAAGTTTAAGACCCAGTATAAAAGATCCGATTTCCTCAAGGAGAGTAAGGTTTCTCCCAAGCCATCAAAGGGAAAGAAAAAGCCATCTCCTAGGAGATCCTCTTCAGAGGAATGCTCTGGTATGGCTACAGACCGGCGAATGTCACCTTCACCGGTCTCCGTGTCAAATTGGTTCGAAGCTCTCGAACCGAAATTCTCTATGGGAATACGGATGTCCTCGACAGAGGACATGGAACTAGAATCTGTCCACACTGGGAGGCCCCCAGTGGAAAAGAGGCGCGAAAAAGCGTCCGATAAAAATGTAAGCCCAAGAGAGAAGAAAAGGGCTAAATTAATTCGACAACCACCTATTCCAAAGTAATGAAGAGTTACCTTGGAATTATCTGTCCCATACACAATGCAATATGGCTATCCTACAATGGAACATACGTGGAATTCGAACTCAACGGCCAGAACTTGAGCTTTTGCTCAAAGAAAACGAACCTCTGGTCGCATGTTTGCAAGAGACTAAGCTACGTCCTCAAGACTCTTTCCAACTAAGGCGATACACCCCAGTACAGTGTGATGTCACACCAGAAGAGGGTGTACCGGCACATGGCGGCACTATGATACTTGTCAGAGATGACGTATATATGCAAACTCTACCTTTGCACTCTGATATACAATCAATTGCTGTACGGATTAAACTGTCAAACATCCATTTCACCGTCTGTAATCTATATCTGCCTCCGTCTCATGACTTCTCGCACATTGAGTTAGAAGATCTAGTTTCCCAGTTACCAACACCGTTCCTGTTGGTGGGAGACTTCAATGTGCACCACCCACTGTGGGGTTCAAGTCGCGCTTGTGTGAGAGGTACACTCATTGCCTATTTCTTGGACAGTCACAACCTAGCTCTCCTCAACACTGGAGAGCCTACATTCATTTCTGACTCTTATAATAGTTTCTCGCACCTTGATCTTGCAGTTTGTTCACCTCAGTTGGCAGTCTCCATACAATAGAATGTCATCTCTGATTTACACTCTAGTGACCACTTCCCATGTCATATTAGTCTCTTGACGCAAGATACATGTTCCACACGTAGGCCCAGATGGCGTTTGGACCATGCCGAACTGGACACTTTACTCCCAGTTGGCTGTCTTTACATACAGCGAGCACGACTCAGTAAATGATTTGGCACAGCATCTCACGGAGACGATTCTCTCTGCTGCTGAACAATCAATTCCATGGTTGACTACACACCCCCGTCGATTTCCCGTCCCCTGGTGGACGGAAGAATGTCGGAATGCCATTCGTGCTCAAAGGCGTGCCCTTAGGGTTTTCCAACGTCACCCTACTCTGGAAAACCTAATCGAATACAAGAAAATGCACACCAGGTCCAGACAAGTCATTAAGGATAGCAAAAATTCATCATGGAGCAAATTTGTAGCGTCACTTAACCGACACACACCTTCCTCGGTTGTGTGGGATAGATTAAGGCGTGTAGTAGCCAAAACGACCCAACTACCAATAGCGGGATTAAAAACAGCCACAGGAGCTGCTGTTGATTCATTTGAAGTGGCCAATACGTTTGGCAGTGCTTTCGCTCAAGTGTCTAGCTCGGAAAACTACTCCCCTGAGTTCCTTCCATTTAAAACTCAGGTGGAATCTCAAGGCTTCTCGTTTCGTTCTAGAAACGTAGAAGATTACAATCGCCTTTTCACCATGGTGGAGCTAGAATATTCCCTGAAATCTTCGCGATTATCAGCACCATGACCGGACGGTATTCATATACAAATGTTACAACAGCTCTCTCCTGAAGGTAAGGCATTCCTGCTTGAGGTCTATAATCGTGTTTGGGTTGACAGTATACTCCCAGAAAATTGGCGGGAGGCCACCGTTATTCCCATCTTGAAGGCTGGAAAGGACCGTCATCTTCCCTCCAGCTATCGTCCTATTTCCCTCACCAGTTGCGTTTGCAAGGTGATGGAACGCATGATCAATGGACGATTGGTATGGTGGTTAGAAAGTCGTAACCTACTGACTAACATCCAGTGTGGTTTTCGACGACGCCGTTCAACTGTTGACCATCTTGTGTCAATATCGACACAGATAATGGACGGCTTTATGAAGAACTGTTAAACCGTTGGCATATTTTTCGATCTTGAGAAGGCTTATGATACGTGCTGGCGAGCAGGGATTCTACGTTCCCTGTATGCCTGGAACATACGTGGACGCCTACCACTTTTCATTCAGGAGTTTACGAAGGACCGCTTTTTCCGAGTAAGGGTCGGCTCGGTTTTTTCTAACTCTTTTGTTCAGGAGGAGGGAGTACCTCAGGGTTTGGTGCAAAGTGTCACGCTCTTTGCTATAGCAATTAACTCCATCTGGAAATGTGTTCCACCTGGAGTTTCGTCATGCCTATTCGTAGACGACTTCGCTGTCTATTGCACTTCTCAGCGCACGGCGTTCTTACAACGGCGCCTGCAGCAATGTTTGGACAACCTTAGAGAATGGAGCGTGAAAAACGGCTTCCGTTTCTCAACTGAGAAGTCAATCTGCGTTAATTTCTGGCGCCGTAGGAGACGATTACCACCTTCGCTCCGTTTCGGTCCAGATGTACTTCCCTTCGCAGAAGAGACGCGCTTCCTGGGTTTGATCTTGGACAGGAAGCTTAGTTGGTCGTCGCATATTGCACAGCTAAGAGCACGATGTGACCGTTCCCTAAATATCATGCGAGTACTGAATGGCAAATCGTGGGGAGCGGATCGGACAATTTTGTTGCGAATATATCGCGCACTCATCCGATCCAAGCTAGACTATGGGTGTATTGTTTATTCGTCAGCACGACCAACTGTGCTGAGAAGATTAAGATTAGACATGGTCCATAATAGGGGCATCCGCATTGCAACAGGAGCTTTTCCAACAAGCCCAGTGGTGAGCCTTTACGCCGAGTCCGCAGAACCTCTCCTCTGCAATACCGGCGTGCGATTCTCTTGGCAAATTATGGTTGTGCGCTTAGATGTATGCCTAAGCACCCGACGTTCGCTTCTTTTTTCACCACCACGCTAAGAGAACGATATAGGAATAGCACCCTTAGTCCTAAGCCTGCGGGGTTCCGTTTCCAAGACCTTCTAGTGAAGCTTGGAGTGGAACTGCCTAGGATGTTCGCCTAGGGCGAGAGGCTTTACCCCCCTTGGCTATCTGGCACGCCCCATGTAGATCTTGGGATGACCGTACGCCAGAAGTCCACGATGCCTATTTCAAGTATCCGCAAGTGTTTCTTTGAATTTTTGTCAGGCTACACTGGCCGTCGATATATTTACACCGATGGGTAAAAGGGCACCAACGGTGTGGGATGTGCTTATGCTTATGGAACCGAACCATATACATTCGGTTTTCCAAATAGCACCTCCATTTTTACTGCAGAGCTTTATGCAATTTATCGAGCCGTTTTGTTTGTTCGCCGTCGTAAATTAGGTGACTGCCTGATTTTGAGCGATTCCCTTAGTGCACTGCAGAGCCTTTGTCAGTTGTACAACCCCCACCCTATTGTACAACGTATCCAGGATGCCCTCCATGTTTTACACGCTTCTGGCGTTGACGTGGTGTGTGCATGGATTCCTGGTCACGTAGGTTTGCCGGGGAAAGAAATGGCAGATTTAGCAGCAAAGACGGCAACTACAGAACCTAGTATTACCATCTCACGCGTTACTTCGGAAGACTTTAGGCTTGAAGTGCGGAGAGCGGTGCTGTCGTCCTGGCACGACGAGTGGTCAGCTCTCCGCGGTAATAAGCTTAGAGAAGTGAAAGAACTTCCGATAAACTGGGTAACTTCCTGTCACACATCTCGTCGCGAAGAGGTTAGTTGGGCTCGATTAAGAATAGGGCACTGCAATTTTTCGCATGGTTACCTATTTAAAAGGGGCCCTGCGCCTCTATGTCCGCTGTGTGACAACCTTTTGTCAGTTCGCCACGTGCTGTTAGAGTGTTGCTCTCTAGCGCACCTTCGGGATTCTCTGCAGCTGCCTGCCAGACTTGCAGAGGTCCTAGCGGACGACAAAACAGCGGTTGATAGAGTTTTTAATTTTTTAGCGGAGTACAATATCATTTTGAGAATTTAAAATTTTAATTATCTGTTTCTGCTTTTGGACATGTTTATCACCTTGTTTCATATCTGGCTATTACCACTGCTTTTTACCATTGTATATTTTTCTTGTTGCTAGTATTTTTATTTTTTGAGTGAAATTTATATCTGGCTATTACCATGAATCTTTTAAGGGTGCTGATGACCTAGAAGTTGAGCGCCCTTATTTAAAAAAAAAAAAAATAGTTTGGATTGCCATCACTTTGTAAAATTTCAAAACAGTCTCTGATCTAACTTTGTTAACTAGTGTTTTCTAGATTGTGTATAGGAGCTGTTGGAATTTGGCTAGTTTGACCTCTGTATCTCTCGGATTGAAGTAAGAGAGATTGCAGTCCAGATAGCTAAAATCACTGACTTGTTCAATAATATTGTTAATAGAGATTTTAGATCTAAGATGATTTTTTCCTCTGAAAGCCATTGTTTCGGTTTTATTTACTGAAATTTCTTTTGCTATCAGTGATAACTTATGTACTGCTCTTTGCAAATTATCTTCTGAATTGGTTAATATAATGTGATCATCTGCATACATCAACGTGTTTAGTGGTGGCTTATCAACCAAGAAATTTGTGAATAATACTCTTAATACACCCCACAAATACTGAGTAAACCCAATTGCACCAACGTCTGCAGCAGTGTTAACAAATACAAGGATACTACGATGACAACAAATTCATTCAATACAATTATATTATTACAATTGCTGCTTAATTCATAAACTACAATTCCTTTGCTTTTATTGGCAACTATTTCAACAAGAACTTTTTAACAATGGTTTCTCTTCTGATGTATTTGTAATGTTATAATTTGTTCCCAGTATTGTGAACTACTTAGAAAATTTACCTTAAGAGAATTATACACACACATAGTTAGGGTATGTATACTTAAAGCTGCAACAAGCAGACTCTTTCGTCAGAGGTACTATTCTATTTAATTAACTCCCGGAGTTTATCAAATCTGCACAAGGCAATGCCTTTAAAATGTTATTAAAAAAGTACCTACTAAATTAAAGCTTATGCAGAATTGGTGAATTATAGTATGTGTGTAATTCTGTATATAGCATATTGTGTAATTATTGAATCACTGTCGTATGTAAAAAAAAATGTTATTTATTAATTGTTGGTTTCACACTTGTCTCCATTGACCGGAACTCAATCAATGGGAAGAAAGTAAGTGGATCTTATCTGCCACGGGCTCGGAATAAATATTGCAACATCAATAGTCTAGCTTCAGTTCCCCTGAGAAGGGCGGCAGAGTTAGTCACTGAAAGCTTGGGCAGTTACCCAAATTTGACCTGGCTGTTAGCCCGAGAAGTTATCATCCAAGTTAATGTCTTTTTACGTCACCCACAGGTTTGTTTTTGAATCTCTGTGGGATCAGGAGACACAGAAAAAAATGTGCACATATAGGAAATTAATATACATTACTTTGATTTATTTTAATAGTAATCAGTTTCAACTCTTACTGCTTTTAAAAGTGTCTTGTATCCTTCAGGACTATCACCCTCATTTTCCTATTCTACAACATCTGACGTACTTGGATTCCCTCTGCATGTGATATTTACGGTCAACTCTGTCATAGCAACAAGTTGAACATATACTTTAGCACAACAGGAAGTACAAAAATGTGTACAGATTTTCCAGCTTGTCATTGTTTAGAACAGCTTACGCAAGCACTTGGTCAGAATTTCGGCAAAGTCCCACTCGGCAGTGTGTACGAATGGTCACGAAAGTTGCCGAAGTTGCTGTGTTAATGCAGTGCTGCCAACAGCAGAATGTCTCTAGGAGTCTGTTGCCAATAGTAAGCTTGAATGTTTTTGCGGGAGTCGGCAGTATGCTGTGACCTTCCTAGAAGCAAGTAGCGCAATGGCTAGGTTTATCAGTATATTGGATTTGGCGCCTCTGTGCTTAAATGAAGAGGCATGCATGCAATTCCTCTACGAGAAATATATATATTATATTATAAATATAATAATATAATACTAATAAATATAATATATATAAATAATATATAATATAATAATATTAAATAAAAATACAATAAAATAATATAATATAAAATAAATAAAAAAGAACGATAAATAATAATATAATAAACATAATATATATATAATATAAATCTAATAACATTAAAAAAATAATATAAAATAAAAAAAGAATGATAAATAATAAACTTAATAAAAATATAATAAAAAAATATAATATAATAAACATGATAGCATTAAATAATAATAATACAAAAAAAGATAAAAGATAAAGATAAAATAAAGATAAAGGTAAAAGATAAAATAAATAAACAAAAAAGAACGATAAATAATAAACATAATAAAAATATAATAATATTAATATATTATAATATAAATATAATAAACATAAGTATAATATATAGTATTATATATAAATAATAATATATAATATAAATGTAATAATAATAATAATAATAATAATAATAATAATAATAATAATAATAATAATAATAATAATAATAATAATAATAATCATCATCATCATCATAAGGTTCCTGAGAACCTTCAGCTAGCTTTGGGTGATCAACAATATCACAAGAAAATCATCAAGGCACGCAAAGTTAATGTTTAAATTCAATGTAAACTTCATGATTTGTTTTTTTGTTTCCTCCTAATAAATAAATAAATTTAAAAAAATAATATAATAAAAATAATATAATAATAAAGAACGAGCCAGCGTATCGTGGATCCAGTAACAAGGCAATAAGGATAATGTACACAATAATTCACACTAGCGATATATCTGTGTGAGCAAGAGCAAAATAATGTACACAATGAGCAAAATAATAATGTACAGAATCCACAACAATAGTATAAGAGCAAAATAATGTACACAATGAGCAAAAAAATAATGTACAGAATCCACAACAATAGTATGGAGTTGCGCTAGGCGATAGCGGTGTATGTCTGTGGCGGCAACGACGCTAGTGAGTGCATTTGTGTTTAATGTGTTGGCAACGAAAACTAGTGTAGTGTAAAAAGCAATGTTGGCAGATGTGAAAATCGTCTGCTAGTCATGCAGTGAAATCTAGTGGGCGATTGTGAAACTACTGTCGGCGCATGCGCAGTAAGTAAGTTCGGACTTATAATCTGGCTGGCAAGTGGAAAGTGAGCTGTTCTAAACATGAGCCGAAAGTAGTAATCTACAGTAAAATTGTAAAGTTCTATTACAATTTTATTTTTTACTTTGTGGATAGGTTGGGCCCACTTCTTGTCACCTAGGCGTGGATCCTGCCTACACTGGCATATTGCGCTCCTCAGTTAGATCCCTAGATTCCGTCAATGATCCTTGATCTCCTTGTCAGGTCCACCAAGGAGTTGATGTGATCTATACTCCATACAGCCTTAGATCTACACCTTGTATCCCTCTGCGATAACCTGATGTTATCATCTGCGACTAACACATATCAAACACCACATGGACTCATGCCTCGTGTTTATGTTGCAACAGAACGATATTTACTTAGGAGTATTAGGAATATTGCTGTTATCGCGTTACATTCAAGTAGTCTTTACCAGGGTTATCATATATCTTGAAAACTCACAGATAATAACCGATATTTAGGGTACTACATTTTATGGTGTCCTTTGGTTTCGGTGTATGATGGGCTAGTTGTTGATGGCTTGTGTTTACATCAAGTGCGGATCTAAGGGTAGAGCGATTATAGATATATTGTGTCAATTGCAGTTCCTGGTGGCCTGAATAGAGTCCCAGTTGTTATCACAAGGCTGAGTGCACCCCAGACCAAATCTCCCTGCAGGGGAAAAGTCCCTGGTCCTCCACACCAGAGCCAGTCACAGTGTACTTAATTAATAATATGAAATTGCAGGGGAGAATTGACTTAGAGGTGTGAATGCCAGGTATGGCAACTTCCCTGAAGTTCTACTTATCCAAACTTCTAATTATAATATGAAACTTTTAAATGTTAATGTGGTCAGATGGTATGATCGATCTATGCAGTTAGAACCTGCTATTTGTAAGGAGTGTCTCTTTAAATGTAATTGCCATGCTAAATTCTTTAAGTGGAGTTTTGAACAGTGTTTTTTCACTTGTTTCCCCTAGTAACATCAACAATAAGCTACTTGTTAAAGTTAAATGTGTCACATTTTAATAAATGACCAACTTAATGGTATGTTAATTATTATTTATTTATGCCAACAAACTTACTGTTGGTGTTTTTAAACACACAAGCCGTGTGTGGGCAAAGTTTAAGAGGTAGAACCGGAACTTAAAAATTCAATGCCACAACTGGGATTTGAACCACAGACCTTCCGCTTGCCGGGCGGACGCTCTACCACTGAGCTATTGTGACAAACTGCCAGAATGACATTAAATTCTCAAGCCAGTTCGAATTTCTCCTGGTAAACCACAAAGGCAGTCTCACATCAGAAACAATTACCCCAATGGTGACTTACTATTGCAAGTACTTTATATACCAGGATTAAATAACCTTCACATGGTAATTATTATTTATTTATGCCAACAAACTTGCTGTTGGTGTTTTTAAACACACAAGCCGTGTGTGGGCAAAGTTTAAGAGGTAGAACTGGAACTTAAAAATTCAATGCCACAACTGGGATTTGAACCACAGACCTTCCGCTTGCCGGGCGGACGCTCTACCACTGAGCTATTGTGACAAACTGCCAGAATGACATTAAATTCTCAAGCCAGTTCGAATTTCTCCTGGTAAACCACAAAGGCAGTCTCACATCAGAAACAATTACCTCAATGGTGACTTACTATTGCAAGTACTTTATATACCAGGATTAAATAACCTTCACATGGTAATTATTATTTATTTATGCAGTTTCTGATGTGAGACTGCCTTTGTGGTTTACCAGGAGAAATTCGAACTGGCTTGAGAATTTAATGTCATTCTGGCAGTTTGTCACAATAGCTCAGTGGTTAGAGCGTCTGCCCGGCAAGCGGAAGGTCTGTGGTTCAAATCCCAGTTGTGGCATTGGATTTTTAAGTTCCGGTTCTACCTCTTAATGGTATGTGTTTATTAAAATTTTTGTTTTTAAACATGTATTAATTTCTTAATGTGTGTTTGTGTTTTGCTCTGTATCTCCCGATCCCACAGAAATTCCAAGATGAAACTGTGGGTGATGTAAGAAGACATACTTGACTTGAGAAGTTTCGCAAAATATTTAAATTGTCATTCTTTGAAAAAATAAATGTTGATGTTTTCATATTAATCCCTATGAAGCAGCATATCACATGAAAGCCCTCAAAACAAGGTTTAAAATGATACCACTCCCAAGGCTGTATCATAACTGGTTGGTGTCCTGCACTTAATTAAAGGTACCAAAATGCATAAATTAATCATTAAAATTTCAGATTTGAACATTTCGTAACTTAAGAACCAATGGAATAAGAGATCTGAACTTACACATTTTTTCATAAGTCTACTGTTTCAATAATTACGGCAAACATCCTTGAAGTCTGAAACATTAAGTCTGAAAAACCTAAATTATGCTGAGCTGACACAGAATGATCGGGATAAGACAAGGAGAGGATTGTTACACATGAAACAAAGACTTGATCATTTATTTTATTTTTAAAGGGAATGAGGTATAGAGAGGTATACTCGCAAGTGAAACGAATACATATTAATTTTATTTTAAAAGAAGAAATTCACAATGCACATCAATAATATGATACACTTTACTGTTACAGTTCTCACATTTGGTATCCAAGATTTACTATTTCTTTCATTTATTTTAAAGAACTGGGCAAAAGCATAATTTGCATTGGTGGCGTATGGTGCATTGGGGGAAATACTGGTGGTGGCAGTCACATGGTTTGACAGAAAATAATCATTGGTGTGACAATTGATTTGGTCAGAGCGGAAGAGATAAGTGAGATTAAGTGTGCCGGGACCAGGTTGTCACTGTTACTAGCAATTACATTATCTTGTAGATAACTTCAAAGCCATTTCTAGCTATAAAAATGCCCACTCTTGATAGATATTGGTTGATATACTGTGCAACAGAAGGGAAACTGCATTCCTTGTGCATTTATGCATCAATTAACCATATACAATTGCAATGTGCCATTCATGGATTGAATAATTTTGAAAACATTCTGTTAATCCCTGTTTTTGTTTCCAGTTCTGCTTGATTAATAGTTCTAAAGTTCAATATAGTGGTTACTAAAGCCTGAGAAAAACTTACGTTACGATATCAAGGTAGGTGCACATTAACCATGAATTTACAAGGAGTAGTTGGCGATCATAAGGTTTTAGATACACTGATGATTTGGCACGATTTCCTCTCGCCTCGTAGTTATAGCTCATGAAAATTCCATTCCTCACATGGACCTGATATTTATTGCTCTAAATATATTATACGGAGTGTTATTCGTCTGTTTTTTTAATAAAGGAATGGTGTGAAATGTGTAGTTTTGTCACTTGAGGGGCTATTAAGCATATGGGGCTTAATCTCTCCCTTTCTATGCATCTTTCATTTAATCAGAGTACTCAAATTAAGTTAAACTCAACCAAATTCTTTTAATCTATGGCTGGAGTAAAAAAAAAAAAAAAAAAAAAAACTAATTAAAACATACAGCCAATGAATATAACATCCAGCTGAAATGATAAGCTCTTTACCTTGATTGCTACACAAAAATGTGTCTTTCTTTCTTTAGAAAACTCCAAACAAAGTGTGCCATTTCAATGCTTCCAGGATTCAAATCAAAGTCCATTCTTTCTTTAGCCTACTGCATTTCTTTGAATGTTCCTCATAACATCTGTTACAGATCAGGTGGAGCGACTGTATAAGTAAAAATGAACTGCGTTAACTGCACCGGTATTTATCTTATAACTTCATAAAAATCAACACAAAATGCTGCAACTTACATCCACTAGATATCAAATATCTTTCTTGTATCGACTTTTAAACATTTTACTCTTTAAACTCAACGCACTACAGTCATAATTATATCACACCTGCTTCTCTTAAAGTCTCGCTAGCATCCTATAACCTTGTTGACGTTCTATTTTCGGTTGGTTTTCAAAACAAACGTCTTTCCACTTACCTTTTCTTCTCCCAGAAATATGTAAGCATAACTTCTGCAGAAGTATGGCCACGCGTGAAGCTTCCGGTTTGCTTTTGGACATCTCCACACACCTTTGTATTGAAGATTTCCTTTCCTATTAAATTTATTTGGTATTCATTTCGTTCACACCCATCAATTAAATAACATCCCGCCTCATCTCTGACATTTGCAATTTCGTAAACACGCTTAAAAATAGATGGCGGTACTGCATTACTCCACTGTAGCCAACTTCGTGTTTCAAATTTCAAATCGCCAATACATAAGTTACGATGAAAACCAAATAGTAATGGACTCATGTACTCATTTGAGGTATTGTTTGGGCCAATTTTCCTGTTTTAGGTTATAACATGAAATACTTAAATTCATTTTCTGCCAAAAACATTCATTTCAAAATGTCAGTATGAACAGAAACTGATGAATACATTTGTACATTTGACCACATATTAACTCGTTAAATCGAATCTTGCGAAAACATGTACACAACGAGGTTTTGTTTTAGCTAAGAAAAATTGTTCACTAATGGTAGGCTGCACAAGTTACCTAAAAATTTGAATTTTGCACATGAAAGCAAAAGCCAAAAATGAAAAATACTTTGTAATCGGTGATATTACATTAACTCAACACAATTTTTTTCACTGTATAAAACTGTCAGACGGCATAATGACTTCTATAGCACCGACGATCCTGCCACCACAGAACACCGTCGGCAGATTATTATTGTTGTTGTTGTTGTTGTTGTTCTATTTGTGCGTTTATGGACAAACTAACTCACTCCGAGCAGGAGCAATCGATGTCTGCGTCACAGTCGAAATACGGTAGGGGAAAACATGGATGGGTTGAATCACGAAGAATCAGAGTTTTATTTTACAATTAACGAGATGGTGAAGTAGTAACCTGTACAAATGGGTACCAGCACTATAAACCAAAGAGGATATATGTTTCATGGGCCATGGCCATAAAGTTTGGCTAGTGTGCTAGTTTCGTAACAGAAAGTGTTTGTAAGGGGCAATTAAACGGACGTGGTTGATGTCGACGTAGATACCACGATCACAAATTGGGGAGACCAATCGGCAGATTTTAAATAGGTAGGCCTGCGAAACGGCAACGCCAAGTCGGATTTTTAGATGAAAGAAATTGCAGCTCTACTGAGAACGGATACTTCAAACCACGGAGAGCGCACTGTGAAACACCTGTGACGGAAGGTAGGTTGTAAGAGTTAGAAAGATGAGAAACCACGTGGTCAGATATAAGCCATGCAGCATCCCTCCAAAGGTGGGTAAGCAGTTCCGTCGGTGCGGGGAGAGCGGCCACCTCCTTAGCTAGGCGGTCGGCAGTTTTCTTGTCCAAAATATTTGCAAGTCCCGGAACCCGTAAGAATTAAATAGTATTGCGCCGGTTTGGAGATTTCCAATTGGCATAGCACCATCCACAAGTCCGCTCCCGTGGGCATGCCGGGGGAACTGATGCTTCGAAGGGCACCAAAAGATTTCGAACAAACCAGGATCGTGGAATTAGAAATACAAAGGGTAGATCGCAGAGCTTGATTAAGAACATAAATCTCAGCAAAATGATTAGAAAATCCCGTATGCAGAGAAACTGCTGGCAGAGAATCCCGTGCAGACGTTTGTGTAGTCCAATTTATAAATGCAGCAACCGCACCTTTGGGGATACGGATCCGTCGCTAAAGAGGTGGAAAAAACTTTGAGTCAGCGACGCCATGTTTTGGGTTAGGAAATGGAAGAACCTTTATGGTGTAAATGGGTCCCTGCGATATAGATCGGAAGCCAAAAGAGTCGCCTGCGGTTGATAGACGAAGTAGTCCAGTAAGTAGAGAGACAGTCTTGGAAAACTGAGCATGCCCTCCAAAGCTCGACACTTTCTAAAAACCAATAGATAAAGCAGAGGATAACGAATAAAAGCCGCTACTTGGTAAAATGATAAGGGTTCACCTAACAATAGTTTCGAGTAATTGGAATAATTTGGCAATAAAACGGACTGTGAGATCTACCTGCCGCTGCAGAAGAGACTGCATGCCCAGCTCCGAAAAGACCTTTTTCATAGAAGATTTGCCCCCAAGTATGGCTTTGCCAATGTGAGAAAGGACAGTCTATTTTTCTGTGCCACATCTTAGGGAAATGAGTGATGTAAAACTGTAATCTAACTTAGCCCGACTCCAAGATAAGTATATGAGGTATAAACTCTGGGCATGAGCCCCCCAGCTACGCACTTAGAAATAACGGAAAAGGGAACTAGCAGCTAAGAGGGACAAATGAAGGTGCATTGCCTGCGATTTGCAACGACGGTTAATTTCTAAGTGCAACCGAGAAATTTCACCGATCGAGACAAAGAAAGAGGATCTTTCACAATATTGGCATGCAGCAGAGGCGGGCCGCGTTTAAAAAAATACCGATACGTACTTCTCAGGGTGAACCGTCAGTCCCAGGTCCTTGTCGTCTCAAGGAGGTTCAAATCGGCATGAAGGGTGGTTGAAGAGTGACGCACAATATGCAAAGTGATTCGGGAGTATAAAACTAAATCGTAGGCATTTAAAAGAAGTTGGCTGTGCTTCTACGATTATGTACTTAATGTGTGAATGTGCAGGATAAAAAGGAGAGGACTAAGAGAAGAGCCCTGGTGGAGACCTTGGGAACAGAAACGTGAAGAGTGTAACATATAAAGAGGATGAAGGTAAATGCGGTGATCTGTCAGGAGATTGACAAAAAAGATAAGTAGGGAAGGTGGAAAGGTAGAGTTGAGTAAGCCCTGTACTAAGGGGTAAGAGACACGGAGTCATACATGGGAAATACCTAAAAGCTGGGCCATGAGACGAACGTCGTGGATAAGTTGTAAGAGATTATGCGTAGTGGAAAGTTACTTTCGAAAACCATACTGTCCCTTCGGCCAGAGGCCAGCGCGTTTCAGATAAAAGGACAGCCGGAAAAACAAAATTTGCTCTAACAGCTTGCGAAGCACGGAGGCGAATACTATCGGTCTATAGTATGCTGTTTCCTCGCCCGACTTGCCCAGTTTGAGGGTAAGGATCACATAGAATGTGTTCATACCTTCGACAAAATATCCTGTGGTAAACATGAGAGAATAAGTCAGTAGGTGGAGAAGATTGGTCGGAAAATGTCGGATCATGTAGGAAATACCGTCAGGACCCGGCGTCGAAGAGTGAGTGTGCCGTTGAAGAGCCATTTGAAGTTCGTCGATCGCCACCAAGAAAATCAACTCCCGTCTCCTAGGAAGAAACTACACAGGACGGTCAGGCGGGTCCTCCACCGCCGAACGCTCGTCAGCGTAGTCAGGAGTTACACAATATAAAAAGACTAGTTTGATTGGGGCTATAATCCAAAGGAGATATGGGTCCCCAAACAGGTAACGTGAAGCAACGGAGTGTACGCCACATCAAGGATGAGAAGGTGCGGAGTCGTAGATGGGAACAAGATTTCCTCCAACCGAGGCGCTTCGCCTGTTGTAGTCCATCGAGTTTGGATATATTGTCGTTGTGTAGACAAGTAGAGGGATCGCATAGGGGAGGATAAGTACCATCTCAAGGCCCGGCAACCTTTAGCCACTGCAGCACAACAATCCGGATTCCACAACGGCGGCTTCGCATTGCGTGTCGAAATGGATGGAGGAGAGTTGGGATAATACTTAGCGAGCGTAGTGTTAAGCGTGGCATCTAAGAGCGCGAGTGGAGTAAAGCCAAGTTGGCTGTTCGAAGCTTGCTATATTATATTGTGCTACTACAGAAGTTTTAAATATACACTTTTGAACTAAACAATGAGTTGGTTCACTCTTTTTTACTTTCTCTACTGGGTATAGTAAGTAGAGGAAGTATTGCATTCCGCCCAAAAGGCCCATGTCGAAATTCTCAATAATAATTATTTTTTCTTTGTGGAGGAGTCGGACAATTCGCAGTATTCACATAGACTTCTGCGTTTTGGACTTGGGTAATATATCCGGTTTCAGCAATTTGGTTTTCGTATTTTACCGTTAAATATATTTGAGTGAAACTTTTTAGTGTGTGTGCGTGTGTGTGTGTGTGTGTGTGTGTGTGTGTGTGTGTGTGTGTGTGTGTGTGTGTGTGTGTGTGTGTGTGTGTGTGTGTGTGGCGCCCTCAGCGTAAATTTTGAATATTTTGGCACCCAATCTCTGAAGTTAGACAGGCCTGTTTTAAGGTATGCCATGCCAGTTGATTATTTCCAGTAGGCGCTTTAATCTGTTACTTTAATATTTGCTTTAGTGTTATCCCGTACTATCTATATTTTTTACTTCAGTTCGAAACAGGTAAGTGTCTATAAGCCACACTGTGTAAGTTTCTGGGTAATGCTTTTGGAAAATAAGTGCGGAAATCTCAACATATAAATTTGGAAGACGTCAATGCGTGCAATATAGGATTTTAGATAATTTTATTTGACACTAATAGACCGGGACTAAAGCATCATCGATTTTGCACTTCTGCATTCCCATTGGAAGCCCAGAGAAATCGAATAACAATAATATTTTAAATATTATAATATGCTCCCGTATATATCTCGTGCTCGTAATCCCCATCTTATGACTTGCTACTACAGACCGAGCATAATGAATAACTGCTTGAATACACACTAATTATTTACATTCACTTTAAACTCTTTGGACAATATTTATTACGGCAAATAACGAAAAAGTTAAATACTTCTGCAGAAAGGTGATTACTCACGTAATCGTAGGGAAGTAATCCCCCAGTTAGGTATGGTTTCCAAATATACGAAAAAATGCACAACTTAGGAGTAAGAAACAGCATCAACAACTGTAAAAACGGCAACAGTTTTATATCAAAGCATTTGTTTGTGTGTGCTCCTTAATAACGTTTATGATCCGTTGTTTTTATAAGCTTAGGCTTCTGATTCACGGGAGTTTAGGTTTGGTTTAACTATATATAAGCTGAGGTTAATAAGCAACCGAAAGCAGCAAGCATGGATCCTTAACGATGCTTATGATTTATTCTTTATATGCGCTTATGTTCCTGATACAAAGGAGGTTAGGTTATATTAGCTTGGGTTAGTTAGCCTTTAGACACACACTCCACAAGGCATTTTCATTGGTGTAATGCATTATTAAAAATACGTATTCCAACATTCGAGAACAGGTGGTACAGGTTCTCATGTACGATATGTTTATTTGCACAGCACCTAGCCGCATTTTGCGACTTTATCTGTGCAGTAAAGAAGGTGTTATTAAAAATACGTTGCTTTAGCCCTCACATTTATATGAAGGGGAAGCGAACAGGAAAACGAAGAACAAAAACAATAACAGTTTATTTCGCTCATTTAAGTTGGCGATTATCATCACGCATGTGCAGTAGCGAGAAATGACTATGTTTGTTGTCCTTACGCCAAAATAACATGTGTGTGTGTGTGTGTGTGTGTGTGTGTGTGTGTGTGTGTGTGAGAGAGCAAATTTCCTAAAAAGGGCTAGCAGAGAGGACGTAGTCGATTCAACGGTCTCCAGCTTCGCCCTGATTGGCATTTATATTGAGGTCCGCAATTGACTGGAGGATTCGTCACAGTTGTAACAGTCAAGGACGCCTCCCTCTAGGGGGAAGATAACTCCTCAGTTAGTTTACTACGTGGAACTATTAAGACGAAAGAGCAAATAGCCTAATCAACCCAAAAATGATGAACATCTAGCAGCAGAGATACCGCAGCCATGCAGCGGCCAGTGAAACAAGATATGATAAGGCGTACCTTGCCAAAAGAGTCCGGCCCTCTGTTTCCACACGCTACTCTGCCTGCAGGTGAGGGCACCCTAGGCCTGGCTTATGAACCTCAAGAGAAGTCAATGTGTTTACCGAATACCTGGAAAGGACTATGATACCACGAGATGACCCGCAGGACCTAGACTTCTCCGATCGTGTTCTTCGGGAAATACGCCAATACCTACGACGACCACTCGATGGGGCGGATCTACTTCCAGCCATAAAACCAAGCGAACTCAGACGTCTTAACATTAAACAGCCGCGAGGCCTGACACGCCCTCTACCTTCCACTGAAGGTGGTGCTCTTTCTCACAAAGAAGGCCCGGATGATCCTCATTTTGAATTCAGGGAAAGGCCTGGTACATCCAGCCAACAACCACCCCATGAACCTCCTCTCTGTCCTCACGAAGGTATTCGAGAGGAGCTTCTACTTGCCCATTTGTCCCCCTACTGGGGGACATTTAAGCTATCCTTGCCCCCAGTTTGGGTTTCGGCCTAGACACTCAACGCCTCAGCCATTGCTGCGCGTAGCGAAGGCCGCCGCTCTGGGATACCAGGATAGGGCTTACACTGCAGCAGTATCTCTAGAGTGTAGAAAGCATTCTCCACTACCTGTCATGCGTGTCTCCTGCATAAACTCAACCAACTGGAGTTACCCACACACATAATGCGCCTACTACACTCATTTCTCAAACACATATCTTTTTTGATCTCATTTACGGGAAACAAATCCATACGAAGGCCAATTCGAGGCGGTCTCCCCAAAGGTCCTGTTTTGTTCCCGGTACTATTCAGCGTTTATGTAGCCGACATACTAACAGAGCAGCACGTCAACATAGCTCAGTATTACTAAGACGATGGGCGCCAGAACTGGTCTCGCCGTCATAAACAATCGATACCTACTACCATGTGACAATAAACGGAAGTAAAATATTTAAGCTCATGCTTAAATAATTTCAAAGTTGAATTACTGCGTTTTCCCATTCATAATCCGAACGCATCAAGTACACGATAATATACGTAATGCAGCAACAAACTATATTCTTTAACCCCAAGAGTTGTGCTACGACATAATTTTGAAATACGGGCCCATTCTAAGGTCGGATCAGGTATAATTTTATGGTGGCAGGTGTTCCTCAAAGTCTCACAGAATAGGCAGGTGCCAAACGAAGACCGAGGATTTCCACATCACTTTGGCAACGCTGATAGTGGTCTCCATCTTGTCCGGAATTGTACGTATTGAATGTGCATTGAGAGTAATTTTTATTTTGGTCCTCCACTCAATGCCTCTGAACTCATTAGGTTATGGGGTCCTTTTATTACTATGAGTACATTCTTTAAATAATACGACTGCCTTCCCATTTTGGGCTAAAGCACACCAGGATTGATATTCCCTCTCTCGCAGTGGTTTTTTCGCTGTCTTCACTTGAGTCTTCTTGGAGGAAAGGTAAACTGAACTGACTCAAATACTTTTGGGATCTTCCGAATGGATCAAGACAAGTGTTTACATGAATAATAAATTATATCTGCAATATCTTACAAATATTGATATGCTGCAAGAATGCCTCTCACCTACATTTAAAAAGTCCAATATCTTTGTATCTTTAGGGGTTGAAATTGTTATATAAAAGTCGGACAGATAAAGCACCATAATAAGTTAAATTGTTGGTAGGGCTACAACAGTAGAGATGACACCAAGAAATTTAGTTTCTGTTTAAGTTATTGCAATTGTGCGCATAAAAAACAGCAGTTCATGGTATGTTAGGCCCAAGAGTTTCAGTTAGCGGCACCGTAGGTACTACTTCTGCTTTCAGAGATGAAGAGTTATGATTTAGAAGAACTTTAGTAACAGTTGAATATTTTGACTAATCAGTGGTAATTTCCACCCAATATCATGATATGTACTGTTGCAGATTTAATGTTTTTCCCCACGATCAGGATATCATCTGCAAAAGCCATAGATGTAATATTAAGGAGACTGGGTAGTATTGTAACCATTCTCGAGCTATTAGATCGTTCGCCTGTCACCAACCGTTGGACCCCAGGAATCCGCATGTGGTATTCGTGGTGGACGAACAGCTTCCGGGCGGGTTTTCTCGGGTTATGCGGTGTCGCCCGGCACTCATTCCACCAACTGCTCCATCATCATCTTTCCAATCATCTATTTCATCGGCATTTCATCCTCTTCCTCACTATCATACCTACTGCTGAGCAGACCACCAGCTTCCACGTCTTAACTTTGTCCGGTTCATAGTTTCACCTACTCCCCAACAGACATCTGACTCTAGGGACAGACTTGTAACTCCTAGGGAGCGTAAGTTCTCCATACGGGAGGGTAATCAGATGAAAAAGAAGATGCTTTTAAATATAGCTATTCCTAATTTGCCTCATGGACGACGAAAGAGAACACTGGACCTAACTCGTACTGTACGGTACTCTCCTGCCAAATAATTTCCTCTGCTTTAAGGTAACTGATTATAATACCGTTTTTTTTTTCCTTTCAATATTTTTGAACCGAAGCTCATGTGTTTCGTGTTCAATGCTTCTGTTTCAGATAAATCGAGGCCAATGGGTTCTGGAGGAATGTGCAGGAACCCCATTCTGTGCATTATATGGCTCATTCTAATGTTTGTGTTTGCTTGCACAATATCTCCCTTCTGTGCTGGGTTCTATGTTCTTTTTTACTGCCTGGCGCAGTGCATTTCAGGCCTCAGTGTAAGTATATCTTACATATATCTTGACATACTTAAGTGTTTTTTCACGAAGAAGGTTTTTATGCAATCCATTTTACCAAGCAATGTATTACATTCACACGATTTTCTCTTCTCCCTTTCTATTACATAACGCACTACTCCCTCTTCTACAAACAGTCCATACATTTTTCCGAGCATTTAACATATAAATGCAGTTTATAACATTCACACGGTTTTTTACTAAACAAAATCACATTTCTTACACTACTCCCTCTTCGACGAACAATTCACACACTTTTCTATATGATTCAAACAAAAATGTACATTACATCCACACGGCTTCATCTACCAGGTTTTCTTCCTGTAGTATTTGTTACGGTTCAGCAGTACTTTTGCTCATTGTGGCTCCGGTGTTTTAACAAAAAACAAAGTAGTAGTTAAAAACTAAAGTATCACAATTGGTGTCAGGAGTGCGACGAAAAGCATGATATGAAACAGTTGATGAAACAAATGTTAGCTTAGATGAACATAATGGGAACTGAAATGAATACCGAAATGCGGCAGATGGAAACAAAGACGGAAACCGAATTGAAAAATGTAACTCCGGAGTGGAAAAAGATTAAATCGGGAATGTCCGATATGAAGATAGAGCTATCGGAAAACACAAACGGACGACTGAGTGGACTTAAAGAAGCCATAGAAGAACTCGGCGGAAAGATGAAGGATCTGGCCAACGTGTTAGCGCCCTAGAAGATAGAGTCGACCGCAGCACCCAAGAACTGAACTCCATACTGGAACAAATACTCAACGAAAACCTCAAACTAGGTGGATATCTTTGGGGGAGGCCTATATTCAACAGTGGACGTTTTACGGCTGAAATGATGATGCTTATGAAGTATTTATGTGTATCTCTATATCATTGTATCTCGGAAATGGCTCTTAACAACTGAGATAAAAATATGTACTTAATGTTTTACTATTCAGGTTTATCTAAATAAGTATCTTCTCCCCCCCCCCCCCCAAAAAAAAAATTCCCCAAAAAGGAGGGGAAACGCCGAGCAAAGCTCGGTCGCCCACGTATAACCCGACCAAGGCCAGTGCAGTCCTGCTTCGAGGGGCGCCACTTGTACGCGTTACGGCTTGCCCGTACTCCTGTACAGTCCGGTTGGCAAAAGGTGAACAATAACAGATCTCATGTTGACATTTTCTCTCTGTGTATCACTGTATTATATGTATTCTATGTATATTCATACCATAAAGAATCAAATATATTCACAAATACTTTAAAATACAGTGCATTTGTGCACTAAACACTACGCTGCACGTTCGTAAATCAGACTGTACAGCATTTCGTGACGTATTCGTGTCGTCACCGCGTTATTTCGCCTGCTTGCCGCTTCCCATGCAGGACTGCACTCGCCTTGGTCGGGTTATACTTCATATTAATCGAGATAAACATTTGCAAAAATTGCCGTATTGCTCATGTTTTTGTAGGTGCAAGGGAATATGGGAATACAGCAGACTTTAAGCGATAGTCAAATCCTTTAAAGCTGGTTCTATGTGATGGCCAGGGCTCGGAAGTTCATGCCCTAAAAATCTGAAATATGCATGCCAATATGCTCTTAAAAACTTGAAAATATGCCACTATTTAATTAAAACAGTTAATGTTCCTTTGCAGTAGACAAGACGAGTTAGTATAAATAATAAATCAAGTTACCTTATTCCATAGAGGTTGAAGCAGAAGTGGTCCTTCTGCTAGTAATAACTGCTAAATTGCAGTTCACAACCAACACTTCGCTCAAATTTCAACTGTAAAACATCGTCTGTTGTCTCGCAAAACACTTTTGTAACGTGAAAAACTTCTCTCCACGTCACAAGATGTTATCGGGGCATATTTAAATGATGTTAACTGCTTCACAGAGAGAGTCAAGTCTCGAGTGTGACAGATGGTTTTCTTTCCAGGTTGTCTCGAATATCGCACATCTGTTTATAACCAGAATTTTTTAAAATTACATAATTCACTTTCTCTTTCACTTTTTGTCCTATGCTACCAGGAACCGAACTTAGATCACATATCATTTTTTCAAAGACAGTAGGTGACTCATGCAAGGGAGATCTATGGGAAAGAATCACATATTGTCTCAGAAATGCGATGAAGAGCGTGAGCCAAACAAGTTATATGAATTAAGTTAGGAAAAATACATTTCAGAGTTTGTCCTGATTTTTCCATATGAGGACCTGCATCAATAACAAATAAACGTAACCGGTCGTATTTGATTCCTCATGGCCATAGTAATTTCAAAGAGTCCATCACAAACTGGGTCACGGTTACATTGTCAGTGACTGACAATTCACTCAAATTAAGAAGATAAGGTGTAGTCTTTTGTTTATTATTTAAAGCACCCATGATTACATTAGCAATAGAACGGTGCTCAGAATCAGGGGGTTCATCAACAACCACAAAAACTGATCCGCTAATTGATTTTGTACATTTGACAACACGTTATTGTAACAATGTCTTACACAAGTCTTACGCAGTGTACTTTCTGCAGGCACATGTTGTCGAGTGTTCTTGGTAAGAAAGTTTTTAAATGTCGGATTATTAATTTTGAACAAGGGAATATCAGCAGCTAAAAATGCTTGGCACAAGCCATAGGAAAATTCAGAAACCCTACTTCCTAAATGCTCTAGTAGCTGTTTTTGAACAGGTTCTTTTTTTGCGAGTTTTCTGATTAAATTCTCCTTATGTTTTGCTGTGTTTATGTGCTGAACTATTTTAAATCTATTCTCACTCCCTAAATTTTTCTTACACGCTCCACAAAACAGTACCCTATTATCTGTAGATATTAATCACCAGAAAACTCTTTCTGTAAATTAATTAATCTAGCACTCGAAGTTGGTTTTATTTTCGGCATTTGAAGAGCTTTTTAACATTTTATATGCCTAATTTAATTTGGTGGGAACCAGTTCACAACATTGTTACGTTTGAAGACCACGATGCAACTGCTGGTGGGCAGCCAATCGTGCTGCTCAAAACGTTGACCTGCACTTTATCTTTGTTAATATAAACCTCTCAGATAACGCACTGATTATTCTCTACGCTCATACATATAATGAAAGGGTGGAAACGGGATTCACTGCATGAGAACAGAACTCAAAATTAGTTCTTGCCACCTTGTAAGCTGTATCGTTATGTGCAATACTAACAATATGAAAAATATCCAGATGGAAAAAAATAATAAAAAACCATAAAAATCATTAAAATATGAAATATAGGGGCTATAATATTGAAATCTTCGTGAGTTGTATCATCATGTGCAATACTACCAATATGAAAAATATTATCCAGATGGAAAAAATAATAAAAAACCATAAAAATCATTAAAATATGCAATATAGGGGCTATAATATTGAAATAATATGCATTTATCAAAATCAAGAAAATATGCAGTTACATGCACTATAAAATCATGTCCAAATAACTGAAAATTCCATAATTCGTGCACATAACGTAAAAGCATACATTTTTAACCCCTACGAGAAAACATGCAAATGCATGAACTTCCTAGCCCTAGTGATGGCTTTGAAATTCCATTCTCCTTGCATAGAAGATATAAATCAGATGTATTGCACTCATATGTGTTTCTCTTCTTTTGTACAAACTATTCTTACACACCCTTATTTCTCTATTTACTTCATGTTAATATAGATAAATATTTGCAGAATATCGTTAATTTTGTTGTAGGTGCAAGAGGAACACGGAAATACCGTAGGCTTTAAGCGATAATCAACTATTTTAAAGTGATTGATGGCTATGTGATTGCTTTGAAAGTTATTCTCTTTGCATACCAAGAGGCAAACAATCAATAACGATACTTCGCATTTGAGAAAAGTACCGGGTGTCTCAAAATGGATATAGGCGTTTTAAGTTTTTGTAGTATTTATTACATTTAACTTACACTTATAAATATTATTATCATCATCATCTTCATCATCATCATCATTATTATTAGTGAATGATAATGATAATAATGTTACTGGTCCCTTCACTCTTGCTTTTCATTCTTCATCCTGAAGATGGGAGAGATGTACACTCCCGAAACGTCAATGTCTCTTCATCACTACACCTGACTCGAAGCCCGATAGCATCTAGAATATGTTCGTCGCCAGGAAAGCTTCAAATCATATTTTATTATTATTGTTGTTGTGATGATGATTCTTATTGTTATTGTTGTTGTTACTATTATTGACATTATTGTCATTGTTACTATTATTATTATTATTATTATTATTATTATTATTATTATTATTATTATTATTATTATTATTATTATTATTATTATTATTATTATTATTATTATTACTACTACTACTACTACTACTACTACTACTACTACTACTACTACTACTACTACTACTACTACTACTACTACTGCTATTCATGTTATTATTATTGTTATTGTTCTTATTGTTATTGTTGCTATTGTTATTACTGTTATTGTTAGTGTTATTATTGTTGATATAGTTGTTATTCTTACTGTCATTGTTATTGTTGTTAGTGTTATTATTATTATTATTATTATTATTATTATTATTATTATTATTATTATTATTATTATTATTATTATTATTATTATTATTATTATTATTATTATTATTATTATTATTATTATTATTATTATTATTATTATTATTATTATTATTATTATTATTATTATTATTATTATTATTATTATTATTATTATTATTATTATTATTATTATTATTATTATTATTATTATTATTATTATTATTATTATTATTATTATTATTATTATTATTATTATTATTATTATTATTATTATTATTATTATTATTATTATTATTATTATTATTATTATTATTATTATTATTATTATTATTATTATTATTATTATTATTATTATTATTATTATTATTATTATTATTATTATTATTATTATTATTATTATTATTATTATTATTATTATTATTAATTATTAATTGGTATTGTTATTACTATTATTACCATCATTATTACTATCAATCATTATCATCATCATTATTAGTATCATTATCATTAACATCATTATCGTCATCATGATCATTGTTGTAAGATTTAAAGCTTTCACGGCGCACGTTATTTATTACAGTTTCACGGGCGATCAGCCGTGTGAGGTTTGAAAATATTGAGCTTTCAGCCATTCTAAACTCCATGGCCTTCGTCAGAATGAAAATTAACGGTCATTTTCATTCTGACGAAGGCCATGGAGTTTAGAATGGCCGAAAGCTCAATATTTTCAAACCTCACACGGCTGATCGCCCGTGAAACTGTAATAAATGATCATTGTTGTTATTCACAGTACATTTCAATAATGTTAATTGTATTCATACTACATTTTATCTAGCTTTGATCTATCTAGTAAGATAATGCTAATAAAAACCATGTATATTTAAGTTAAATGAAGCTAACCATGGGAATGAAGGGAAAATAACATAAGCACAAAAATATAGCGCAAGCCTAATAGGCCCTACAGGTAGCGCGCCTTATGTTTAGAATTCAAACCCTAATTTTAACAAATAATTCCACAGAGATGATCTACTTCTAATAAATAACCGTCTCATTGAGAGTAGTGTCAAGTATCTGCAATGTTGGATAGTGCTATATTCTTGTATAGTAATGTAATTATATACCTACATGGTGTCAAATAGCATCATTTTAAACTGCATCCAGATTTGTAACCCACTTCTTTATGTTTTTGTCTCTACCCCAGGAGTAACTTATACCGTTTAATTTCCATTTTTTTTGAAAGTTCCTCCTTCCAGGATTATTATCCCCAATTTTATGTTGCTTATTAATGCAGCAGCCGTTCACTCCACAACTTTATCCACACTTAATATTATACATCAGAATTATATGCACTAAAAATGTCTAAAAATTATTTATGCAGTTAAATCTTTAAAATATGTTGATATGCACCACTTATGCATAGGTATTTTATACATCTACTACTCATGTTGAATATTTTTCCTTACATTATGTCATCCTGGAGGCTATAATTTGATTTGCAGTGTAAGATCATAATTTTTTTCTAATGTGCAGGAGTAAGTTTATGAAATTTATCAGATATGAGTTTGTATGCAGAGGAGCTCCCAGCATCCACAGATGTGATTGAACAATATTTATAAGCGCTAACAAGCTCTGGAGGAATGTTCCCTGGAAGTTCCACACTGTCATCTTGGAGATATTTGTTAAGAGAGCATAAAATGTTAAAATCAGGATTTCTTTGTAATACACCGCACAGTTTTGCACTCAATATTTCTTCCTATCTTATAGGAACACATTGAAGTTCACTCTTTACTTCCTCAAAGATTGACAGAAACGCATGAAGAGACAAACCACACGTTTCTAGTTTTTGTATTACATGAGGTAAAATTTGGAAGTATGCCTCTATAATAGCCAAGTCCCTGTCCCCTTCCTCCCCTCCCTCTCTCTCCCCCTCCCTCCATTCCTCCCTCTCTCTCTCCCTCTCCCTCCCTATTCTCCATGCAGATTTGTTAAACAGGATATAGCAGATAGGGGAGCCATTATCCTAGTTTCTCCTTCATTACAAATTGTCATTTAATTCTTCATGGGTGGATTTATATCGATACCAAAGGGAAAATCCAATGCTTAATTTGTCAAAGAAATTAATGATGTGGCACCTAAACTGAAAATGACCCATCAAATTTCCAAACAGAGCCGGCAAAACTACATTGCGACACAATCTTAAAAAACAAGTAGTAACACTACACTGGTGATTTAATTACATTTTACAAAGGTGTGAAATCAACATGAATTTCCCAAAATTCATGCATTGCCCTAAAATTTGTGTCAATGTTTGGTACAATTCATGCATCCGAATAGATATTAGGAATTTAAATAAAAGTAAAACCAAGATGCTATCTTAGAGGTGGTGGTGCTACAAATTTCTACTGCTAAATCTATTGTACTGAGTATTCATAAATTAGGTGCCACAAAATATCAAAAGTCTACTAAACGGTAAATGTACACAAGGGTAACCAAAATATATGTAGAGAATAAACAGTGTGCTTGTATGTTCACAAAATTGTCAATAATAATTGTTCTGGTAAGCTGCACACTGACTTGATGACCTGTCCCTTACAACAGCCAATGCAACATTCGCTCTACCGCAGGTACTTCAACTACTGCTACCACAATGCCTTCTTGATGTTGCCTTTGCCATGTCATCTTTCCCCACCTCTCCGGTGCCCAGTTGACACCAGCATTACTGTCAGTGCTGGCTAGGGCCCCAGCGACACTTTAGTTGGAAAGGCCTGTATTAATGCATAATAAAATAGGGTGGGTGTGTTTATCTTTTCTCTTTCCTACATTGTGCTAGAACATGCATTTATGTAACTTACAATATTATGTTATGAGTTGTGAATAACAGACCCCTTATTCCCGTTAACTAAACATTTGGTAACTTGACATCCTCTCAATCCACATTAAGTGGAGTTATCAGGATTCTACTGTACTAAAACTCTCAAGGCTTTGCTAATGCTAATTTCAGTGCATCCTCTTTTATAGGGCATTTCTGATTTGTTACTGGAAGGAGCACAGCTTGCAGGATACTGTGCAGATAAAATGATGAATTCATAATGGCAGAGGTGAATCTTTAATTTATACTTGTACACTTCTCTTGTATTATGCTAAGAAGTTTAAGAATATGAAGTTTCATACACATGACTAAAATATGTTATCTAGTACCATTGTAATTCTGTGATTAAAAAAGTATAAGGAAAAATAAATACAATTTATTGAACTAATTTGTCTACAAGTATTACAAGGCAATTAGCTCAAAATAAGAGAAATCCATAGTAAACAGTTGATATGACTGACTGTATCACCTGAGAAAGCAGATGTACCTTCAATTTAATGGCAAACATTTGAATATCAGTCAGTTCTTAAAAATATTGACCTTGTTTAATTGAAGTCAGCTGAAAAATGCAATGTTTACAGTCATAGTGCAGCAGTGTGTCTTAGAGTACCTATTATAGTTACCAAGTAACGAGACAGAATATAAAATTCTGTTGAAAACACAAATTTTCCTTCCTCTCTTTGCTTTCAAAAGGAATCATGGCATATATTCCCATGCAATGAAAGTATTCTTAAACAAGGGTAGGGTAGGGATTAAGGACCCACTGACAGCTAGGTCATCAGGGTTCTTAAAGAATGTTACCCAAAACAATGCATTTAGATTATTTTCATATTTCTGAAAATTACCTGTTTGAAAAATTGCATATAAAATATAGACACAAAATATTGTACTGAAACAAGGCAATAAAAATAAATTTTTTTACAAATGTGTATAAATAAATACAACAAACAACTCAGAAAATGGCAGACAATAAAAAAGTATGCAATATATACCTCATATTCTATTTCAAAATGTATAGTTTTAGTTAAAGGTAAATATACTTTTACTTAAAGGGCATGCATTACTATTCAAGTAGAAATAACTCAATCTTATTGCAATTTTTCGAATTCACTGTAGAATGACTTTGTCATTAAAGTTTGAAATATAAATGGTGCAATGTAATCCAGTGATGGGAGAGAAATGCAGCACTGGGACATCATAGAGCTCATCAAAATACAAAATCTGTACCAAATATTTCATATTTCATGTTAACATGTTTCTACATATGACATGCTGGTTACCACAGCTATATATTTGAATGTTATTTCCGTATATTTTAATCATGAATACCACAACCTGGATACAAGAATAATTTTTATATGATATACTATACAACAGAGATGAGCATTTGTTTGGATAGAGAAAGAAATGTGAATGTTCACAATTTTTTTTTCTCTACAAATTAGAACTTTGGTCTTATATATGTAGCTGTTGCAAAATTTGATCGAGGGTGGCTCGTTACTTAATTCAATCATAGCCTTGCTTGGATCGAAAATATGTACATATAGGGTAAGATTAATATCTTCAATCTTGTAAAACGATTTTTGCATTAGCATCTGCTAAGTGTACTGTAAATAATTCTTATAGTCTATTTTGTATGAGTAATACTCTTTTACTCTCTACTGAATTGCTCAAATATAAAATGCTAAAATGCCATATTCCATTATAGAGTGAAAATATGCATGGTAATCTAATTTAAGTGTTGTTGTTGTTGTTGTTTTCTAGTGCCTTGCATCTGGCAATGAAGCCATTAGCATTCGTGCTTTCCAATACTTTTGAACTGTAGTTTCTTCTGATCTTAATGCTTCACAGGTCTTCAAGTGGTCTTCATTCATTTCTGCTGGATCGTTACACAGGACACATATTGGTGAGGCTGAGATACCTATTCTGTAGAGATGACTTGCTAAGCAGTCGTGATTTGTCAATAGTCGGAAGGCTGCAACCGCTGTTTTCCGTGGTCTCTGGGGGATTATATCTGGGTTGGAAAGTAGTGTAATCCATTTTTTATCTTTGGCATTTGTTTCTATTTCTTGTAGGTATGAATGAGAAAATTTTTTAACGATCAAGCGTTTTATTGAGGAATACGAGAAATTGAATTTAGACTTTTGTTTTATTGTTGTGCCTTTCTTTGCAAGTGAGTCTGCAGCTTCATTCCCCATGACTCCACAGTGTGCTGGAATCCATTGGAGCTGAACAGTCTTATTAACTTTTTGGAGTTGTGTTAACATTTTGTAGCATTCTCTAATTTTTGTTGACTTCTTTGTAGTATTTGAACATATTCCCTGAATTGCAGCTTTAGAATCCGAAAGAATTACTGCCTTGTTAAATTTATTTAAGTGTTAAAACATTAAAATCGGAATTTTGAGTTGATTAATAACACTAAACAATACTCACCTTTAAAATTTCCCGGTAAATGTTTCGGAGGCTAGCTTTCCTCCATTATCAACTGGACATTGACTGAACTGTAGAGGCTGGTTCCCAGGGCTGGTATCTCCTGTAGACTGCTCTGGTGGTGGTTTTAAGAACTTGTATAACGGATAGCCTTGTGGTGTATCAAGATTGAAAACTTGGTCTTTGTTTTTTCCAGATGAAGGTCTGTTCCCATGTTGACAATTCTTGGTTTCCTGATATGTATTGGAATAATATTGGATCCAGATTAATTTCATGATTTTCTTTCCAAAAATGGGTGGCACCTGCTGATTTTTCTAAATGTTTGCGTTTTATACATCTGAAATGTTCTTTTTTTCTCGTTTCCACATTCCTCTTAGTTTCTTTCCAAAAAATCAGCAGTTGCCACCCATTTTTGGAAAGAAAATCATGACATTAATCCAGATCCAAAATTATTAAAACACATCAGGAAACCAAGAATTGCCAACGTGGGAACAGATCTTCATCTGGAAAAACAAAGACCGGGTTTTCAGTTTTGATATACCACAAAGCAATCCATTATACAAGTTCTTACAACTACCGCCAGAGCAGTCTACATGAGGTACCAGCCCTGGGAACTAGCCTCTACAGTTCAGTCAATGTTCGGTTGATAATGGAGGAAAGCTAACCTCCGAAACATGTACTGGGAAATTTTAAAAGTGAGTGTTGCTTAGTGTTATTAATCGACACAAAATTCCTATTTTAATGTGATCCGACAACACTGTCACCAACTTCCAGTATTTATTATTAATTTAAGTGTGTCTATAGAACTCACACTTGCCAGTGCTACTTCCTGCAATTAGTGCATGACATAGATCACTAATTTTCAAATTAGATAAAGAGGGGTTTTGTTGTGTCAATAATGTTTGCTTCAAGGAAGTTTGTTTCTTTTTAGCTACATGATGCTGATTCATAATGTTGGCTTAAATGAAACTTTTTTCTCACACAAAATTTGTTTAAAACACAGGAAAACTTAATTTTCCATCTGTAGTGCAATCCAACAGTCCACAGTTCTGAACCCACTGTTTTAAGAAGCTCACTTTTAGTACATTTATTGAACTTGGGCATCAGAACATGTACACAGGACAAGCTCTAACTAAACTGTAAAACAAAACTATGTTACCGCACTAGCACTGATAGCATGCACTTTGTGTGGTGAGTCCTGCAAATGTCTAACTCGTATCATATGTTAAGACATGTACACACAAGGCTTGCTGTGGGTTGCCTCGGTTGTATGGAGAATGGCATGTTATATGCAAAATGAAAAGTATTATATTATTAATTGGGATATATTCTTCACCACTCTGTCCTCTATGTGATCTGCAAGAGGAAATGGATCAAGACCACCTTCAAATATGACCGGCCACTTCTAATGCCCCATCCATCAGTGAAAAATATTGGAGAGCAAGAGGATTAATGACTTCATTGTCAGAAATCCAGCATTAGCTAACAACAACAACAATATTATTAATTTATAAAATGTTATTCAATACTATCAAAAAATTTTATATATCCAGGAACATGCCATAATCATGAAATATGCAACAATACCCTAAATAGGAAAACATACGCACAATAAAACTTAATGTTTGGAAAGAGATGAACTGCGGTTACTGCAAAATTTGTTTCTATTTCATATATGTAAAAGCAGAAAAAAACATGCATTCCATATAAATCCAATGTCTAATTATTATGGGCCACTAGTACGTTGCTTCAATCCAAAATATACCAACAAACAGCACACCATTTCATGGGCTTGACCATGGAATATGATTCCACTGGTGTACTTTTGCTACTTTTGATGGATGGGTGGAGATGAACTGCAGACTGCCCATCGTCATTTTTCAAGCAAATTGCCACATAAATGTAAAAGAAGACTAGAGTAAACTCAACCCTAAACTAGCAGAGTGATTCACTTGCGAGACAGGAAAACATACATATATAAGCTGAGTCACTGGCAATTCCAGGAAATGCCAAAGTTGTTCCTTGGTGAGTGGTGCAGGGAATGAGCCAATTGATTGCAGTAATGTTGTCTGCAAAGTGTCAAGCATGCACTTCTTAATTTGGACAGTAGTTCAACTACTGTAATTTTTCTTACATTTAACTTTTCCTTGATATCAAATGTATCAGGACTTCAGTACATTTTGACATCAGTCTATCTCAAAAATAAAAATAGCAGACTGTTCGATGTGGAGTACATTTGTTGATTACCAACTAGCTATACAGAATGTTAACATGGTACTTATTAGTTTTTTGTGGTTGTAAAATGATACAAATGTGAACATTGCAAGGTGCAATGTCTCTTTCTGTAACTGCTTTCAAGAGCTAACAGTTACCTTGCTAATCAACAAATGTTGTGGCCCAAATGACCTAGCTGTCGACGGGCCCTTAAACACCACTCACTCACTCACAAATGTTGTTGTTGTTGTTTTCTAGTGCCTTGCATCTGGCAATGAAGCCAGACAAATGTAAAAGAGACAAATAATAGAAAGAATGGGTTGATATACATTTTGTTTTGTCACCATAAAATCTAACCACTACACAGTGGGCCAGATGGCAGTAAAAGTGGAACAAAAGTATTTTTATGGAACGATTGATCTCAATATTGGATAAAATTAATATTAATAGCTATGAAACACATAAATGCATAAATGTAATATACTTTGATATTTAGTGGCCTTATGTAAAATGAATGGATGCATTTTATAAATTAGTGTCTGAATGCAGCTGCTCATCATCCATGCTTGCTCTATCTTTGTCTTGTAAATCAGTTCTTTCACTCAAATAATGCAAATTTTGTTCTTCTTCACAGAGAGGAGTCTTTAGTTTTTCATATAGCTTTCTTAGACATTTTAATAGTGAAAGGCACCTTTCTGCTCTTTGTACTACATTTTCTATTTGTTTGGTCCATGTAAGTTTGGTATCAAATGTAACTTCCAAATACTTTGCTTCCTTTGTTTCTGGTAATTGTTGACCCTCAAAATTTAGTTTTATTTTCAGTGGTTTTTTTCTTAGTGAAAATATTTGGTAGTTTGATTTTGTTGTATTAAAAGTCATTAAATTTTCTTTTGCACTTTTGTAGGTTGGTTAAGGATTGCTGCATGACTTTTTCTAGTTCTGTACTTTTGCATTTTGGTTTTGAAGTCCACATTCCTAAGTCATCGGCAAATAGTGCACACTTCACACCTGGTTCTTGTACTTGTTGTGGCAGATTGTTAACAAATATATTAAAAAGTGTAGTGCTGAGCACTGCGCCTTGTGGTAAGCCACGGTGTACTTGTTTGTATTTGATATATTTCTTTCATATCTAGTAGCAATAAAGCTTTGTGTTAGGAAATGACATAGCCATGAAAACATTGGACCTTGTATACCTATCTTTTTTACTTTCTTTAGTAGTTTTGTTCTGCATATAGAATCACATGCACTTTGGAAATCAATAAAAACTGATACATTATCTTCTTTTCTATTGAAGGAGTCTTTGATTTCTTGACTGAGAAGTAAGACTTGTTCATTTGTAGAGTGGAACTCTCTGAATCCAGCTTGACATGGGGATATTAAATTTTGTGATTCTAGAAACCAATTTAACCTGTTTGACACCATTCTTTCCATCACGTTTGCTATTATGCTAGTAAGAGCTATTGGTCTATAATTTTTTATTTCTGATGATGTTTTATCTTTCTTCAAGAGTGGGACAATTATTGCTTTTCACCATTCAGCAGGTACAGTGGTTTTCCAGGATAGATTGTAGAGTTTTAGTAGTTGCTTTTTTGCTGTTTTTCAAAGGTTTTTTATGAACTCTGGATGTATGTGATCTGGTCCAGGAGACCTTTTGTTTTTGAGATTATTTATTGCAATGTTCAGTTCTTGCATATTAAAATTCTGAAAAAGGATATTGCATTGAGTGTTAGGATTACATTCTCTTTCTTGTTTCAAATCTTTCTTAAATTCTTTATGTTCCTTTTTATTATTTCCTGTTAATTTATGTGAATTAGCATAATATTTATTGAACATTTCGGCTATGACTGCATCACTTACTAATATTTTACTGTTGTGTATGATAGGTGTGCTGTTGCTTTCTTTCCTGTCCTTGACATTTTTTATGAACTTATGAGTTTTGTTACCATCTGTCCTATAATCCATTTTTTCTAAGAAATTATTATAGTGGTTCTTTTTAGCTGTATTAATTTCTTTTTTTAGTGAGGCACATTTCTTTCGCCATATTTGTGTATCTGATATGTTTTTTGTTTGTTCAGCTGTATTTCTAGCTATATCCCTTTGCTTTTTCAGTTCTTCTAACTGGGGGCTCCAAAAGGGTTTGAAATTTGTAATTCTTCCACGAGGAATATGTTTTTTTGCGGTTTCTAGGATGACTTTACAGAAATTTTTGTTCATATGATCTGGTTGGTCATGCAGCTGTGAGTTTGTTTGTTCTTTAAATTTATGTTCCAGTTCAGTTTTATACTTGTTCCAATCTGCTTTTTTGAAGTTCCAATACAGATTTGTGTGATGTTGATTGTTATTTGTATTATCTAGTTTTATATCAGCAATTACTACTCTGTGACCAGAACTTGGGTCTTCTATAACTTATTTTTTAATTTTTGAAACAATATCTGTTGTAGCTAACAAGAGGTCTGGGTTACTGCCTGCTCCAGAGTAATGTATGAAGGTTATGGGATCTTCTTCATAGTAAATGTAGTGCAGCACTAATCTGTGAGATTAATGCTCTTTGTTTGGGTAACACATTAGCTTACCCTCCCGTATTTTGTTATATGCTGTGTATAAGTCAGCTTTTCTATTCTTTGTTTGGAGCCTCAATACCGAATTTGACATCCCTTACAAGTGCTAATGCTTCATTGCAATTGTTTTTGTTTATATTTTCAGAAGGATAGTTTTTAAATAAAGACAATAATTTGGTGGCTTTGGTGGGACTGCTTAGTGCAGTTTCAAGTACTTTTGCTGAATCAGCTTTCCCAGACCTTTTTAGACTTAACTAAGAGGCAAAAGAAAATTCTTCCATGCTAGTTGATTCATGGAGATTCTCTGTTTTCTGTTACTTTAAGTTCATGCCACTTAATGAAAATAGTTTGATTCTTTCTACCATGGAAAGCCAAAGGGGTAAGGTTGCTTGTATTTGGTTCATTTGACATAAAGTGATGCCAAAATTCTTAAGAAATGATACCGAAATTTAGATTTCCAATCGAATGGGCTTGATAAAGACACGTTTTAATTTAATTGCCGGATGTGAGATTTGCGATAAGTGTTAAGTAATAACATACATAGATAATAGAGCAGGAAGTGTTGTAAGGTGAGCAAGATATGAGTAAATAATAGTCGTTAAATTTGTAGTATAAACGCATTATTGGTTTGAAATTAACGAGTCATGACGTCATACCCTATAGTTCGAAATCAGTAAAAAGTCAGGTCGACCAACCTTAAAAGTTGCGCGATATATTTAATAAAATATAAAGTAAACATCGTTTAATCCTAAAAAGGTAATTATATATTTGAAATTCATAAAAGAACATGTTATAATAGAAAGGGACATTTCTAAATTGCGGGAAAAGGAAATAGCATTTTGGATACGAGGCTTTCTTGGATGACGTCATGACATTCAAATTTAAAAAGAACGGTTTTCTTAGCGTGGGTAAGAGAGAAAGCGTCTGGTCACTACTCAACCAGAGACCAGTACGGTACGTTGAGGTGTGCAGACGTGAGTGCGATTCCTCTATATATAGAATCGGCATAGCTCCTGAAAATATTTAAGATGCAATAAACAATATATAAAAAGTTTCCTTGGGTAGTCTATTCGAAAACATCTGCGCGTACCCGAGATAAAGAGATCTCTTGCAGAGCTAGAGGGAAAGAACCAAATCAACGGGCGACACAACGACATCAAGAAGCGAGCCACGACTAAATAGCTTCAAATGGCGCCCAACGTGGGGCGTCGAAAGAATGGACCAACCCCAAGACGACCAAGCCAGCATAGAACCAGCAAACAAGAAGGTGACCCAACGTGTGGCGTCGAAAGAATGGACCAACCCCAAGACGACCAGATCAGCATCGAGCCAGCAGACAAGAAGGTGCCCAGCGTGTGAACATCTGTGAAACGTGTAGTGAACAAGTTTAAGTGCAGTTAAAAAAAAAAAAAAGAAATATTGGTGAGTAGAAAAACACGTGTAAATAGTTTAGAAATGGAAGACAGTGATAGCGATTTTCTAGGTTTTGAGAGTCCGGAAATTGAGAAAAGTGTAGTTAGGATGGAAAAATATAATCAGAATGTAATTGGTAGCAGAATATGCCAAGAAGTAGAAGATCAGAACGTTAGAGAAACACCTAGAGGTAGTTCAGAAATGTTTAGTAGTAATTCAGAAAGGCCAGCAATTATGTCAGAAATAGAGAATATGTTTCAAAAGATAATGGAAAAGATGAGTAAGATAGATGAAACTAGTATAGAGTTAGGACAGAAATTAGAGAAGGGACAACAGGAATTGGGAATGCAATTGGAAAATCAGAAGAGAGCTTTAGAAACCTTTAGGGAAGAAGTTAGGGAGGAAATTAATAAAGTCAGTAGTGAAGTAAAAGAAAATAGAGAACAGGTTAAGGGAGAATTAGAGATAATACGGCAAGAAGTAAAGAATTCTGAAAAGAAATTAGGTCAACAAGTGAGTGAAAAATTAGATAAAGAAAGGGAAAGAGTAATATATAGATTAGACAAACAAAGGGAAGAGGTAGTACAAAGGTTAGATAAAGACAGGGAAGAAATTAGAGAAGAGTTACAGGGGTGTAAAGTTAGAATGGAAAGATCTGATGTAGAAAGTGCAAGGCAGGCTAGAAATTTGGAGGATGTTACAGACCAAATAAAAGGGGTAGTAACAGAAATTACTCAGGTAAAAGAGGCCTTAGAAAATTTGAAATTAAATGAAAATGCATGTAATCACAACAATCTTAGTAATGAAGTTGCAAGAAACGAGGCAATACCAGATGTATCAGCTGACATTTCGATGCAAAATAGAGGTAACAGTAATTCCCATTCTGATCTCAGAAATAGTGCAGGGACAGGTGACAATTCAAATTTACATTGGCCTAACCATGTCTTAAATGAAATGACACCTCCAGTTTTTGAAAATGAAGATTCAGATGATCCTAAAGCCTTTTTAGAAGGGTTACAAGAGTACTTCACGGTGAAACGTATACCGGAGGAGTACAAGATGGTGATAGTAAGAAAATGCCTAAAGGGTAATGCTGCTAATTGGCTAGGCCTTTCTATGGGTAACAATAATGATTACAGGACCTTTAGGAACATCTTTTTAACCAGATATTGGGGAGCTAGTAGGCAGGCTAATATTAGAGTCGAATTAAGCAATGGAAAGTTTAATCCTAGATCGGAGGAATCGATGGTCAACTATTTTATGAGAATAGCGAGAAAATCGAAGATGTTGGATCCTCCCTTAGATGAAAAAGATCTAATAAATATAGTTACTCCACATTTTCCGGAAACGCTTCAACACTACCTAATCATAGCCCGACCCGATAGCATTGCAGCTATGATCGAATTATTATCAGCCTTAGAAGTCAATAAGCCAAAACACGCATTTGGAAATAAATATGAAGAAAAAGAAACTGTCAATTCTTTCGGGCAAGGGGCACAGTATTATCAGAATAGAAGTGAGATTAGGGAAAGATATAAGGGACCAGTACCAAGGATGGAATCATTCCGGTGGGAAAATCAAGGTAGATATAACCAGGAAGGGCATCACCAAAATAGAAATGGTAATCAAAGGGGAAGAAATATAAGGGTGAATTATATGAATACAAATAGATTTGATCGAGGTAGACGGGGACGTTATTTTGGACATAGTAGAAATTCAAATGATGGGTATTGGACAAACGGAGATAATGAGTTTAGACCGAGGTCACCAAGACAGGGAGAAAGGTATTCTAATGGACGAAATTCCCCCGAAAATGCGGAAATGGTTGAGGCCATTAACACGGTCAAAAACATGGTAGGAAGTAACCCCGATTTAATGCAGGAAAACAGAAGTAACAATTCGGGAAATAGTACAGGAGCAATACATAAAAATCAGGGAAACGCCAGACCCGGTCAAACGCGCCTTCAGTGAGAACTGGGTATCCTAGTAATGATTGTGATAAGTACTCGGAAATAAATAGTCCTAGAAGGCAAATGATGATACAAAAGAAAAGAGAATGGAAAAATAGAATCGACGAAAACGAAAAAGTAGGAGATCCACCTAAAATCAAAATTGGAGTAAATGGAAAACAATACAATGCAATTATAGATACGGGATCAAATAGTACAGTATGCTCACAAAATTTTTATGATAATTTACAAAGTAGTGGTTTTAAAGTAATGTCTTTACCAGTTAATGGGATATATTGCTCGCTAGCTGTGGGAAAACGAAAAGAGAGAGTAAAATTTCAAGCAATGATAAATATTGAAATAAATGGGAGAATACTTGGAATTTTATTTCTGATTGTAGGAAGACTTGTGACAGATATTATAATAGGTTGTGATTGTCTTTATGCCTGGGAAGCTGTGGTGAATTTTAAAAACATGATTCTAGAAATGAAAGTTGAAGATGAGACCATTATAGTGCCTTTTGTGGAAGATAGTACTTCAGAAACTATTGTACGAGAAAAAGAGGAAGAAGAAATCCAAGGGGATACATTCTTTGTAGAATATGTTAAAGTAGGAGCAATGGAATTAACTGAAGTAAATGTCAAAGAGTACAGTGTCGATAATAAAGAAAATGTAGAATGGGATAAAAATGATTTCATAGACAATTTGAGGTTTTCTGACGCAACTAGGTACTATGATAGGGAGAGTAGTGAAGACTTAGAAGAATTGTTGAGGAAAAAAATAACTCAGGCTGATCAACTAAATGAACAACAGAGGGATAAACTGTTTGAAATATTAATCCGAAATAAAGAAGTATTCTCTGAGAAACCTGTTAATGTAATATTTATACTCATTCGTTTGAGATGATACCTATCAAACCTTCTACACATAAAGCGAGAGCTATCTCTAATACCATAAGAGAAGAGGTAGATGCAGTTATAAAGTCAATGTTAGAAGATGAGGTTATTGAGATTTCGAATTCAGAATTTGTGAATCCCCTATGTATTGTAAATAAGGCTAATGGAAAGATTAGGGTGACATTAGACGCGAGAAAACTAAATTATTGTTCCTCATACTTTCCATCAGGGAATCCAACAGAACGTGTCCTCCGAGATATAGGAATTTATTTACGTGTACTTACACATCATAATCACACGGATTGGGTGAAATATTGTCCATTGATAGAAAAGATTATCAATCACACCATTAATGTAACTACTGGGTTTGCACCAATAAAATTAATGTTAGGAATTGAACCAGAACCAATATTGATCGGGGTACCAAAAACACTGAAAATTAATGACATTCAGTTAAGTGAGGAAGAAAGAGCGAAAATTGCTTTTGAACGAATCAAGAAAAAGGCAGAGAAGCGAAAATTAAAGAAAAAGAGTAGAAAACATAAATGGGAACCTAAGATAGGCGATTGGGTACTAGTTAAAGACCATAAGTTATCAAGTGCGTTGCTAGGTAGGAACAAAAGGATGGAATTGTTATATAAAGGTCCTGCAGAAATTATATCAAAATTTGGTTATCATACCTATGAATTAAAAGATGTTAAAAATGAAAAATGTCTGGGAAGATGGCATAAACAACTCCTTCGACCATACAAGAAACCGTGTGGTGCCTTGGAACCTTGATTTAATGTAAAAGAAAAATTGGAAGTGTCATTTGTCTATTGGCGCCCAATCAGCTTTGAGATAAAATGTAAATGTTAGCTTACTTGAAAATCATATATTGGTCAGGTACTTACATATTCATGAAAAATGCAGAATGTGAATTGCTATCTACTACAAAGAGCTTAAAAATATATTGTATAGAGCTCACAATAACAGCTTCAGAAAGATTGTTAAATTGTTCATCTCCGCATAGAGAGAAAACAGAATATTTACTTTGTAAACATTTGTTAAAATATTTAGATGTATAGATAGTTATCACAGCAAGACAAAGAAAGAACTTGTCTGAAGAGTGTAATGGATTTATATAAATATATGTACATTTTAGTGCTTAAAGGATATAGTACAGATATGTGTTACAATAACAAAAGTGAAAAATCACAGTGCAAGTGATAGTGAGAGCGAAGTGAGCAAACATGAACTGAAAGAAGGAAGTATAAAGAAAGACTCTTGAAATTTAACCTTTATATAAAAGCTTCACAGAAGAAACCATAACATATTGTAATTAGTATTTAAGGATTAATGTTTAGTCAAGTGTACAATTGTTTGTCATGTTAAAAAGATTAATGAGAAGATATGTTAATAACCAATTTCAAAACAGTGTAATTGAAAATTGTATATAATGGGAGTGTTGCCGATTATTCAAAATACAGGAGTAATTTTTAATTTTTCTTTCGGGCAAGACATTTACATTATTTTATTATGAAATAATAAAATAACATAAATGGGGGCATTTGATACCGAAATTTAGATTTCCAATCGAATGGGCTTGATAAAGACACGTTTTAATTTAATTGCCGGATGTGAGATTTGCGATAAGTGTTAAGTAATAACATACATAGATAATAGAGCAGGAAGTGTTGTAAGGTGAGCAAGATATGAGTAAATAATAGTCGTTAAATTTGTAGTATAAACGCATTATTGGTTTGAAATTAACGAGTCATGACGTCATACCCTATAGTTCGAAATCAGTAAAAAGTCAGGTCGACCAACCTTAAAAGTCGCGCGATATATTTAATAAAATATAAAGTAAACATCGTTTAATCCTAAAAAGGTAATTATATATTTGAAATTCATAAAAGAACATGTTATAATAGAAAGGGACATTTCTAAATTGCGGGAAAAGGAAATAGCATTTTGGATACGAGGCTTTCTTGGATGACGTCATGACATTCAAATTTAAAAAGAACGGTTTTCTTAGCGTGGGTAAGAGAGAAAGCGTCTGGTCACTACTCAACCAGAGACCAGTACGGTACGTTGAGGTGTGCAGACGTGAGTGCGATTCCTCTATATATAGAATCGGCATAGCTCCTGAAAATATTTAAGATGCAATAAACAATATATAAAAAGTTTCCTTGGGTAGTCTATTCGAAAACATCTGCGCGTACCCGAGATAAAGAGATCTCTTGCAGAGCTAGAGGGAAAGAACCAAATCAACGGGCGACACAACGACATCAAGAAGCAAGCCACGACTAAATAGCTTCAGAAATCACTGTACTTCAGTTCAAAATTTCCCTTGTTTCTGTAGGATTTGTGACATCATCAGTTGAGGTTGCTGCAAAATGACTCCACCTTTTTGTAATAATGAAAAAAAAAACCTCTATACTATGGTAACTAGGAGTATCTATTTTAGAAATTACAAAGTTGTAAACAGACTTGTTACCTTTGTTACTAGCTAACAATGGCTTGTACAGGACTCAACATGTAAAGCACTGACCACCTGCAATGTGAAGTGGGGGAGCAAAATATGCTCTGCATTTGCAGATCGCAACAAGACACAAATGAAACTCTAGGGATATGTTATATAAGGTATACTCATTTGTTGAGCACATAAAGCAACATGAAGGAAAAAGTTACATCTGTTAGAACATAGCCATTATCAAGCTCTATAAAATGTTAAACACTTATTAGGCAGTTGAAATTCACCATCTGAAGTAAATTACCCAAGCACCTAAAAATCTACAAGGGCAAATATATTTAAGAACAAATTAAGGGAATTCCTAACAGTAAAAGTTCTATATTCAATTGAGGATTTTCAAACTAGTATGACTGATAAATGAATGTGTAATTTGTAAATAAAAAGTAAATTGTAACTCATTTTTGTAATTGTAAGTTAGACTTTTGCAATTGTAACTCTGACTTTTATTGTAACTTTCACTTGGTCTACACCTATGTAAATTAGTATATGGACTCAAATATTTATCATCTATCATCCATCATCATCCATTGCCATCATCGTCGTCATTGTCGTCATCGTCATCATCATAATCATCATCACTATTATTATTACTATTATTACTACTACTACTATTACTATTACTTTTACTATTGTTATTATTATTATGATTATTATTGTTGTTGTTATTCATTCCTGCAGTTGTATCACCAATTAAACATTATCGCAGCACTATAAACAAGGGAATGGCAAACAGCAGCTCTGCATTAACTTCAGCTGAGTGATTGACTTCTTATCTAACCTATACAAAGCCACTCTTCAGAAGTGCCAAAAAGGCTAAGAAATAATTTATTGATGATTTTCTATATTTTAACATCTCTGCTTTCACCTCCAAGCTTCAAATACCTAATTTTTAAAATTTCATTTTTGGACTGATGTCCCATTTTGACTGCCATCTGACCCATTGTGCACTGGTATATATACACAGTAGAACCCTGCTAACTCAGCAACCTTTTTTTAACTTTACTCTTTATCTTTAAATTTGGCTAATAATTTTGAGAATCCAGCATGCAGTATAAACAGCATAGGTAAATTTTAATTAGTGTACTATACAACCTACTGCATTCTCCCTCACACTAACAAAAGGGCTGAACACATATTGACCTTCGATATCTAGTCAGGATGTAAGCAGCCAGCAGACCACTGTCACTGTCACTAATAATGTGGATACATAGCACAAACACTTGTTTGGTTTATTGCTTTATCCAATAATTAAGTGGTAAGCTAATTTCTGGTTGTAGTATAGTATCGCTTCTCAGACTTCAGGCTTGCTGTTAATGTTGTGTTTGTGCCAGTGAAAATGTTGAATGAGAAGAGAACACAAGTTAACGTGACAATGGAAATTAAATGGGATGTGTTAAACAAACTGGACAAAGGGCAACATATTAATACAAGCCTTTCCAACTCGAGCATCCAGAGATGGCGCACGCTGTTGCCTACCCTACGCAGCAGCTACTGCGACTGCATTTATATGAGAGACAGTAAGAGTAGGGATCCCAGATTTCAAAATAGAAAAAGCGGGACACTTCAATAATAAAGATATAATTTGTACTCACCTTTAGGAGACCTATATGATATTTCCAATCGCTCCACAGATAGAAGTTAATGTGCCACCTCTGCTGGATTTTCTGAAACGTATTTTGCAAATTCATGAATCAGAGTTAAAATGTTTAAAAAGAATTCAAAAAAATCCCCACACTTATAGTTGCTGAAATGATATTTTACTGTAGTTATAGGTTTCAGCATTTCAATGTCCATGTGATTTTGTTCATTTGTCCAAACTGCATTCACAAGGGAGAATATGCGCTCTACCCTAGTGTTGGATCCCGGAATACAAAATGAGAATTCTAGCAGTTTAAGGTTTTCAAGTGATACTCCTTGTTTAAAATACTGAAACACATCCTGCCAGTGCTTGAAAGGAGATAATTTGTTTGTTTTCCAACACACTTTCCTACTGTACACATGATGCATAATGCACACATTATTATTGACAAAGTAACACCTTCCTGACTTCAATTAAACTTAGTTGCCTTAACAATCGCGGGAAGGTTTAATTTCAAAGATGTTCCACAGTCGGATAGACTATAAAGAAAGCTTTCATATGCCAGTTGTATAAAATGAAAAGGCGACAACTACAACATTGCTGTGGTGGTGACTATCTTTTTTGTTCTACCATTTTATTGTCCATGTCACAGCTTGAGGTACCAATTTCTCAAATTCCCACTAGACGAAACTACACTCAACTAACGAAGGCATACAGCAAAACAAGAATTTAATAGAAAAGTAACCTTAAAAAGCAGTACAACTGTTGGTCCCATGAGACATGGGACATAGGTTTCAAAATTACCTAAAAGCAGAACGTCTGGGACCCCTAAGTAATAGTAACACCATCTCTCACTTTTCTCAGCGCAGATGTAGTGTTCAATAGGATATAGAAAATAACAGAACAGTTATCATAGTTTACCCTTCATTACAAATTGTGGTTTAATTCTTCATGGGAAGATTTATAAACTATTGTCAATACCAAAGGTAAAGTCCAATGCTTAATTTGTCAAAGAAATTAACGATGCAGTACCTAAACTGAAAATGCACCAATTAATTTCCAATCAGAGCCAGTAAAACTACATTGCAACAGTCTCCTAAAAATCTAATGTGTTGCACTCACATGACTTTCTTTACTCTTGTACTAACCACTCTTACAAACTCTTATTCCTATATCTTCTTTGTATTAGTTCAGACAAACATTTGTACAAATTATCTTATTGCTTATCTCCTTGTAGGTGCAAGGAGAATATTAGAATACAGTAACCTTTAAGCAATAGTCAAATCTTTTAAAGCTTTGACATCCCATTCTCTTTGCACACTTAACATATTAACATATAAAAAATTAAGTTTTAAGTTTTCTGAAACTGCCACAAATAACAAAAAATATCTCAGAAATGGTTCATTCTATAAAAAAATGTATTTAGGCAAATTGTGTGTTTTAGCGAGATCTGCATTTTTTGTATAGTAAAATTCTGGCTACCTCTTGCGGTTTACGAGTGATTCAAAAGTCATCCAGAGTAAACAGGACTGCATAGACTATAGCCAGAAAATTCAAAATATACATTTCATTTGTGATACAAATATCTTAAACATATGACATTTTAATCAAAATTGTTAGAGCCATTTTCAAGAAAATCAAAATTTTGGAAAAATTTTCCATGTAAAGGGCAGTTTAGGGTGGGGCTATTTTCTTCAAAATCTTTGTGTCGCATCCTTGAAAGACGTTAAACATAAATATCAACTTTGGGTTTTAACCAACTTCGTTTTTGAGTTATGCTCTCCACAGACTGACAGACACACACACACACAAACAGACCTTTTTCTAAAAATCTGATGTGTTGCACTCACATGACCTTCTCTACTCTTGTACTAACCATTCTTACAAACTCTTATTTCTATATCTTCTTCGTGTTAGTTACAATAAACATTTGTACAAATTATCTTATTCCTTATTTCCTTGTAGGTGCAAGGGGAATATTAGAATACAGTAGGCTTAGTGCGACAGTCAAATCTTTTTAAAGCTTTGAGTTTCTGTTCTCTTTGAACACTTAACATATAAAAAAAAGAACAATGATGTTCCATTTCACAAAAGTTCTAAGTTTTCCAAAACTCACACAGATAACAAGGAATATCTCTGAAATGGTTCACTCTACAAGAAAATTTATTGAGACATAAATTGTGTATTTTAGCAAGATCTAAATTTTTTTGTATAGTATGATTTGGTCTATCTCTAACGGTATACCAGTTAGGCAAAAGTCGTCCAGAGTAAATACGACTACAGGGGCTAGAGCCAGAAAATTCAAAATGTACATTTCATTTGTCATAAAAATATCTCAAACATATGACATTTTAATCATAATCATTAGAGCCATTTTCAAGAAAATTAAAATTTTCAAAAAATTTTCCATTAAAGGGTAGTTTAGAGTGTAGCTATTTTCTTCAAAATCTTCGTGTCCCATCCTTGAAAAACATTTAACTTAAATACCAAATTTTGTTTTTAACCGACTTTTCGTTTTTGAGTTATGCTGTCCACAGACAGACACAGACACACACACACACACACACACACAGACACAGAGACCTTTTTCTAAAAATTATTTCTTTGGATTCACGGTGTCTCAAAACATATATTTCCGGTGAAATCGCGACATTGAATTTTTGGGTGGAATACAATACTTCCCCTACTTACTAGTAGAGAAAGTAAAAACAAGTACTACCACCAAAGTGGTGAATTAATTAAATTTTACAAAGGTGTGAATCAACATGAATTTTCCAACATTATGAACTGCCTTAAAATTTGTGTCAATTTTTGGTGCATTTCATGCATCCAAATAGATGTTTTCAATTATGAATTTAAATAAAAGTAAAACCAGGAAGCTGTTTTAGAGATGGTAGTACTACAAATTTCTGCAGCCAAGTGTATTGTACTGAATATTCATAAATTAGTTGCTACAAAATGATGTCAAAAATCTACTAAATGGTAAATGTACACAAGGGTAACCAAAGTATATGTAGAGAATGGTGTGTTTGTTAGATCACAAAATTGTCAAATAATACCCTATTTTATCATGCAATTCCCCCCTTTTTTTCTCGAAAAATTTGCTTCAAAACATTGGGGAGGGAATTATGGGGGTGGTGTTTCTAGGAATTCAGAAAGGAAGGGAAATCATGTAGTAGTATGTAAAAGTTATATAGGTATACAGTAATTTGTGAATGAACTGGATACATACCACGGTTTCATTGGGCCTACAATGTGCTGTTTCATTGTTTCTTTTCTCTGACTGTTCTGCAGTCTCACTTTCGTCACTATCATCACTATTTTGATTTATATCTGGCTTAGATAACACATCTTCATTTTCACTATTCCACTACATGTCGTCAGAGCCATTAATGGCACAAGAAACACCACTTATTTTTAAAAAATTCTTCTTAACAATATGACGACTTGTAACAAACTGACTTAGAAACACGTCTGCAACTTCACATTCCAATTTTACGATACGTTGTGACAATGGCAAGATGAGTATTTTTGTGGCAAGCACTGTGTCCGCTGTTGTCCGTGACAGTCTCTGCTGCATCGATTGTTGTACATTATCAAGTCATTTGAAGGCTGCTCCAATAAGAATGGACCAGGAGAGGGAATTATGTGATGTTTAATAGGTAAATAATTTTTAGTGATGAAAAATTATAGGGGAGGGAAATATGCGAGGGGGGGGGGCCTTATGCGATAAAATACGGTAATTGTTTTGGTAAGCTGCACACTGACTTGATGACCTGTCCCTTACAACCGCCAATGCAACATTCGCTCTACTGCAGGTACTTCAACTACTGCTACCACAATACCTTGTTTCCTTTGCCACGTCATCTCTCCCCACCTCTCCAGTGCCCAGTTGACACCAGCATTACTGTCAGTGCTGGCTGGGGCCCCAGCGACACCTTAGTTGGAAAGGCCTATCTTAATGCATAATAAACATAGGGTGTTTATCTTTACTGTTTCCTACATTGTGCTAGAACATGCATTTATGTAACTTACAATATTATGTTATGAGTTGTGAATAACAGACCCCTTATTCCCTTTAACTAAACATTTGGTAACTTGACATCCTCTCAATCCACATTAAGTGGAGTTATCAGGATTCTACTGTACTAAAACTCTCAAGGCTTTGCTAATGCTAATTTCAGTGCATCCTCTTTTATAGGGCATTTCTGATTTGTTTCTGGAAGGAGCACAGCTTGCAGGATACTGTGCAGATAAAATGATGAATTCATAATGGCAGAGGTGAATCTTTAATTTATACTTGTACACTTCTCTTGTATTATGCTAACAAGTTTAAGAATATGCAGTTTCATACACATGACTAAAATGTGTTATCTAATACCATTGTAATTCTGTGATTAAAAAAGTATAAGGAAGAATAAATACAATTTATTGAACTAATTTGTCTACAAGTATTACAAGGCAATTAGCTCAAAGTAAGAGAAATCCATAGTAAACAGTTGATATGACTGACTGTATCACCTGAGAAAGCAGATGCACCTTCAATTTAATGACAAACATTTGAATATCAGTCAGTTCTTAAAAATATTGACCTTGTTTAATTGAAGTCAGCTGAAAAATGCAATGTTTACAGTCATAGTGCAGCAGTGTGTCTTAGAGTACCTATTATAGTTACCCAAGTAACAAGACAGAATATAAAATTCTGTTGAGAACACAAATTTTCCTTCCTCTCTTTGATTTCAAAAGGAATCATGGTATATATTCCCATGCAATGAAAGTATTCTTAAAGAAGGGTAGGGTAGGAATTAAGGACCCATTGACAGCTAGGTCATTAGGGTTCTTAAAGAATGTTACCCAAAACAATGCATTTAGATTATTTTCATATTTCTGAAAATTACCTGTTTGAAAAATTGCATATAAATATAGACACAAAATATTGTACTGAAACAAGGCAACAAAAATAAATTGTTTTGCAAATGTGTATAAATAAATACAACAAACAACTCAGAAAATGGCAGCCAACCAAAAAGTATGCAATATATACCTCATATTCTATTTCAAAATTTATAATTTTGGTTAAAGGTAAATATACTTTTACTTAAAGGGCATGCATTACTATTCAAGTAGAAATTTCTCAATCTTATTGCAATTTTTCAAATGCAGAGTAGAATAACTTGAAGGTCATTAAAGTTTGGAATACATATGGTGCAATGGAATTCAGCGATGGGAGAAAAAAAGTAGCACTGGGACATTGTAGAGCTCATAAAAATACAAAATCTGTGCCAAATATGTCATATTACATGTTTCTACATGTGGCATGCTGGTTACCACAGCTATACATTTTAATTTTATTTCGGTATATTTTATGTAACTTAGCACTTATAGCTTAATTTGAAATAATTTCTAGGCAGATATAAATCATGAATACCATAAACCTGGGTAGAAGAATTTTTATATGAAGACTATAGTATACAACAGAGATGAGCATTTGTTTGGATAGAGAAAGTCATGTGAATGTTCACAATTTTTTTTCCTCCACAAATTAGAACTTTGGTCTTATATATGTAAAATAATTCCATAATGGTTTATTTATTAACAGTGAAGTCTTGTGGTGGCATGCCCTCTTGTAAATAGTTTCTTTCCTTTTTCAGCAGGTGGAAGAACTTTTCTTTAATTTGACTACTCTGCATTCCACTGAATATGAAGGTATATGTAAAAGTCTGATGTTAGATTCACATGACTTTCACTATCTCTGTTGTTCATTAGCTTCTTAAAAAAGCTTATTTTTCTACCTACTTCATTTTAATGAGCTAAACATTTTCAGAAATAGCTACTTGACACATTTAATTATGAATACAATGGGACCAGTGATAGCCAAATGTTTAAGAACTGGACACGTTATGTTGGCCTGAACATTCTATACTCTTTTTATAATACCACAAGATACAACTGAAAATCAAAGAACTTGAAAAGAATTGCAAAGAATTGAACAACTGAACCCATTAATAACAGGATATCTCAGAAATGCCTTATGCCATAAAAAGTGGTTTGAAATTAATTGTGTTTCAAATGTGTTTGTTAAGGTGACTCACTTGGTTAGGCATTGGCCTACTGATCGCAAGGTCATAGGTTAAAAGTTGGCCCAGATTAATGGCTTTTAAGTGTGCTTAAAAGCAATAACTCCTTGTCAGTAGATTTACTGGGATTTAAAAGAAGTCCTGTGGGATGAAATTCCAACACATCAACACCACTGATAAGATCCTAGCCTTTGGTGTCATCGTTAACAAAGCAAAATAACTTTAATTTTATTCTCTCTCTTAACACTTATCACTTACAAAAGATTGTGTAAAATTCCTTCTGGATGAATAGGACTTCACAGACTATTCCCATAAAATTCAAGAAATATTTAAGAGGTAGAACGGGAACTTAAAAATTCAATGCCACAACTGGGATTTGAACCACAGACCTTCCGCTTGCCGGGCGGACGCTCTACCACTGAGCTATTGTGACAAACTGCCAGAATGGCATTAAATTCTCAAGCCAGTTCGTATTTCTCCTGGTAAACCACAAAGGCACAAATAAATAATAATTCAAGAAATATATTTTATTTGTTAAGTAAATCGTCTTTAATTTATCCTATTTTAATCAAAATTGTCATAGCCAGTTTTGAAAACCATTGTATGTAAAGGGTAGCTGGAGTGGGGTGATTTCTTGCTCACTCCCTCACATACACACACAGACCTTTTTCTAAAAATGCTAAACCAAGTTAGATATTTAATAGTTTTTCTGTTTTTGAGTTATGCTGCTCACATACACTTGCTGATATATTTCTAAAAAGGGTTTTTTTTTTGGTGGGAAGGAAGCCTCAAACCATTTATTTCTGGTAAAGGCTTGGTATCATATTTTCGGGTGTAATGAAATATTTCCTCTGCTTATAAGAATTAGAGAAAGCAAAAAAAAAAAAAAAAAGTTACTTTCTTGTTCATCCATTAGTAACAATTAAATTTAAAAAATTCAAGATAGATAGGGCTCCAAAATAGGTAGCTACATGCATCCAGAATGGAAAACATTCAGCCATTATGTGTAAACATATTCTTTATTGCTTCCTGTGATATGATTTTGCTAGTATAGATCTAAATAGTAATATTTTGTTTACAATGTCATTGCAACATTAGCTTTTACTGAACTACAGTTTGTTCACCAGCTCATGGTCCCTAGCAGAAATGCAACAAATAAGTTGTTGTTGTTGTTTTCTAGTGCCTTGCATCTGGCAATGAAGCCATTAGCATTCGTGCTTTCCAATACTTTTGAACTGCAGTTTCTTCTGATCTTAATGCTTCACAGGTCTTCAAGTGGTCTTCGTTCATTTCTGCTGGATCGTTACACAGGACACATATTGGTGAGGCTGAGATACCTATTCTGTAGAGATGACTTGCTAAGCAGTCGTGATTTGTCAATAGTCGGAAGGCTGCAACCGCTGTTTTCCTTGGTCTCTGGGGGATTATATCTGGGTTGGAAAGTAGTGTAATCCATTTTTTATCTTTGGCATTTGTTTCTATTTCTTGAAGGTATGAATGAGAAAATTTTTTAATGATCAAGCGTTTTATTGAGGAATATGAGAAATTGAATTTAGACTTTTGCAACAAATAAGTATGTCAGTAAGTAATCCGAGGTACACAGCGATAGCTGAAGCTGAACTTGTGCTTCTGATTGTGCTTACATTATGTGTAATCAGTAGCATGAGTCCACCTTCAAATATCGCTGTGTACCTGGAATTATTTACTGATATACCGACTCGGTGTATTTCGGCCAGGGACCCTGAGCTGGTGAGAAAACTGTAAACACCTGTGTTAAAACACACTGCCATTCCAACAAGAAAAAGTAAAATTGTGCATCAAGCATAGTAGAAGAGTTACCTACGTAAATCTTAGGGCCCCCATTCACCAGTCTTAGACAGACTCCCCATTAGTCATAAAATTTGTGGAACAAGGAGAAACTTGTAACATGCGAGTAGGGGAGAAATCATAAAATAACATATACTCAGCATTCCGATATTTTATTGGATAGACCTTTCTGTATGTGTATAGGAAGGGGGAGGGGACTTTCAAGTTCATAAATAATATTTTTATTTTATTCATCTGCAGATTCAAAAGCCACCTTCGTCATGGAAGACTTTAATGGATATTTAGGGCCTAATCCTTGCACATAGAAAATGACAATGGTAACGACAATGACGGTCATATTACTTTCACTTTACACTTGTTTATTATCATTATATGAATTTTCCATTAGCCATTTGTCCTGTTTCATCTGTTGGCACCTATTTACTCACCAGTGGTCTGCCAACTGGTGCCTCTATTTCTTCCTCATGTGCTGTGTGCAACTTATGGTGAGATAAATTGTTTAAAGCAAACATATATGCCAATTATGTTGAACAAAAGGTATTTTTTCCATATGTCTTCTGTTTTCTTTCTTCTGAAAGGTTAGTAAAATACGGATAGGTGGTTTTAGATGTTTGCTGATGATGCTACGGGAAGCCAAACATACTGGGCACCAGACACTAACTCACTTTCATTCATGTTTGCTGCAAAAGCTAAAGTGCATTACCCCAGTCACAAAATTAGATGCCTTAAAACTGAAGACTAGAACCTGTTAAGAGTTTGATCAGCATAAAATTTCTGTTTATCATTAAAATGTATAGTATGTGAGGTGACAAAACAAAATATTCAGCTTCTGAATATAGTTTTTGAGCCATCAAACTATGCGCAATTTTTTTTTTCTTATTCTATGTGGGTTAGTGCTATTAATGGGGAAAAGTAAAATACTTGTAGTTCTCCAGAAAGTTAAATTATGATCATAACTGAATACACATTATTGGAAATTCCTGAAGTTTTAGACATGCTAAATGGCATAAAACATATACAGAGTATCATTTTAAGTTAGATGCTTAATTTTGCATTGTCATTCTTGTTTGAATATTGTCTTATCTCCAGATGGCAAATTTTTCATCATGGTACAATGATTTTTAAAATATCCTATTTTTTTATCATATTAGTGGTTTCCAAGAAATAACTTGAAAGTCAAATTCTTTCTTCAATACAGAAATTCTTTGTGTTTAAACAGCACAAACAAGCAAGTTGTGAATAGTAAATTTTACAAGAGCCGTTTTAAAATCTTGAGAAATTATTAAAAATAATATTTTGAGTACACACCACACTTAATACATAATCCATACAACTAATAATGAAAGAAATAACTAAAATAGCTTTTTAATTTTCGAAAATTTTCCAATTTCTTTTTGTTGCAATACAAAGTCACATTATTTAAATTTGGTAAAGTTAAGCATTAACAGAAAACATTTAGAGGAATTAAATTATTCCAAACAAACAACATAGCAATACAACAAATTACAATAATACAAAGGTGCACTCGAAAGAGCATTACAGGTTGTCTATTAATATTTTGTGAGTTCCTTTTTTGGTTTGTGTCTTTTTATTACACTTCTTGAAGTGGTACTGTTCGCACTTATTCCTGCATATTTTGCACACACATTGCTCTTTGGCGATGTGGTATTTCTCATTGGCACATTTTATGTGGAATCCGTGAATTGCGAGTCCTAAAATTACATGTCTCTGCGTTTGGTTGCTGTTTGTCCATTGCCTATTTGTCATGGCGTCCGTACTGAAGAAGTTGTCATCTATTTCTTTTTCTTTGAGTTTCCTTCTTGTTAGTCCTTCTTTGTATGGTTCCGTGCTACGTAGTAGCGTCTTTGTTCTGGTGCTGTTTTTATTGAAGAGATTTCATGTTTGTGCGATGTGGCTCTTATTTCCCTCAGGGCGTGGTAACGGATGGAATGAAAAATCACACGATGTTTCTTCACCACAATGTATTATTTTATTAACACTTTTTCTCTATTTTACATTTAAATAAATCCTCTTAGCACCATTTTAGATTATTTAAGTCTTTCCACTTTTTCAAAAAGTGGAACAAAAGCTTGATGAAAGTCTGGTAAATGTTCTACAATGTTCACACGCTACCAAAACACATCCTATCACCTTGAACATTTAGGCGCTAGTCCCGATTCTTTTAGTTGCAAGTCTATCATTCCGACTGCCACATGTACATCCGCGCATGCGTTCATCAAATAGTTCCCGCATTGTTAGGGAAGCGATCCTTAGCCATTTTCCCTTCGCTTTCAATATTGAACACATATGTTGTTGTTTTCTAGTGCCTTGCATCTGGCAATGAAGCCATTAGCATTCGTGCTTTCCAATACTTTTGAATTGCAGTTTCTTCTGATCTTAATGCTTCACAGGTCTTCGAGTGGTCTTCATTCATTTCTGCTGGATCGTTACACAGGACACATATTGGTGAGGCTGAGATACCTATTCTGTAGAGATGACTTGCTAAGCAGTCGTGATTTGTCAATAGTCGGAAGGCTGCAACCGCTGTTTTCCGTGGTCTCTGGGGGATTATATCTGGGTTGGAAAGTAGTGTAATCCATTTTTTATCTTTGGCATTTGTTTCTATTTCTTGTAGGTATGAATGAGAAATTTTTTTAACGATCAAGCATTTTATTGAGGAATATGAGAAATTGAATTTAGACTTTTGTTTCACTGTTGTGCCTTTCTTTGCAAGTGAGTCTGCAGCTTCATTCCCCATGACTCCACAGTGTGCTGGAATCCATTGGAGCTGAACAGTCTTATTAACTTTTTGGAGTTGTGTTAACATTTTGTAGCATTCTCTAATTTTTGTTGACTTCTTTGTAGTATTTGAACATATTCCCTGAATTGCAGCTTTAGAATCCGAAAGAATTACTGCCTTGTTAAATTTATTTAAGGGAAGATTTAATAATTGTCGGAGAGCAATGTATATAGCCTCTATTTCTCCATCATAATTTGTTGTGTCTCTGCCAACAGAATGATAAAAGGAAAAATGTGAACACGTAACTCCAGCTCCAGTAAGGTTTTCCTTGGAGGATCCATCAGTATATATGTCCAGCCATTCTTCTGTGGGATAACTAGTATTGATTGTTTCCAGAGCTAGAAGTTTTTGTATTTCTTTTGGTGTGTCTGATTTACTTATTTCCTCTATTAATTCCAAATTGAAGGTAGGTTGCAATAATTCCAATGGATTTTCTCTTATAAGTAGATTTTCTCTGGTGTTAGGAATGTTCAATTTGGATTTAATCTGTGTTAACTTTTCTAGGAAACTATTATGAGTTTTAAGGATTGAAGGGGGGAGGTTCTCTTCTGTCCATTTAGAGTTTGGCAGTCGTAACATTTTCTCGTGTTGGAGCAATGCTTATTCTTCTATTAGTAGTAAGGGGTAGTGATGCGCCCCCTATAGCCTCTCCTACCCAATTCCCATCCTCATCCTGCCCGTGGTGCACCCTGCTTTTAACAGATGAGGCTCTGGGGACCGAATCACAGCGGTATAACTGTTTCATCTAAAATGGAGGAAATGTCATTTACATATGTGCTGGCCTATCACAGCACAACAGTGTCCCTCAGAGGCACATGAGGGGAAGGTCGGTGGATCTAAATACCACCTATTTAGTCCTCCCGGCTAGGTCCGATGGACCCGTTGACCAACGATAGGTGTGGTCCCCCTTGCAAAATGGGGGTTTAAGTCGGGTGATGTAACTGCCACATTGTAAAACTGGTGCCCGTTAAGAAAACAGTTACATGAAAGCCACATACATGAATATGAGTCCTAAAGATAAACATTCCGGAGTTAAAACTGTCCCCCAATCGGATCTCCGGGTGGGGACATCTTTAGGCAAATTTCATCACAACAATTCCAATACTTTAAGAATTTTACAATGGAATGCAGGAGGCATGTCCCAGTCTAAAAAACAAGAGCTAATGAAAATATTAAAAGACCAAGATATAGATGTCTTTACAGTACAAGAAGCCAATATATCACAAGAACAGGAAATATACTTTGAAATGGATCAGTACACTACACATATACTTCCAAAGGCTCGTCAAATAGCAAGTGGTATTCTTACAGGAATTAAAAGAAATATGAAAGCTACTATCCAAATCCAAAAAACAATGGAAGAACAAGATAAATCAGAAATAGTTAAAATTGAAGTATGGAAAAGTAACTACCACTATAGAATTTACAGTATCTACAATCCTCCAGACAATACACTAGATCTAAATTCTATTCCCATAGAACCCAAAAGTATTTTAATAGGTGATTTTAATGCACACTCCCCTAGGTGGGGCTACAGAGATATAAATTCAGCAGGAAGAGTCATAGAAGACCTATTAAACTCGTCAACAATGGAATTAATATTTAATCCAAATGATCCACCCACTTACCTTCATTATAATGGTTCGGGTACAAATCCTGACCTTCTGATGGTGTCATCTGACATAATTGACAATACAAAAAGAGAAATAATAGAAGACCCAGGTTCAGGCCACAAGAATCACCATAAACTCCATAAGAGGTCTAATAAATAAAAGTAACAAACCAAAAGTTAAAACTTCTTGGAATTTTAAAAAAGCAGATTGGTCCAGTTTCCAAAATGAGATAGAAGGGAAGTGTAATATACTGTTAGAATCAGAGTTCAAGTCAACAGATGAAATGAATAAAAAAATTTGTGAAATATTATTGACAGCAGCCAAAACACATATCCCCAAAGGAAAGTTACAGAAATATAGCTACTTTTGGTCTCCATCTTTATCTAAGTTAAAACACGAAAGAAATATAGCAAGAGTCAAAGCCGAAAGAACCAAGTGTCCAGAAGATGTACAAAACTGGAGAAGAAAAGCAGCCATTTTTAAGAAAGAATTAATTACAGCAAAAAGGGCCAGTTTCACAAATTTTGTAGAACATATGGACTATAGGAAAGATGGTAATAAAATATACAAATTCCTTAATAAAACAAAATTATCAAAAAATACAACTGAACCATTAAAATATAATAACAAAAGCTTAACTACAGATAGGGAAATAGCAGAATCCCTTAACAAGTTTTATGCTCAGTCACAAAGAATACCCCAAGCATATAAAAAACAAGATAAGGCTATCCAAAAAACTATCAGAGAAACTAGTAAGCCAAAAGGTATACGAAATGATATTTTTATTCAGGATTTTAATGAAACAGAACTGGATTTAGCAATAGAACAATTACAGAACAAAAAATCTCCTGGACCTGACAAGATCCATCCAGAGTTTATTAAACACCTTGGCAGGAAAGGAAAAGAAATCCTACTTAAACTGTATAACACGTGTTGGAGAATGACTGTACCTTCCGACTGGAAAAAAGCCATTATCATCCCGATTTTAAAGAAAAACAAACCCTCAAACAATATTAATAGTTTCAGACCAATATCTTTGACCAGTGTTATTGCAAAAGTGATGGAAAGAATGGTGGCATCTAGACTTAACTGGTTCCTAGAATATTACAACTTAATTAATAGTTCACAGACTGGCTTCAGACAGAATCATAGTACAAGTGAAAATGTACTCCTACTAAGCCAAGACATCAAGGAAGCTTTCAATAGAAAGGAGGATACCTTGGCAGTATTCATTGATTTTAAATCAGCATATGACTCAGTCTGGAGAAATAAATTAGTTGAGAAGTTGCAATCAATAGGTGTGAAAAGTAACATGCTTAAGTGGATAACTCAGTTTATTTCACAAAGATTTTGTGCCACAAAATATAATACATACATTTCCAAATATAAACAAACACACCGAGGACTTCCACAAGGTGCTGTTCTGAGCACAACACTCTTTAATATATATATATAAAAATGACCTTCCATCAATAATAAAAACTTTAGAAACCAAAATTGCTTTATTTGCTGACGATGTAGTCATTTGGACTTCAGGCTCTTCAAAAAAACCTGAATTAATTAAAGACAGAATAGAAACAGCCCTAAACAAAGTACATGAATGGAGCTCCAAAAACCTCATGACTATCAATGTGGAAAAAACAAATTATGAATTATTTACACTAAAATACAAACCAGTTAATATTAACATAAATTATGATGGTAAACCACTCAAAGCAGTTGATGATGCCAAATACTTAGGCATCACTTTCGACAGAAAGCTAAGTTGGAAAAAACATATAACAAACATCTCAGAAAAGGTTGAAAAGAAATTGCAAATCCTGAAAAGGTTAGCTGGTGCTAAATGGGGCTGCTCAAGGAGAGTCCTTAACACAACATACAAAATGTATATTAAACCAAACCTCTTGTACTGTTCTGAAGCTTTAATAACAGCAGCAAATGCTAACATCAATAAACTTGAACAAATACAAAATCAGGCTCTTCGCCTAATCACTGGAGCAGTTAAATCCACACCTATTGATGCCATGCTTGCCTTAACACGGACCCCATCAATAACAACAAAAATAGAAGAACAAGCATTGCTCCAACACGAGAAAATGTTACGACTGCCAAACTCTAAATGGACAGAAGAGAACCTCCCCCCTTCAATCCTTAAAACTCATAGTAGTTTCCTAGAAAAGGTAACACAGATTAAATCCAAATTGAACATTCCTAACACCAGAGAAAATCTACTTATTAGAGAAAATCCATTGGAATTATTGCAACCTATCTTCAATTTGGAATTAATAGAGGAAATAAGTAAATCAGACACACCAAAAGAAATACAAAAACTTCTAGCTCTGGAAACAATCAATACTAGGTATCCCACAGAAGAATGGCTGCACATATATACTGATGGATCCTCGAAGGAAAACCTTACTGGAGCTGGAGTTACATGTTCACATTTTTCCTTTTATCATTCTGTTGGCAGAGACACAACAAATTATGATGGAGAAATAGAGGCTATATACATTGCTCTCCGACAATTATTAAATCTTCCCTTAAATAAATTTAACAAGGCAGTAATTCTTTCGGATTCTAAAGCTGCAATTCAGGGAATATGTTCAAATACTACAAAGAAGTCAACAAAAATTAGAGAATGCTACAAAATGTTAACACAACTCCAAAAAGTTAATAAGACTGTTCATCTCCAATGGATTCCAGCACACTGTGGAGTCATGGGGAACGAAGCTGCAGACTCACTTGCAAAGAAGGGCACAACAATAAAACAAAAGTCTAAATTCAATTTCTCATATTCCTCAAAAAAACGCTTGATCATTAAAAATTTTTGTCATTCATACCTACAAGAAATAGAAACAAATGCCAAAGATAAAAAATGGATTACACTACTTTCCAATCCAGATATAATCCCCCAGAGACCAAGGAAAACAGCTGTTGCAGCCTTCCGACTATTGACAGATCATGACTGCTTGGCAAGTCATCTCTACAGAATAGGTATCTCAGCCTCACCAATATGTGTCCTGTGTAACGATCCAGCAGAAATGAATGAAGAACACTTGAAGACCTGTGAAGCATTAAGATCAGAAGAAACTACAGTTCAAAAGTATTGGAAAGCACGAATGCTAATGGCTTCATTGCCAGATGCAATGCACTAGAAAACAACAACAACATCTTGTTATATTGCTGTTAGGGGGTGGTTGCCAATCATGGCTTTCAGTTCTTGAATTAGTTTTCCTCTGTTTATGTAGTTGAAGGCTTTCTCGTAATCTATGAATATTGGGTAGTATTTTCCTTTAGGCTTGCTAAGAGCTTCCTCGATTTCTAGTAGTAGTGGTGTTGCTGCTTGCAGTGTTGACTTCCCTTTTCTAAATCCAAATTGCGATTCAGGTATGTATTGTTGCATGAGGTCTGTCAGTTTATTTGTGATTATTTTCATAAACAGTTTGTAGGATGCATTTTCTAGTGCCACTCTTCTGTATGAGTTCATATCGGTAATATTTCCTTTTCCTTTATCAAGTATTTTCAGAGTTGCCCTTTTCCATCTCTCAGGAATGCTGCATGAGTTCAGGCATTTGTTAAAGAGCCCAGTCCATATTGTTGTTATAGTGTCTATTGTAGCTTTTAGATGTTCATTTCCTATTTGATCTGGTCCAGTTGCTTTTTTGTTTTTTGCTTCCGTGATGCAGATGGCCACTTCTTTCTCTGTTATTTCCTTTATATTTTCCACTATGTCCATCTTCTCATGTTTATCTATGTGATAGCCTTCACTTTGAGTATCTTTGTTCAGTATCCGCGAAAAAAGATTTTTCAATTTTCTATTGGGATTTCTTTCATGGTGTGCTTTTCTTTCCTTTATTTTCTTCTTTTCCTGGCGTACTCCTTTATGTCCTCTATTCTTCTTGTAATTTTTGCAAGGCTTAGGGCTTTTAGCGCATCTTTTCATTCCTTGTAGCAGGTCCTGTCAAACCATGGCTGTGCATGTCTACGTGGTGCTGGCCTGCATGCATTTTTTATTATGTCGTTTATCATATCAAGTGCTGTTTCCAAGTGTCCGTTCTGTATACTTTTTCTCACGTTCTCTATGGCCTCCTGGTTCTACCTTATTCTTTGTGGATCCATTGTCTTTGACAGTCTTTTCCTGTTGCCTTTGGTTCCTTGGGTCTTCTCGCTATCCCTACTGCCATTGTTCAAATTACATTTGAATTTGAGCTAACATATCTGTTAGATGTATGAAATGTTCATATGTAGTTACAAATCATGATACTTTGTGTCAAGAAAAATTAATGTGTAGTCTTTGTTTAGTCTTGTATTGTCTTTTGCTATGCTGAATGATATTCTTGTATCAAGTCTAATCAGTGCAGCACTCAGAAGTTTTGAAATACTCGTGTTATTTCTGAATTTATTTTTCCCTCTGGTCATGCACCTCACTAAGGTGTATGTGCAGCTGCTAAATTTGAACGTATAAAAAGTATTAATTGAAAATCACCACCTGCAAGCTAACAATCCCAGTACTTTTGGAATAACTGTCATTGCCTGGAAAGCTGTTTAACATCCAACATAAATGGCAGTTTGCACGATCACATAACCTAACAAAGGATATTTGTATTTAACCAGCTTTTCCTTTATAAGTTATACAGTTCACTGACACACCTTTTATTTTAAATGCAGATTTTGGTGGGGAAGGGGTTAAGGGACTTCAAAACATCTATTGCCAGTGAAATCTCAGTCTCAAATTTTTGTATGAAATGCTATACCTTCTCCACTTATTTTGTATGTGATATAGAAAGTAAACAACTGTTCCTTACATGCTTCTGTATCATAATGTATAATGAACCAACTTAAGTACTTCCTTGCATTATTTCTGTAATTTTTTATCTGTTCTCTGTTAGCATAGAAATGTTAACACTGCAAGAAATGGTGAAGCTGCCTTCTTGATATCCAATGGATAGGATGTAAAAATAAATTAATTCAAGAGATTACTCTGAAATGAAGTAGTAAAGAATAAAAACTTGAAGGATAGTGCATACTTAAGTCTACAAGAGTGATTAAACCAGGCATTTTTTTTTGTAGTGTTTAACGCCTGCTTTTACTACATACGGCACCACAGGCTATGACACTGATGATGCATGGAATGAAGATGGAGCACCAGGGGAATGAGATGGCAGGGGAAACTGGAGAACCCGGGGAAAACCCATCCCAGTGCCGCTTCGTCCACTACAAATCCCACATGCAGTTGCCTGGAATCAAACCCAGGCCGCTTTGGTGAGAAGCGAATGGTCTACAGCTACGGCACGGCCTACCAGGCATAATGCCTCCAAAATCCATTAAGAATAAAAATTTACCTTGGTATGTGATGATGCTATGATTTTGCATTTAATTCATTAGTTTCCAGTTTTTTACTACTTTACATGCATTTGTTATTATAGGTAACACTATTATTAGGACTCTTGAGAAATAATATCTGTTACCATATACCCATGGTTTTCTTATATTTCTTAACTTGAGTATTTACAATGATCAACCATACAGATAATTATAAGTGCACACTCAGCATTTTTATTTGCAAAATACCTCATTAAAATATGTATGGTCTGACTATTCCCTCTTTTCGGTTTTACTGTATATTCTTGAAACCAAAGATGAATGAATGTAATAAACACGCTTTTTAGTTTGAAGTCTAGTTACTTTGTTTGCTATATCTGATTTTTTTTTCAACTGAGCACTTTCTAAATATAGGATACTTTTTATTAAGTCTCTTTACTGAATTAAGGATAAGAAGAGAGGTGTTTTCAAACATTTCTACAATTTCAATAAAGATATTATTTCCACCCACTTGTTAAGTCCCCCATATGAGGAGGGTAAACAGAGAAACAGGCAGAAATTATTTCAATATCAATTTCAGTATCTTCAGTTACTGGAGTAAAAGAATGTTACATATGCATATATGGAATGTTTTGCTGCTGAATCAATCAGAAAATCAATCTATTAAGGTAAGTAAATTTACTGGGAAGAGAGGATCAAGAAAACCAACAACATTAATCTGAGTCTTATTTTGACCAAGAATGGTACTAAAAAGAAATATGCTTAGGAATAAAACTTTTATTTCTCCTGAAACATTTTTCTCAATGTTTCTTTTAATGTTTTTATAAAGCTTACAGTAAGCATAGAGAAGGCACACTATTGTATTAATATTCGTAGACATTATGCCATGGAGTAGAATAATATTACTAATACTGTGTATTTGGCATTAGTTCTCATGTTCTCCAGTGTTTCCCAGGTATTATGAGTTTGGATGACAGAGTTGGACATTTTTCTAAGTAGTTCTGATCCAGGTCTTCTTGTTGAGGACAAAAGAACAAAGTGGGCAAATTGTAATTCCAATTTGTGCACGTGTTTTGATACACAAATATAGTTGCTGATTAGTCACTTAGAGCACTCAAAAATGTACATTTCTTTTTTTGTTCACAGAAACCATTTATTGAACAAACTCATTCAGATTATATTACAGGTATTCCCTGCCAATGTCTATATACGTTCTTCATCGTACTGGCAGCTTCCATTTTTGGGGGTATCCTGACACCACTACTGGGCAAGTCCATGAAGTTCATTATTGGAGGTGAAATTCTTACCCTGCATGATCTCCTTCATTGAGTCTAACAGGGCATAGACACTAGCAGCCACATTTAGCAAATATGGAGGATGTGTCAGCACACTAAACCCTACTTTGTGAATGGTGGCAATGGTCTGGCGACTGGTGACCAGATGCTCAAAGAATTCTTCTGGATCTGCACTGTACTGTTTGGGATGTCTCCACATGGTGCACACACTTTCTTCATGGATTATGGTGTGGAGGGTTCTCTGTGAAAGACCTTTTGGCAGCATCAAACATGATTTGTCTGTCTTCCTTTCATAGAAGTTTGAAAACAGTGTTGTAATAATTAATTTAATTTAAAAGGTGAGTCAATTAATAACACTAAACAACACTTACAACATAATTTTCCGGAACGCATTTCGAAGGTTAACTTTCCTCCATTATCAACCGGAAAATTATGTTGTAAGTGTTGTTTAGTGTTATTAATTGACTCACCTTTTAAATTAAATGATTTGCCTGTTCTCTATTAAAGGTCATTGACAAGCTGGGTACTGTTTGGTTTGTGTGCAGTTATTGAACAACCAATGCTTATGCTTTTTCAGCGCAGTCCTTGCCGTCTTTGAATTTGGACACCTAACGAAACACAGATCTGCAACTTGATGCTGTCTCCTCAAGTATGGCTAATCTTGTGTGGATGTCTGAAACAGTCACTTCTTCACTCCAGAGAAACTATACATTGTCCACCTTTGCCAGTACTTGTCTGCTTCCATGCTTCATCAATAACCACAAGCATTCTTGCAAGTCAGACCAATTGCAGCTCCAGTGAGCTACCTGTGGGAAGCAGCAACATCATTTGTGGCAGTAGACAGTACTAGTAGTCAATCTTCACACATATATCGACACACATTTCGAACTCCTACTTTGAGGAGTTATATAGGGGTAGTGCCATATCATTATTGAACAACCCAAGTAAAAGATGAGAAACAGCACCTTTGCTCAGGTACTCAAGAATTTGAGAAAATTTGTGTTGAGACACTCATTTTGTGAAGCTTCATTAAAATGGGTTTTCAATACATTTTTAAATTCTGAATTGATTAATGATGTATCTGATGAATATTTCATGATATTGCTTCCTTTTTTTGGCCAAATAATCAGCAGCTTCATTTGTGAATAATTCTCAATGTGCTGGAACCCAATGAGGACAATCTTTCTTTCAAGTTTGAGTAAATTATGTATCACTTTCAGCAAACTCACTCTTTTGTATTTAGGTGATATAGTAGTTGATACAGCAATATAACTACTTTAGAATCACAAAACATTACCACTTTTTGAAAGACTGAAATTCAATACAGTATGATTTGCAGTTTTGAACAGATAACTGATTTCTCCAACAAAATTTGCTGTACCTCATCCTACAGCTTTACAAAATAAAGAGCTCACACATAGCACCAACACTTGCTCCTTTCTATTTGAAGGTAAGAAGTCTATCAGTGTAAATATGATGCCATTCTTTATTTGGAAACCTAGAGTTAACAGTTTTTAATGCTAATGCTTTCTAACACGTTTCTGGAGGGTCACATTTCTTGACATCTTCAGTTTTAAGTAGTATTTGTTTTTGCTGCTTATACAGGATTCATTTTATTTTGTAGGTTTTCTTTACCTGATGGGAGGTTTACTTGTTCTGTAATACTGTGTACTTTAGACAGAAAGCTTATGATTTTCGGTTCACTGCAAAATTTCTTTTTCCCCAATAGTTGAACATTAGTCCAATTAATTTTTCATACTGAATAACAGCAATTGATTTAATGTTGTATCGGGAATCTATGCATTATGCATGTATTGAGGTGGTTGTAAAACCACCTGTTATTAATAAAAAAACAAACATTGGTTTTCTAATAGATCCCATTTCATGAAAGATAATCATTTTAGAACATTTGGTTTTTCTTGTTATGTATTCTATATATTCATTGTTCTAACTTTCGTACACTGCAAGAATGTAGGGATAACATATGAAGGAAATCAAGGATTCCTGCTGTTGAGCTAAGGCGAGTGAGCAAGAATGTTTTTACTAGATGTACCATCTGTTTGAAGCCACAAGGTCAACATTTCCAGCATCTACTATCAGATAAGGATTTTAGTGCACCTATGATGGCACAATTTTACTGGCAACTGCCAATTCTCTCGTGCTATGGAGAGAGCCTGCAGAACCATCTGTATTAAATACCCTATATATTCAGTTCTTTATACTGAATTCTTGGAAAAAGTTACGGCAAATAGTTATTTTCAGGATTTCTTTTTGAAAGTAATTTTAAGTTTGATATTTTTTCAAATTTATTATGATTCTTTAGTTTATGAACATTGATGCAATATTTATTACATTTTTCTGCAATATCTCTATCCTTCATAAGAATTTTGCTATTTTGAATGAAAAATGATTGTACATTATCACAATAACTCTTAACATTGTTCTTGTATCTATGAATACATTTGAGTCTTTTTTATATTCCAGATTTTATAAAATCACATCTCTTTTCAATAACATCTCTCTTAAATAAAGCACTCTTATACACCAATTTTGTACGTCAGAACACTTTTAGTTGTTACTGTGGTTGATCTAGCTTCATCTCTTTCTTCACTTTTTTTTTTTAAGTTTTTTAAATTGTCACTCCAGAATGTTTGTAGTTCTGTTTTACCATGTGGAATATATATACCTATATATTGCTGTTGGGATAATTAGATACAAAATGTTTTATTTAAATGGTCTACTGTTCTGGTTTATTAGAAAGTTATCTGAATATATTTTGCAACTCGGCTCTATATCCTTTTCAGTTTGCCCTTTTTTAAAATTCCAGCATTATCTGGCATTAGAGTAATTACTGCTTGAATTTTTGAATTGTCAGACTGTATGATAGCAATTACTGCTCTGTGTGTGGAGTCTTGATCTTTATCACTTTTCCACTGATCTTCTCAATAACAATTGAAGCGATTAGTAAAATAGTTGGATTACTTCCCGTTTCCAAACAGTGAAAAAGATCTGATATGTTGTATCCACATTATTTTTTCTACTCTTGTACTAACTATTCTTACTGATGTGGGGTGTTTGTTTAGGTTTCTATATTTCAGTCTTGGTGAGGAGATATGGGATGACTTCCTATGGCTAGCGTACACATACATATATTATATAGGTAATTAAGCAAGAAACTCTACTCTCAGGATGCGAGGATTAAAGAGAAAATGAGAAGAATTTCATTTCTCCTCCACCGTCCTCTTTATAGTGAGGGTGTTTGTTTAGGTTTCTATATTTCAGTCTTGGTGAGGAGATATGGGATGACTTCCTATGGCTAGCGTACACATACATATATTATATAGGTAATTAAGCAAGAAACTCTACTCTCAGGATGCGAGGATTAAAGAGAAAATGAGAAGAATTTCATTTCTCCTCCACCGTCCTCTTTATAGTGAAGATGTACAATGCTGTACAATTTCTCTTCCTCATTCCCATCACAAGATTTCCTTTATTCCAGAATCAATATTAGACTTTAAAAAGTCAAAGTTATTAAACACTATGTTGCCTTTGCTGTTGAACACAAGTCTCGGCTTTACCTACAGTTTCGTACTTGCACTTCTCACCAGTTTTTAAAAGTGGCGTATTATTCTTTCACTTCTCCTTTTTCTGCTTCTTTATTCTGTTGCAAACATTTTCTTTTATCTCACAATCAAACTTCTATATGGCTCAGCTTTTAGTGCAAATATTAATAGCTAACTTACTATATAAGAACTGAATTGCTACATTTTCTTAGCAGTCTTTTATCCTAGATAATGAAACTGTAACTTCACTTGCTCCTCGAAACGATACAAAATGATGTTATACTTGTTCTAAGGCAAGCTCCCAGCATAAACTAATCTTATTACACAAATCCTTATAATCTAATTTTGCTTGGCTTTGCTTGGCCGGGTATTTCAACCTCATTATAAACTCTCATCTATCTTCTTCAGGTTACTCGAGATAAACATTTGCAGAAATTACCTTACTGCATATTTTTTGTAGGTGCAAGGGGAATGTGGGAATATAATAGGCCTGGAGCGACAGTGAAATCTTTTAAAGCTGGTTGCTATACGAAGGCTTTGAAATTCCATTTAAGAAAAGTTTAAGTATTGGAAAACTCACAAATAACAAGGAATATATCTGAATGGTTCACTACACAACAAAATGCATTTGAACATGACTTGTGTTTTAACGAGATCTACATTTTTTGTGGCTTACCACAAGGCGCAGTGCTCAGCACAACACTTTTTAATATATTTATTAACGATCTGCCACAACAAATACAAGAATCAGGTGTGAAGTGTGCACTATTTGCTGATGACTTAGTAATGTGGATTTCAAAACCAAAAAGCAAAAGTACAGAACTAGAAAAAACCATGCAACAACCCTTAACCAAATTACAAAGGTGGACCAAAGAAAATTTAATGACTGTTAATACAACAAAATCAAACTACCAAATCTTTTCACTAAGAAAAAAACCACTAAAAATAAAACTAAATTTTGAGGGTCAACAATTACCAGAAACAAAGGAAGCAAAGTATTTAGGAGTTACATTTGATACTAAACTTACATGGACCAAACAAATAGAAAATGTAATACAAAGAGCAGAGAGGCGCCTTTCACTGTTAAAATGTCTAACAGGAATGAAGTGGGGATGTTCCAGAGCAACTCTTAACACAACATACAATGTATATATAAGGCCATTATTTACTTACTGCAGCGAAGTTCTTGTAACAGCAAACACAAAAAAGATTCAAATCTTTCAAAACCAAAGTCTGAGATTAATTACAGGTGCTATCAAAACCACACCAATAGCAGCTATGGAAATACTAACCAACCAATGTCCCATTGAATATGAAATAGAAAAAGTGGCTCTTATTCAACACGAAAAGTTGATCCGACTCCCATTCAATACATGGCACAAGAGAAATTTTACACATACACTAAAGACTCAGGAGAGCTTTCTTTCCAAAATTCAAGACATCAAGAAGAATGTATACCTTCCTAATTCAAAGGAAAACTTCATATCTAAAGTCAATCCGACACAAACATTAGACATCACATATTATTTACACCTGATAGAAGAAGTTAAGAAAAGTGATACTCCAACTAGTGTTCTGAAATTATTGGCATTAGAGACAATCCATACCAGATTTCCAGAACACGAATGGCTCCATATTTATACTGATGGATCATTGAAATCAAACCAAGATGGAGCAGGTGCTGGAGTCACATGTCACCTCTTTTCCTATTACAAATCTTTAAGTTATGGAACTACAAACTTTGATGGAGAAATTGAACCAATTCGAATAGCCCTACAAAATCTTTTGTACAGAATTTCACATTTTCAGCAAGCAGTTATTCTCTCAGATTCCAGGGCAGCAATTATAGCAATTACTTCCAAGTTGTCACCAAAAAACCAAACAATTATAGAATGTTGGAAAATCCTTACCCATCCAACAGCACTTCAAAAACACCTAGTCTTCCAATGGATACCAGCTCACTGTGGACTGAGTGGTAATGAGAAAGCTGATTTTCTTGCAAAAAAGGGTACCGGCAATGTGCAGAAATCTATAGCTAATCTACCATTTTATGCAGCTAAAAGATTAGTCAACTCTGAATTCAAAAAAATTATTGCAAAATATTACTATGAAAAATCAAAAAATAAAAGATGGGAACTACCAAACATTCAAACAGTAATTCCTGAGTATCCTCGAAAAACAGCAGTTGCAACCTTCAGGTTGATTACAGGACATGATTGTCTGGCAAAACATTTAAACAGAATTGGGATATATTCTTCACCACTCTGTCCTCTATGTGATCTGCAAGAGGAAATGGATCGAGACCACCTTCAAATATGCCCGGCCACTTCTAATGCCCCATCCATCAGTGAAAAATATTGGAGAGCAAGAGGATTAATGACTTCATTGTCAGAAATCCAGCATTAGCTAACAACAACATTTTTTGTGTAGTAAGATTTGGTCTATCTCTTACGGTTTAGGAGTTATGCAGAAGTCATCAAGAGTAAACAGGACAACATGAACTATAGGCAGAAAATTCAAAATGTACATTTCATTTGCCATAAAAATATCTTAAGCATACAGCAGTTTAACAAAAATCATTAGAGCCATTTTTGAGAAAATCAAAACCTTCGAAAAATTTTCCATGCCAAGGATAGTTTATGGTAGGGGAATTTTCTTCAAAATCTTCATGCTGCATCCTTAAAAGACAAAAAATTCCTTTCATAATTGTAATTCCATGTTTTAGGCATATACAAATAATTAATTTTGACAAACCATAATTATACAACCCAAACATTAAGAACCAAAATGATAATGGACATAATGGATAACAATGAGATAATAGTGTGCCATGCTCTAGCTGATATCTCAATAAATAATAGCTTTTCCAGATAGTTTTGCTATCTTATAAATGTCAACAAAATTAAAAAGTATATATAACAAACTCAAGATTCAGTGGGGGGATGTAATGTTTGCTTATGCCATCCAATCACAAATTTGTATTTAATCCATTATTTCAGCTTTAATCAGCTAACTCTTTGTTCCCTCTCCCTTTTAAAAATGTACATTATGACTGTCTCAAATACTGATAAGCATTGTTTCACTCTTTAACTTCCATTTCGATCATTAGCTGAAACAAAACAAACACTACTTGACAAACAGAAATTCATCCATTATAATTCCTACCAGGACACATTAACAACAGCCAGATATTCACAATTACAAATATAATAATACAAACTATTCATTCAGTATTCTTAGCTTTAGAATAGTAAGCATAAACATACCCTTGCTTACAAGTCCAAGTTTGCAATTACATAAAACCTACAAAAATCAACACTAAGTTTTGAAAAACAAAACTACCAAAGCACATTGCACTTTCTACACAAGTTCTTCATAAAAATGACATCTGTGAGAAAATAAAACTAAACTGTCACACAGCTGCACAGAAAAATGTTTATTTTTATAGCATACAAATAAAATTACAATAAGCTCATGCAATTATCATCCCTTACAGAACACAGTATACAGTTTTACTCAATATAGCTACTTAAATTCATGACAGAAAATCTATATTTTGTAACTAATAAATACTGGACTTACATTTCTTTTAGATTATTTTCACATAAAACAATAAGGAACATATAAGTTCCATAACAACTGTACGATTCAAAGATTTTTGACAACACTAGGATTTCTGTTTCCTAACAGCTATCATGCTGTGTTTTAGACAGGGATCATATGACTAAGCAAATAAAAAGTGTCCTGAGTGTCTCATATTCTGGAATTAAATTATACATAGCTGATCTCTTTAACAGAACATTCAACCCAAGAATGAGAAAAAATGAAATGTATTTATTTTTATACTGTCTCACAATAAACACTCATGTTTCAAAGTTATTTGTTAAAATAAAAACTCTAAAATTATTACTTTTTTTAAACTAATGCATAAATGTTTGTTGGGGATGTTATGCTCAAACTGCTTTACCAAGTATTGTTTGTGCCTGCCTCTGTAGCATGTCTGTCTCACTTCCTAGAGGTCACGAGTTCAAATCTCGCTTATGGTGAGTTACCTGGATAAGATTTTTTTTTTCTTTTTTTATCAAGGTTTTCCCTTATCCTTGGAACACAAATATCGGGTCTGTGGACCTTGGACTCATTTGAGCATCATTTCACCCATTTTGTTCATTCACCGTCCAATATGACACTACATTGGAAGTACTGTTCGCTTCAAGCATTTTAGTTCCTAATTTTAGGGACTTCTGATTCTGTGATTTACAGGTGTATCTGATGAAAATTAATTCAAATATGTATTTGAGTGTAAAAAATGTTCACACACCTATACTATTTTGTATTAGAATATGTTACAAAAAAGCATGGGTTTCAAAAAATACAACATAAAAGGGATGAATAGATATGCTGCCTTTCATACATACTCCAATAAAACCACATTATGATGAGTAGAAGCTTTAAAAATTAAATGCACCAAAAGATGTTTAAAATAGGCACAAAAAGTGATTGTACACCTGAGATAGTGGTTTGAGAAGACGACTGTCATGGCACAACTAGTTAACATTTACTTGTCCGTCTACCTGTGAATAGCAAGGATAAGAAACGGAGGAGGCTAGTTGTCGGTAGACATAACAAACCGCAGGAAAGTCCAAATAGGGAACAATCGCTGGGAAACAAGAAAACTAATAATTAAACTGCATAATCGATGCAAATCACTGTGAGAAATATATCAACTAATTGACAGACCTTGTTCCACTGTGCAGGCAATAAAGGTTTTGTGTTTTAAAAACCGTGTAAAACAGGCCAAGAACTGGAAGACCAAAGTTACAGACAGAACAAGATAAAAGATATATTATACAAGAAATAACAAAGGACCCTAAAATTAGGCTGTGATGTTAGCTGCAGATCTAGAAAGACATGGTATTAACATTTCAGGCAGCAGTGTGTAATGTGTATCAAGGAGGTGGATATCATGGTCAAGTACTTCGGAAGAAGTTCTGGGTAAATAAGAGAAATCACATATGATTAAATTTTGCAAAAGAGCACAGGAATAAAGCACCATACTCCTGGAAGAAGGTGATCTTTTCCGACAAAAGTGTAACATTCTTAGTTCTGATGGAAGACATGGTGTGGCCAAAAAAGAGTACAGAGATGGATCCAAAACATCTAGAGCCCACAGGTGGAGATGTGGAGATCTAGAACCCATGGAGGTGGCTCAGTGATGGTCTGGGGTTGCACAAGCGCTTCAGGGTGGGTTGATTACACTTTATTGATGGAATGATGGATCATAAATGTATATGACCATTTTTAAGCAAAACTTCATACTAGTGCTGAGAAACTAAGTCTTGAGAACAACTTTATCTTTCAGCAATGACCCCAAACATACAGCTGGAAACACTTGCTTGTAGCTCCTTTACAACATGCCAAAGCAATTTCATACACCACCTCAGTCACCAGTTAACCTTAAAGAACATATATTTTATTTTGGAGCAGAAAATTAGAAATCACACATTTTCCAGTAAAGAAGGCTTTCAACAGGCAGTTATAAAAGCAAAATGGCATCCTACAAAATATTGAATGATGGTATTTGTTTATAAAAATGAGGAGAAATAATAGAATTTGTTTATATTAAGGGGAGATTATTATTAATTTATTTGTTTTGTGATAAAAAGTATGACCAAATACAACATATGCATTACCGAACATGATTAAGGTATAAGAGATGGAATCAGGACTGAGAAATTCAATGCCATAACCGGGATTTGAACCACGGATCTTCCGCTTATTGAGCAGCTGCTCTTACCACTAAGCTACCATGGCCAACTTGCCAGTATAACATTAAATTCTCCAACCAATTCGTACTTTCATGGTAGACCACAAGGAAATCTCACATCAGAGATAAATATCCCAAGGGCAACTTACAATCATAAGTACTTTATGTCCCGGGTTTAAGTAATCTTTAGATGGTAATTATTATTTATACACACAAACACATGTGTTTTTAAACACACAAGCCGTGTGTGGGCATTTAGGACTGAAAAATTCAATTACATAGCCAGGATTTGAACCATGGATCTTCCGCTTATCAAGCGGCTGCTCTAACCACTAAGCCTACCATGGCCAAATTGCCAGTATGACATTAAATTCCCCAACCGATTTGTACTTTCCTGGTAGACCACAAAGACCCACAGATTTTCATTATGCAAGTATCTTTAACATATGGTATTTTAGTCAAAATAGAGGAAACAAAAATAATGAAAAATGTTCTATGTGAAGGATAACTTTGGATTGGGGAGGAAGAGAAGGAGGATTTTCTTAAAAATTTCCTATGATACACCCATCAAAGATGTTGAGCTTAAATACCAAGTTTGGTAATACTAAATTGCAATATGACTCAAATGGACACTTGAGTTGCTTCACTAACAATTACCCAACACATTTCATAGGCGATATTATCAACTTCATCAGCAACAAGTCTTGATGATCAAAATATACCCATGAGTATGCAGGAACCTCTGAAAGTTTGCTTAAGAATTTAAACATCAGCCAAAGAACAGCTCAGAAATTAGCATTTCTAAGAAGATTGTACTGCATCTTTTAACTGTGGTGTAAAAGTAATTTTATAAATAGGCAGATTTTACTTAGGCATTTTTTCTCAGTTAAAGTTCTACAAAACTTTGATTATAGATCCACATGTGTCAGTATTTGGGAATTCCATTATTTCATTCAAGGAAACACTTCTGTTCATCTGTCAAATGGCTTCCATAATGTTGAAGAGAATTCTTCCAAAGAAAGAAAGCCACATGCAAGCATGAGAATACACTGAACTCCGGTGTACTCATATCATATCTGTAAGGTAGATGAGGTAGCTCTTCCTATCTATATTCATAACCTTTATTGGTCACAATATTTTGTGCCAACATCAAGCAACTGACCATGTTTTTTGTATAACTTTGCATAAAATGTTGATATACTGCTGTGAATGGACTCTTATCTGTCATAATGATTCTGGTAAATAAAAGCCAACATTTGCTTGAATTGTGAATTCATTTTTTATTTGGTTTACTTCTTATAATTAATTAATTAAAATATAATTTTTTATTTTTATTATTATTATTATTATTATTATTATTATTATTATTATTATTATTATTATTATTATTATTATTATTATTATTTTATATACTTTTTTTATTCATGATGTTGACCCTCTCCACTTTTTTGGGTTGTAACTTCAATGATTAGCCTAACAGAAACTGTTCTGTGTTTCACTGGGAACTCGCTACAAATGACAAAGCACTGTGCTTTCCTATGGGGTTGTTGACTTTTGATCATCAAATATCTGAGAATCTGGATGATTCACTTTTAGTCCTTAATGAAAGTGTTACTGAGCAAACAGAGAATGAATAAACAAGCTTTCATTTTAACCCTAAAATTGATGTAATTATAGAATTACCTTGTTCATGGTTTTTCTTCATATATTTGCTCACTACTGAAGTGGTAACTGTTTATGTGGCCAAATAAACTGCAAGAAACTATAGTATTTATGCTCTGGTGCAGCTATCAGTTATCAGATCTAGTATCTTTAAATAATATCTTATATGCTAATTATTATTTATTTATGCCAACAAACTTACTGTTGGTGTTTTTAAACACACAAGCCGTGTGTTTAAAGTTTGAGAGGTAGAACTGGAACTTAAAAATTCAATGCCACAACTGGGATTTGAACCACAGACCTTCCTCTTACCGGGCGGCTGCTCTACCCAGTAAGTTCCAGTTCTACCTCTCATATCTTATATGCTTTATCTTTATTGACTGTCCATTTTCTAGAATAAGCTCAACACAAATTCCACAAAAATGTACAACTTAATTTTCATGATCCTGAAGGAAAAACCTATTCTTAACTAAAACAATACTTTCATTAATTCATATCATTTTTTTATTACTTGCCCTGATAATATGTGGAGGAGATTTGGGTTGATACAAAGATAAAAAATATCAGGTGTTACATTTACAGGACTTCCTGCATTCAATTTTCTATAAACCATTCTTATAAAACTTCTCGGGTGATCAGCCACGTCAAATTTATAATTAGTCACATTCGCCATGAAAGTTTTAAGTCTTACATTCTTATGAAAGTTTATTTTTCCAACTGCTTCATGTTAGTAGAGTCGAACAGAAACAGAATTATTACAGAAATATTTTCATTAGATATTTTGCTTTAGGTACAGAGAATAAAGCCATATCAAAGCTTTAACAAGTGGGTTGCTGTAATATGCTGGCTTTGAAATTCCGTAAAACTTGTTTAACTAAGAGAAACAAAATTACAAATGACAACTTGAGACATTAATAATGTACTTACAAATTCAAATCATTAAAAATAAATGTCAGAAATGTTTAATGCCACAAAAGCTGTGTTAGACAAATTGTGTTCAACATTATCTATGTTTTGCATAGTAATACTTTGTCCGTTGTTTACAGTTTACCAGTTAATACAATACACAAAATGCATCCTGAATGGCTATTTCCAAAACATTTAAGACATATATAGGTATTGTTGTGTCCTACAATGTTATTAACTTATACAACAGAGCCATTTTTGAGAAAATGAAACGTAATGAAAAATTATCCATGTAAAGGTTAGGCTAGTAAAGGAGGATTTTCCCAAAAAAATCCTTGTGTAGCAACCTTGGAAGATGCTGAACTTAAATACCAAGTTTTGTATTTGTCAAACTTTTTTGAGTTCAGTTGTTCTCTCTCTCTCACACACAGACACACACACACATGCACACACACACAATGCACGTACGTACAAACACCCTTTTCTAATTTATTTTTAGATTCAGGGATTTCAAAACATGAATTTTCAATAATATATCAATCATATCAATATCACATTTTTGGGCGAAATACAATACTTTCTCTACTTTGGTAAGTGACCCAGAAAGTTAAAATGGATTTAGGTTTCACAAATGAAAAAACTAATCTTAACATATGATGAGCAGTAAATGAAAAGTATTAATAATAAGAGAGCCAAAAAGTTCCAAACAGGCTGCACGGTGTTTTGCCTGTCCACCTTTCCAGTACTTGTTGCCATCTGCTACTATCACAGGAAGCTGCAGATGTAAAGATATAACATTTTGAAACTGCTTTTAAAGGCTTTACTTACCAACTTTATGAAAAGACGTGCTGAAACTGGCCACCATTGTTGTCCATACATTTTTGGCACCTGTTTAGAAAACTATCCATCATTCACCATAGTTCACATTAAGAAATGCTGGCAATTTCCCAGCAGATATTTTAATTCTTCCAGGATGTGTGGGTTTGTCTTGTATACTCTATAAAGTTGCCCCAGAGATAAAAATTTCTTATTGGAGAACTGAGAAAACTTTTTCCATTAGTGGCACACCATACACCAATTTTTTTGTCATGAAGGGGTACTTCATAAACATTATTGGGCTCTGAGTTACAGAGCCATTTTTTTTCAAGTCAACAGTTGACGCCCATACATAAATACAATTTTGCTACTTTTTTGGGGGAATTAACAGACTGGAAGCATGATTTTACCTTTTTGCAACAAGACTCTGCAACCGTTCATATGGCCAATCTTTTGATGAGAACAATTGAAAGTGTATTTCAGGACAGAATTATTAGTATAGATTTGTGGTCCCCTGACCTAACCCCCTGTGATTTCTATCTCTGGGGTAACTTGAAACAAAGTGTACAAGATAAACCCACACACCCTGGAAGAATTCGAACAAAATATCCACCAGGAAGTTGCAAGCATTTCTCAACTTACGTCAAGTGATGGGTGATAAAAATGGACAACAGTGGCCAGTTTCAGCATCTGCTTTCATAAAGTTGGTAAGTAAAGCCTTTAAAATTAGTTTTAAAAGTGCTGTATGGTTTCATCCATGCCTTTCTATGATAGCGGCAGACAGCAACAAGTGCCATCAAAACGGAGAGGCAAAATACAGCACAATCCATTTGTATCTTTTTTGCTCTCCCAGTATATTACTAAACCAATATTATATCTTGTGGCACTTCCCAAACACTGTAAAATTGATTTCAAAGAATGGTGGAAGAGGACAAAGTCAGCATTTCTTTTCATACAAAACGGGATTAGTATGGATTTGTTAACCCATAGCTGGCAGTTGAAGGCACAAGCTTCAATCAGCAGTCTTCTGCAGGTCATATATAAATTGAGTGAAATGGCAATAAATGGCCAGCTACTTGTGACCAATATCACTGACCTGATCAACATAGGTCATTGTGCAAGTGGTTAGACCATTCGCTTCTCACCAAAACAGCCTGGGTTCGATTCTAGGCAACCGCATGTGGGATTTGTGGTGGACGAAGTGGCACTGAGGCGGGTTTCCTCCAGGTTTTCCGGTTTCCCCTGCCATCTCATTCCACCATTGCTCCATCGTCATTCCATGTATCATCAGTCACCACCTGTGGTGCCATATGTGGTAAAAGTAGGTGTTAAACACTACAGAAAAAAAAAAAAGAACAGGTCATTGTGTCTATGCAAAGGAGCGTATTCTAAGGAGCAGACTTCGTGGGGATCTCAGAAAATTGCTGTTTTGAGCTCTATTTAGTGGACCATGACAATCTTTTTCTGAACCCCCAGCTATCTTTCTCTGGCAATATGTGACTGCTGACCTCTTAGTCAACAAAAACTAACACTATATTGTTTGAAAATTTTCTTTGCGGTCTTCCAACACTCCTTGAAATGCAATGTACATTTAAGAAAACTGCCTCCAGAGCAACTTAAGTTTCCAGACCAGGGATGATAAAAAGGCCTTCTTCACATGCACTTCATCATTTAGCAGTATGTAAAACACACATGAAAATCAGTTCAAGTGCCAATATGACGAAGTCCAAATGTAATTGTGAGTCATCTGCCTGTTCTAAATATGTAATATAATGCTTAATATTGTCACAAAATATACTGTTTGGAAAGGAAAGAAGGAAAACATTTACAAAATATTCTCATAACATTATATGGGATTATAGCACACGAGAGTTCAGAATGAGCAGGAATAGAAGTCCTATAAATAATTATAATAAATCATAAATACGAAACAAATTACTCATATAAGGTGCATTTAATGAAAATGATGGGTGAAACTGAAGTTTTTATATCTGAGACTGTAGCTTTAGATACTAAGCCCCGACACTACAGCCCATGAAGAGTCACGCCTTACCGCCCAGCCATTGCGTCCCCTACCTCGGCCCATTACAGGTGTCATTGGTGGGGTGCAGTACTGGAGGGTGGTATGTGGTCAGCGTCCCGATCCCTCCCGGGCAGTTATGCAGTCTTTACGACCTGGGGCCGCTACTTTTCTATCAAGTAGCTCCTCAATTAGTCCCCCTGGGACCTAACGAGGCTGGCTGAGCGCACCCCATGCCAGACCTCCCAGAGGGGATAAAATCCCCATGCTGGTACCGGGGATCGAACCTGGGTCCTCCACACCAGAGGCAAGTGTGATGGCAGCTACGCTACGGAGGCAGTCAGCTTTAGATACAAAAGATCAAATTTTGTATTTTAATTGATTTTGTTTATACTAATGATTTGGTGTACATTGCATGCTCTACCGTTGTGATTCCTTTACGAGCATATTTGTGACAATATAAAGCATCTTATCTAGCATATATGCATGTGCATGTATATGCACGCACGCACACACACACACACACACACGTTGCATGGCTTGGCACAATTTCATTTGTGTGAGTAATAGTTTTTGAGTTATTAAAATTAATTTTTTGAAAAATTTGCCGATTTCAAAATTAAACTAGGTAAACAAACTTTTGAAAATGGTGTAATAATTCTGATTCAAAAACAGCTCTATAGTCACATTAACTGACAAACTACAAAACAATGAATCACATTAAATAAAAGGGTATACCTCAAAAGATCTGTGCATACTGCAGCACAGAAGATAATGGACTCACCGGTTTTCTGGCCAAAAACGGCAGCAAAATTACATCAAAACCATCTGGCTCTCTGTCCTACCACTATCAAAGCAATAATTGCATCAGTATAAACAATAAACCTAAAGAAGCATATGTATAAAAACAGTTGAAAAATGATAGGAAAATTTGTATCATAGTACAACTACATATGTAGCAAGGAAATTATTAGTCACCAATTTTATATCCTAGAAGCTGTGGTTCTATTACAAACACCAGGAATGATATAGCTGATTCTCCTACATGCTCTTTTGATGCACTAGAAGGTACTGAGCAGAACCAACCTCTTTCCAGTCCTACCTTCGGCCAACTTAGCAGCTCTTATCATGTATACCAAAATGCAAGAGCAAATGGCTTCACTACCACTCACCAGAAACCATCAACTTACCATTATAGCAGCTTTTTGTGGATTTTTCAACATTATCTAACAAGTTTTCCGACAATTGTTCCCTCACACTAGCCATAAGTAGTTGGAGAGTTGCATCAGACCTGAAAAATGCAATGTCATGACTAAACCATGGATCTTCAGCTGTGCCACTGTTCTTATGGCTTGAGCTACCATGGGGACATACTTATGCTTTAAAGTTTCTCATCCAGTTCTAGCATACTGGTAAATCTTATAAAACACAATCTAAAAGCCTGGAAATAAAAGTACTTTCAACATTACAAATAACCTTTGTTGTATATCTCTGTTTGATTGCCTTAAAAGTTTTTATTCCTCCATGGAATATTTTTGACATAAATTATGAATTAAAAGGAAATATAATTCAAAAGCCTTTATGAAATGTTTTTGTTCATTCCAACTCCCAGGCGGCACTGAACACTTGTGTATTCAGTGTTACCAACATAATCCACAAACATGTTCAGAGTGCTGTTAACTATGATTATATATTTTTCTTATTGCTACATTATCTCTGTATACTGTCATTTTGTAAATCTGGAACATTACTATGTCATAGCAGTCTACTGGAAGGTGCAACTTATTCTGCTGTGAATGTTTGTACTATGGCTAATTATTTTGCCAGCTTATATACAAATAGGCAGCAGTTTTACTTTCTGAATTAATAAGAATATAAAACTTGAATTATAACCTCTGTTGCCCAAAAAGTGCCTGACAAAAACTTATAAACCACCAGAGCTATAAGGATCTCCTATAAATACCTATACCTATTATGACAGACAGGACAGCTTAGTAATACAAAATGGTTGTAGCACTCTTCAGAAAGGTTCTATAGCAAGTCTAGTTAATCCAAGATAATGTGGGTGAAGGTAGTTTGTATTTGGGATAACTTGGACAATACAAAGCACCATAGGAAAAATAAAAGATAAATGGAATAACAACAAATTAAAGTTATTTCTTATGAGGTCCTAAAATTGTGTCTGTTTTATCTAGAGAAAAATAATTTATATATTTTGTAGTTATTTTTTCAAGTAGTCCTTAAGCATCTTCTGCTTCACATTGCTGCATCATTTTTGCGTGACAATGCTACTTCAGTAACATGGTGTTGCTTCTGGCTGTAGTTCAACAAAGTGCAATGCTACCTTCAACGCTATGAGACCCTCACTATGACATATTTAGCGTTATATCTTCTAAGTCTTCCTCCTCACTTTCTTCAGTCAGTTCGCTCAACATTTTAACAAATGTATGTAATAAACATACCAGCTACAAACTAGTTGTATACTCTAGTAGAGTAGAGTAGAGTAGAGGTCTGCAAGGGCTCGGGCCAAGCCCTCGGGCCTAATTTGAAAAATATTTGTCGGGCTCGGGCTGGGCCCGGACTTGAAAATTAAGAGATACAAAATAATGTATTACATATTTTTCCGATGATTATTTATGATTATTCTGCTGAAAGGTTTCAAATAATAATAATAATAATAATTATTATTATTATTATAGTAAGTCATCAAAATCGTAATAAAATTAAATAATCGGGCCGGACCGAACCTAAAAATATCAGCCCATGCAGGCCTCTATACTCTAGAGACCAAAAAAAAAAAAATATATATATATGATTATTATTTATTTATGCCAACAAACTTACTGTTGGTGTTTTTAAACACACAAGCCGTGTGTGGGCAAAATTTGAGAGGTAGAACTGGAACTTAAAAATTCAATGCCACAACTGGGATTTGAACCACAGACCTTCCACTTACCAGGCAGCTGCTCTAACCATTGAGCTATTGTGACAAACTGCCAGAATGCCATTAAATTCTCAAACTAGTTCGTATTTCTCCTGGTAAACCACAAAGGCAGTCTCACATCAGAGACAAATTACGCCAATGGTGACTTACTATTGTAAGTACTTTATGTCCCAGAATTAAATAACCTTCAGATGGTAATTATTATTTATTTATGCCAACAAACTTACTGTTGGTGTTTTTAAACACACAAGCCGTGTGTGGGCAAAGTTTGAGAAGTAGAACTGCAACTTAAAAATTCAATGCCACAACTGGGATTTGAACCACAGACCTTCCACTTACCAGGTAGCTGCTCTAACCATTGAGCTATTGTGACAAACTGCCAGAATGCCATTAAATTCTCAAACCAGTTTGTATTTCTCCTGGTAAACCACAAAGGCAGTCTCACATCAGAGACAAATTACCCCAATGGTGACTTACTATTGTAAGTACTTTATGTCCCAGGATTAAATAACCTTCAGATGGTAATTATTATTTATTTATGCCTATATATATATATATATATATATATATATATATATATATATATATATTATATATGAATTTTCCTGGTAATAGATGGTTCATACACAATCAATTTGAGATAGGAAACCAATGGTCTACAATATCTAGTTACCAAATAATGCGTATTCAAAGTATTTAGAGATTTTGATCAAGAAATCATAACCAGAAATAAATATGTAAATAGTAGCCATTGGAAATGAAACAGTGCTTATCAGGGACTTGGTAAAGCCTGTATTTTGCCTCTCTGAAGCATTTCTAAAGTGTAGCATTACCAAAAGCACTCAAATTGTAGACTTAACATGTGGCTCCATGCCACTACAATGGATAACAATTGTGGCGAACAGCTAAACATTGGGAAGTTCTAACATGTGTACTCTGGCCGCATGGTTATGCAGATTAACCGTGAACCTAGTAAACCCAAGAAACTGAGTTCAAACCCAGAGATGGATAACTTTTTTTTATTCTCTCTCCTTTCTTTTCCATTTTGAGAGTAATGTGGTTATGCTTTAAAATAGCAAAATACCATCATCATATGCAATCCACATGGTATTGTTTAATTTTGCTTCATCTCACATCTGATGGCTTAGACTGGAAGGTATTGACATTGATCTGAAGCGGTCGGTTGGCTATAATTGTCCATGTCAATAAGAGCTTTTCTCGATCTAACAGTTGAGCAGCTGTAACAATAACAGTGTTGAGCCATGCAATAGCACAAACTACTATGATTTCCCAAAAGAGGTACCTATGTGTTAGCATGATAAATGTCTAATACTGCCAATAGGTAACCTTAATAACCCTGGAAGACACTAATACCACCATGTGGTGACTTTTCTACTCAAGTCACCCAAGTCTTATTTCCTATATCTTCAGCACACATTATGTTGAAGCAGTTAAATACATAGGTACTCCTAGCGCAACAGCCCTTTGCGGGCCAAGGCTTAGTGCCCAGTCACTGGTCGTCCACCACCTCTGCCCACTGCAGGCATCATGAGTGGGGTGCAGAACTGAAGGGTGGGATTTGGTCAGAGCCCTGAACCCTCCCGGCCTGTTATGTGGCCTTTGCAACCTGGGGTGCTACTTCTTTATCAAGTTACTCTAGGAACATGGAGCAAAATTACACTTTTGTCAAATTAGCTGACATGGTCTCAAAGTCAATGAACAAAAGATGAAGGTAAATGGTACAGGCTCAAAGAAGAAAATATACAAGCTATTCTGGAGGGACCCAAAATAGAGATAGTGAATGAATTTAAATATCTTGGCAAACAGTTAACCAATAAGAATGAGGAAATGATATAAATACAGGCAAGAATACAACTGCTAATAGAGCATACTTCTCCATACTGCCCATTTTTCATACTGACATAAAGCAGAAATTAAAGGTAGTGCTATACAAAACACTAGTACAGAGTATAGTGACACATGGTAGTGACACTTGGACCCTATCAAAGAAAGCTGTGGGAAAAAATTGATTCTTTCGAAAAGGAAAATTCTGAGGAGAATCTATGGACCTGTAAATGTATAAGGGCAACATCATAACGGATTATATTCCTTATACAGAGAGCTACCTTTGTCACATATAATTTGGATCAAAAGACTTAAATGGACTCCTCTAATATGGATGAAAGGTGATTCTAGGAGACTTCAGAGGAGGAAGGCTGGAAGGGAGACCATATAATTGATGGAGAGATGTGTATGCCAGGATTCACTACATATCCTCAAGATCCGGAATTGGAGAGTGGCAGTACAGAATCAACAAGTTTGGCGAGAGCAACCGGGGACGCCATAACCCAAAAATGGGCCTTTGTGCCAAAAAGAAGAAGAGTAATATCGTTGCTGAGTGAGTTTCTTTACACAATGTAAATTTGCTATTTTGGGATTATACTACACACAAAAACAAATGTACTATAAAGATTTTTGCTCATATTTTCTGTTTGTTCATTAGATAAGAGAAGTAGAAATGTGTAATTTTATAGGCTTATGAGAGATCTAAATAAGAAAAGGTAAGAATATAAAACTGGTTTCGTAAATATGATCCAGAAAGATTTGTTACACGCATTCATAGTTGTTGTTGTAGTGTTTAACGCCCGCTTTTACTACTACGGCACCGCAGGCGGTGACACTGGTGATACATGAAGATGGAGCACCGGTGGAATGAGATGGCGGGGGAAACCGGAGTACCCGGAGAAAACCCGCCCTGACGCCGCTTCGTCCACCACGAATACCACATGCGGGTCCCTGGGATCGAACCCGGGCCGCCTAGGTGGTAGGCGAGCGCGCTAACCGCTCGGCCACGGCGCCGCCGATACGCATTCATAGATTACCAGGTATAACTAATTTTCTCAAGTGTGCAAGCTGTGTAGCACATTTTATTACAGCAAGCCTTGGTGTTAACATATGTTGTCTTGTAACTCCAGTCAAATTTCTTCTAATAACATAACCCATTCATTACGTTTTTATAGGTCCCTAACTTTTCACATACAATTCTTATAGTGACAGATTTCTCAGAGTTGAAGCTGCAAGTAGCTTCAATGAATTTCTTTCTGCAAGTGAAAAAAAAAAAAAAAAAAAAAAAAATTACAAATTTTTCACAAGCAGGTAAAATAGCTATTATGTACATTTTGCAACATAGTTTTCTATGAAATTATGTAAAAATTGCTTTTTCCCTGTATCATTAATCATTTCTCGTGTCTAGTGTCTACTCCATTTATGCTTTAGGCTATTGTCCCCTGCAGAGTATATTAACAAGGTAATAATGTATTTATGATATACATCAAACAGGTAATCTCTGGTTTTCCAATCCAAACAGTATGCTTTCCCCCATGAGCATTCAAAATATTAGGTTGTCAAAATATCTAAATCCTACAACTGTTTTCTGAGAACTACAATTAAACTCACTTAACAGTCTTAATCTTGCACAGGAACATTTGTCTTTTTTTCTTTCTTTTTAATTAATCTTCTGATTACATGCAATATTAAATTTATTTTAAATTACACTTTACAATCTTTTGTGTTCTAAAATAAAGTTCATAAAACAGTCTTATATAATGACTTTTTGGCATGTATCTTAACTACACACATATATAATCTAAATACAGAGGTTGTTTAAGCTACCTCTGATAAATCTCACTACTTGTGATGCATTACTGAATATAGGGAAGAAAAGAACACACTTCATCACAATATTTCATTAAGCGTAAGATTGTGATTTTAATCACTTGTACCCAGTGATGGGTTAAATATCCATACACTCCGCCAAGTGAAACATCATTGGTTATCTGACACTAGCTGCTCTGTTGGTTCACTTTAGTATCAAAGTGTTATTGTACTTACACTGGCGAGTTGTGTGTAAAAAAAGAAAAGAATACTGCATTATCAAGTTGTGTCTTTAAAATGTGTAAAATTATCCGACCTAACATAAATATTCAGTCATTTACATGTAACTTATGTAGGATATGCGGTTTGGACTGCATGCAACATTTTGCAACATTTAACACAATGGCAATATCATCAACTCTATGAGCAGATCAAACTCCAGTTCCTGTCAAACAAACCAATAGACACTTCAATTCCTCCATGCAACATGAATAAAATGAAAAATTGAAAAAAGTTTACACACATGATCCATGTTAACTTACATTAGTACATTCTGAGAGTTTAATAAAAGATCATGATCACTAAGCAATGGTTATCAAACCTGATGGTCAAAGCTGGATGTATTTTTTGATTCTCAGGATTTCAAGGTCCACAAGATCTGATTTGTTTTTTTTTTAATAAATACAGTAAAACTTCATTTATACATTTCACACTTATGTTATTTTTCCCCACAGTCCTAGTAAACTCCTATAATATATTACAACAAATTATTTTGTTTGTACGACTTTCATTTATAAGATTTTTACGCGTATATGATCATAGCTTACATCCCCAAGAGCAAAATGTACCATTTATACGTTTACGACTGCTTCATTCTTCCAAATCTCAAGGAATATTCGAAGCCGAAACTTTTGACTTGCACTGTACATTTCTCGGAAAACATCCCTCAGCATGGTAGTGAGAGTGACCTTGACACTATTTTTGAGCAAAGTTGTGAAATACCAAACCGTACTTGCTTCATCATTTGTAATCTGTGCTTCAGTTGTGAATAACCTCATTAGTGAACATGCGTGAAAGGAAAAGGAAGTGCATTATGATTGCTGAAAAAGTATGCATTTTGAATGAAGTGAAATGTTCTGAAATGCACAGAAATTGCTAAGAAATTAAGGATTGCTCTGTCTACCATAAATACATAGATATCACAGTGGTTCAGGCAACTTGCGAGAAGGCAAGAGAACTGGCAGTCAAACTTAAGGTAGATTGTACCAGTTTGAAAATACTGTTCACATTGTGACCGTGAATTACAAAAAACAAGCCAAATAATGGAATACTTTGTAAAGTGACTCAACTTTCTTCATAGATAGTATTTGTTTTTATTTGGGTGCATTTCTCTTGTGTTTGTATTGTTTCATACTGCCAATTATAGTTAAACAATCCTATTATTTCTTGTTGCTCACCTCTTAACTATAACCCATTTGCTGTATAAATTTTCCAAGTTTTATTTATTGACCTTTACTTATGCATTTTTCATACTTATACATTTTTTTCCTTTGGTCCCCTGTAAAACATATAAATGAAGTTTTATTGTACCTTCTACCCTGCTCTAAGGTATATAGTATTACTGGTATGTTTCACTAATTATGCTTTTTCATTTATGTCCCAAAAATGTGCAACTATTGTTGACTTTTCTGTTTATTTGTATTTAATATTCTGAAAAGATTCTGATGTAGATAGGTACAATTCTTTACATTTATCTTGTACATATATGTCAATTTCCTATTTTGTGGTTCTCTTGTCTAGATAGCCTACCTAATTTTTTATGTTCGATCTGTTAAAGATAATTAAGCAGAACAGAAAATTGCTGATTTCCATAAATTTCAACCAATTTAGTTAACAGTTTTGACACAAAATTTTCAATAGAATTATAGTAAAAAATTAATTTTTATAATCCTATGTACCTAACTTTCCAAGAAAATAATTTTTAAAGTATGAAAAAAAAAAGTGTCAAAATTGTACATGCTCTGTATGATGAAAACGTAAAAAACATTTAATTCAATATATTATTTCTCAAATACAGTTCTTTATAATCAATTTAAAGTTTGTATCACATTAAACATTTCCTGAAAGGAAAACAAAGTAACATTTAACATATTTGAAAACCAATCCAATATTAAATTATTAAAATTGATTACCTAAAAAATGAAAAATATAAAAGAAATATATGCCATCATTCAACAAATTGAAAATCTCAATAAATATATCCAGTTGCAATCACCAGGGGATCAAATCATTGCTGATCAGTCATGATCTGATGATGTTAGCTACAACTCTTAAAGCATTCTCTAAGGTTTGTTAACCTACAGAATGTAACTATATATTGTAAGCTTTTTCATTTATAATGCTGATTAATTTATTCATAGTGCTATCTTCTAGTGCATTTGAATAATGTATAAACTGATTTAAAACCAATCCTTGAGCAGCTTTGTCATGCTAAAATAATGGCCTTATAATCCTCTCTGCCATAAACAAAGAGATATGTTATAATAATAATTTCATTTTCAGATTATTACTTACTGTAACAGTGATGTCTATATATACTTTATAAAGGTAGGGTACAAAGTGGGCTATTCCTAACAAAAAAGTAAGCTCCGCATTACCTGCTTCAAATTTAGGCCAGTTTGTCTCTAACACAACCAACAGGAAAACTTGTTTCTGACACAACCAACAGGAAAGCTCTGTTCTCTAAAGACAATTTCTTATTATAAACAAACCTCTCAAATAACAGTATTTTCTTTATTTATAGTAGCTTGTCTTTCAGGATATTCTGCACCTGCTGCACCAATTCATGTTACAATGAATCTTTAAGAACATAAAACAAAACAGGAGCTCAAACTCTGAAGACCCTTGGAATGATTAGATACAAAAGATAGTGACTTGGGAATATTGTACAATCATTTCCAAAATAATGAATTCCCTTCAAAAGTATAAATTCTGTTATTTATTTTGGATGGAGACTAAACACTTAAAATCCACCAAAAATTTTTAAACCTGAAATCTGTTGCAGTGTGTTACATTATACTTCCTTTTTTTCATCCAAATTTGGAGCATTCACAAAAAGTTGCTATTATAGTCTAGGCCTGGGCAAGCACTCCAAAGAAAAAACAAATTCTGACCCTCCCTCCCCCTCTCTTCTAGATTTCTTATGGAATGTTAACAGTTTATGGCATGCAGCTGACTTGCATAACACTGTCAGTCTGGGTGGGTCTGATGGTTAGACACTGGCCTACTGATCCCAAGGTCGCAGGTTAAATCTGGCCCAGACCGATGGTTTTTAAGTTTGCTTAAAAATGATAGTACCATGTCAGTAGATTTACTGGCATGTAAAAGAAAATGCGGGATGAAATTCCAGCACACTGGCATTGTTGATGTGATCCTGGCAATTGACAACGTACTTAAACAACATAATAATTCAATTTTGCATAACACTCACAGAAATTGCACTTCTAATAAAACATGTTTTCGTTCCCATCAGAATTACTCTGCGGTATTAATCCTGAGTTCCAGGATTCAACTCATAGCTTCTGTGGGACAATTTTTAAGTAGTTGATCCTCTTCAAACTCTATAAGTGTGAATGTTGAATGTGGTTCATGATGTGATTTGTGTTCAATGTTAAAGCCTACTGCTACATGTTGTTCAAGTCAAAGTGGTTGATGCGACCATAGTGTTTTTGATTCGGTGTCATTGTAACCAATGCTTGAAGGGAAATTGACAGTGAAGTGAGGAGCTGAAAGAAGGGCCATGGTGACCCAAAACTGCTAATACCCAGGCCTGTCTTAGCCTCATGAAAATAACTTCACACTTTGAATTGGTGATCAAAAATATGATACATGAAGCAGAAAAAAACAAAAAATTAGCCCAAGATTTGACAAACAGTTTCAGTTTCTACAAAATACTAGCAACCTACTGTTGTCCAAAAATGATTCTCTATAGCATCATCATATACTGTATTTTGTACACTAGTTTTAGTATCTAAAATAAACAAATTTAGAGACTAAAAGCTTCGCATAACTGCTGCAAGTTCTTGAATTAATGTGCAATAATTGCAGCAATTACTAAGATAACTGAAGCTTTTAGTCTCTAAATTTGTTTTTATTTTAGACTCTGTTGCTTCACTGTTAACAGCTTCAGTTTTTTCAATGAATTAGTTTAGCATGTTGACAATTTCCTCAAAGACAGATGCTGCTGTAGTTCATACCATAAAAAGAAAAGGCAAAACTCTTACACTAATTTTTATCGGCTCTATAAACCCATAGCAGTCAAGTTGCAATAATGCAACAGCATATCATAAACAGATGTATTATAAACCCACTTTGAACAACTGCATTCTAGTACACCAGAATGTTAATTATTATCTAGTGTTTTAAAAAGCATCGTTTTAAAGCACCTACAAGTAATTTAAAAATGCCTCGTGATAAAGACATAGCAAAGTGAGAAAAAAATATTTATTCCACTTCATTCCCATTTTTGATGCCAACATATAATCTTTCACAGCCTTCAAGTAAAATGCACGACTTAAGCAGAGCTAACATTTTTACAACTCTTACCCACCCTCATTTCAATACATAAAGGATTCACTTTCTAAAGCACTAATCCTGACAGTTTAAAAAAAAATACTGAGATTTAAAGCATTAAAAGCCCACCTTGCACCTTCTCCATAGCAATGATTGCAAACATTAAAACATACATCATAAAGCACCAACTATGCAAAGATGCATTACATATTATCTTGCTGAGGATAACATAAAATATGTCTTGTTCTTATATGAATAACAAAAAATATGCATCATGGTCACAAAGTTAAAGGTGGATGTAAAGTAGCATTAACCACTTCACTGCTAAGATTGGATATATTTGTAATCGTGGATGTCACTGTGGTTCTTGGTGTTATTCTGTCTGCCCTAAGATGTGCTGTCTGTTCTCTAATACTATTGTCTATGTTTATACAAACTTTATGCAGATATTACACAAATGTTTTAGATTTATTGATAAATATGCTGAAAGTTAATACAGCTTCTACTGGCTTTCTGTGAATGCACGATGAGGCAAATAGGACCTGTGACTTCTCTAATGAATATAAGCATGCTATGTCAAATTATGCACTTGAATGGAAAGCCTTCAGCATTGGGTGAACAAGGCCAATGTACAAAGTCAGTAATTTGTAAGAAATACTTAGCAGGGAAAAGGTTAAGACACCGAGTATTACAGTTATGTACTTGTGACCATGATGAGGAACAAATACTATGGCACATTAACATTAGTTCAAAAAACAGAAATACCAATTTCACCAACAATACTCATAATATCTTGTTCTCTGCAAATATTCTTAAGAGGTATATAGCTAAAACTCCCAGCAAACATGTTACATGCCATAAATCAGAATCAACAGATAGACAGTAGTTTGCAACCAATGCCAATTTGATGTATACTTTGTTTACTTTAAATTACATGCACCAGATCTATTAAAAAAAAAGTCATTATAAAATCAGTGCCAAGTAACAACGTGCAACACTGAAAATACTCTAATTTTCTGGAAGGAAATGTGGAAGTTCCATAATGCTGCAATCGGCCCAATCCAGTTGAACTGCAAGATTGGTGCGTTGTATGAGAATGTTGCAAAAGGCCACGTCTTTCTGTGAGAGACCAGACCAGGTTTTCAATCCAGCCACCTTTTCCAATTTTATGCAATTCTCCAGCAACTGATGCAGAGTTACCATATCCATATTGCCACAGTTAAAAACTTTGAATTCCCGCAACTGCATCAAACCTCTGTAATACAGCGCTCGCAACACACTGTCATTATCTATTTCAGTAACATTGGCTACATCTATTACTTCAATGTTCCTGTACTTCTCCAAGATCCACCACAGCTTTGGCTTCGTTTTATGCCGTGGTTTTATTTCCAATATTTCCAAGCTTTGAAAGTGAGGCAGTGAGCGTTTAAGGCAGTCCATTGGAGCCCAGTCTTTGACAAAACAGAACACCAAACTCAGTCGTTTCAAAGTGGAACATCGCATCATGATGGGCACCAAATCTACATTAACACTCTGAATCACCTCCAGGGATGTCAGATCTCGACCCTTGCGAGTGAGTAAGCCTTCCAAATTTGCTTGCTCCACATCAACCAACCAAATAACAAGAGATTGCAACTGCGGCAATTCCCCTAAACCAGAGAGGTCCTCGTTAATCTCTTGTATGGTGATCTCTCGCAAATTCTGACACTTGTTCACTACAAGATCGAGAGGTGTTGAAAAGCATATGTGAATGGTTTCCAAATGTGGTAGACTTTTGGTAGCTTCTTTCTTTACTACTGTACCAAAACTGCAATGATATCTTAAAGTTCTTATTTCCTGTGGAGCAGAAAATAGCTTCACTAAACCTTCATCTGAAATTTTTGTGTTGACAATGTATAGATGTCGCAAACTCATCAGTTTTAGAATGTACGGGATGCTGCTATCGGTGACGGACTTGGAAGTTGATACATTGAGATGGACGAGTTTGGTGCACCACCGTGAAAGTCGCTTGATGAGTTTATCTGTGCAAAGCTGAGGAAATGTAAAACCTCTCAGATTGCGGAGATGATAAATGCTGTCCTCTACAACTGTTGCCAAGAGGTTTAGCTTTTCTTTAGGCAGAGATAGATTGGTGGGTAAACAGAGATCTTCTAACTCAGACATCCTATGGAGATTACTGCACAAGGGCAACCACATGAATCTTGGCCATGTATTAAAATCCAAGTTTTTTACATTTAAATGAATGCATGATTTAATTAGATTCTCCATTTTATACACACATAGCCTATGAGCTCTTGTATTTCCCTCGTATCTCACACAATCACATTCACTTACAAGCATATTGACCTCCACCAGAGCATGTGTAGTAATCATATCTGCCAACTCTGGTGGTACTTTCATAATATTGTTGTGGAGCTCTAAAAACACTTTCAAGCAGGCTTCTGCTGACATTTCTTCAACCCTTTTTGTCAATTCTTCAAATCTGTGTGCCGTGTCTACAACAGATCCTGCAATTGCCCTTGCAGACAAGTCCATCAATCTCAACGGCTGCTTCTTTGGCGCCATTGGTTCGTCTGAAACATCAAAATGTTCAACTGGTAGATAAATCAAAATAACATGATCTCTGCTGAAAGGAAACATACAGAGCAAACTAAAATAAAACTGATTTTCCAATTATGAGAGACAGGAGTCACTGAATTAAAGAGGACTAAGATAGGAATTTTACATGAATGTTTACTCTCTATGTGAAAATTCAGCTGCCATATTGCATTGTTCTAAAGTGCAAGAAAACAGAGCTATGGAGGTAGGAGGGGTGAGGACAATTTGGATAATGAGCAATCGGGAAAAAGAATAATATATATGAACTGTAGTTACTCACAGTGAAGCAACACAATATTAAATATGATAAATACTTTGTAACATTACTTAAATATAACTTCCACAGAGCATGATTCACAATTCATCAAAGTGTGAAAGCTAATAAGGCGATTGACAAAATTACAAAACATATCCTGTGGGATTTATGTTTTAAAAAACCTGATGTGTTGCACATGCTTATTCCTCTATCTACTTCATGTTAATCACGGTAAACATTTGTAGAAATTATCTTACTGTTAATTTTCTTGTAAGTGCAAGGAGAATATGAGAATACAGGCTTTAAGAGATAGTCAAATCTTAAGATTTGATCACTTTGTAATGCCTTTGAAATTCCATTCTCTTTGCATGGACAAGAGATAAAAAATTAATAACACATTCCTATTTAAGAGAAGTATAAATATTAGAAAATTCAAGGAATATCTCAGAAATGGTTTGCTCCACAAAAAATGTATTTTGCGTAAATTGTGTATTTTAACAAGATTTACATTTTTTGTGCGGCTTTCATGTAACTGTTTTCTTAACGGGCACCAGTTTTACAATGTGGCAGTTACATCACCCGACTTAAACCCCCATTTTGCAAGGAGGACCACACCTATCGTTGGTCAACGGGTCCATCGGACCTAGCCGGGAGGACTAAATAGGTGGTATTTAGATCCACCGACCTTCCCCTCATGTGCCTCTGAGGGACGCTGTTGTGCTGTGATCATTAAAAAATTTTCTCATTCATACCTACAAGAAATAGAAACAAATGCCATAGATAAAAAATGGATTACACTACTTTCCAACCCAGATATAATCCCCCAGAGACCAAGGAAAACAGCGGTTGCAGCCTTCTGACTATTGACAAATCACGACTGCTTAGCAAGTCATCTCTACAGAATAGGTATCTCATCCTCACCAATATGTGTCCTGTGTAACGATCCAGCAGAAATGAACGAAGACCACTTGAAGACCTGTGAAGCATTAAGATCAGAAGAAACTACAGTTCAAAAGTATTGGAAAGCACGAATGCTAATGGCTTCATTGCCAGATGCAAGGCACTAGAAAACAACAACAACAACATTTTTTGTGCAGTAAGATTTTGCCTATTTCTTACGATTTATCAGTTATGCAAAAGTTACCCAGATTGAAGAGGATTTCTGAGAACATTCCCAGAAAATTCAAGATATACATTTCATTTGACATGAAAATATCTTATACATATGGTATTTTAATCAAAATAATTGTTATTACTATTAAAATCAAAATTTTCAAAACAATATTCCATGTATAGGGTAGTTTGAGGTGGTGGGATTTTCTTGAAAATCTATGTAACAAATCCTTGTAAGATGCTGAAGTTTGGTATTTAACCGACTTTTCGTTTTTAGGTTATGTTGTTTACAGACCTACACACACAGAGACCTTCTTCTAAAAATGCTTTTTTTCGACTCAGGGAGTCTCAAAACATATATTTCTGGTGAAATAGAATTATTGAGTGGAATAAAATGCTTTCCCTACTTAACTATACAGAGAAAGTAAAAAAATACAGATAAGTGAGGCTCTGTTATAAAGTATTTATTATATTGTAATAATGGTGACAAGGATTCTCAAAAATATTATGTTATGTCAATCAATGGAAATTGTTCTTCCACACTAGGCGTGTATAGGACAAGGTTAGAAAGGGGTACAGTGAGACTGAAAAATTAAATACCATAGCTGGGATTTGAACCACGAATCTCTTTGTTTCCATTCGGTTGCTCTAACCACTGAGCTAACATGCCGACACGACATGAAATTGTCAAACTCAACATTTTTCCTGGTAGATCATAAATCTCAAATTCATAAGGGATCTCCTTGTGATTTACTGGGAAAAATGCAAGTGAATTGGAGAATTTGGTGTGTATCGGCACGTTGGCCATGGTAAGATCTTGTGGTTTACCGGGAAAAATACTAGTGAGTTGGAGAATTTAATGTCATGTCAGCACGGTCATGATAGCTCAGTGGTTAGAGCAGCTGGACAGAGACTGGGAGATCCATGGCATTGAATTTTTCAGTCTCATTTTAACCCTTTTCAATAATCCTGTGTGTTACATTCGCACGAGTTTGTCCACCCACTGACGTTACTTTCTCTAGCACCTTAGGTAGAGGAAGGATTGCATTCCACCCAATCATTGATATTGAGATTTTAGTGAAAAAATACATGCTTTGAGGTTTCACAAATCCAAAAGAAGAATTATTAGTAAAAGAAGAGAGAATAGTATGTGTATGAGTGTGCACATGCACACACAGACATGTAAACTGCTTAAATCAAAAACAAAAAGTTGGATAAGCACTAAACTTCAGCACATTCCAGGGATACAGCATGAGGATTTTCTAAGATATCTCCTTACTCTAAAGTACCCCTTGAATAGAAAAATGTTCAAAACATTCCCCGATGTCCTCCACGATGTCCATGCGCTGGCAGAGGTCTCCCACCTTCCCGCCGAGTTCTTCCACATCTTCCTTCATGCCAACCAGTTCCCCGTCAAACTTTGCCGGAAGCTCCATCTTTATCTCAGATATCCTGGCTTTCGTTTCTTCCAGCTCAGATCTCCATGTCTTTAATTTGGTTCCGAAATTCTTCATTCTAGATGTCAAGTTCCTCAATCCTGTCTTCATTTCTGTCTCCATTTTGTCCATTCTGGAATTCATGCTCTTGATTTCAGTTAATAATAGTTTCATCATCTCCTCCATGGTGGTTCTTATGTTGCAACCTATGATGATGTAACAAACGGCACAATTCCACTTCTGACACCATGTAACAAAAGCTGCAAAATGCGAAGTCCGTTTATTTTTCTAACACTTTATTTTCCTCTAAATCTTACTACAATGCACAATTTCCTTCTCGTTGCTAACACAGTTTATAAACTTCTCCATGATTACAATTCACAGTTGTTCTTCTGATAATCTTTCTCAGTCTTTCAATGCCTTTCTCCAGTTTTATTGTCTCTTATACCTTTACTATTATGATACAATCACTCGACGACACACATATACTCACTGACAGGCTGGCCGATTCATTCTCGTAACTAAAAGTACATGACAACTTAAACGCCTACTTTATCATTCACTCAACTCAAACTCTAAAACTGACTGAGCTGCTCACTGTCTGTCCTATTTATACTGGAGCAGGCATGATGTAACCTCCTTCAAGTCCTTTCCATGTGCACGTGTACAATGACTCAGCAAAGAAGCTTCCAGAGCTTGCTGGACGCTAAGGTGTTATCACACTGTTTGGTCTCACACACACAGTCGCTAGTTGCCCTATAGCCTCGGACCTCCTTTATGTTTTCCCGGCAGCATTGTTTACTGTCACCCGGTCCACTCTACTATATTGTTGAATGATCCAACGTCACAATATGTAATGAAGAAAACTCAAGTCATATCATGTCTCTTACAATAATTAGAAAATAAATTCAAATCTTAATACTGACAATGAAAATTAATGTCAACCTTTAATCATACAGTGCATTAAAAGTTCTCTTCACCTAAGAATTAAGAGGGCTAGTTTACAATAAACATGAACAGGAACCAAAATAAAAAGCAAATGTACATAATGAGTTTGATCCACAAAACATATGGAACATGAAGGTGAATGCCTGGGAATCTGGAAAGTTGAATTTATCCACTAAGATGTCATTTATTGAGATCCACATTTTTTTGCATAAGGACCAAATCTCTTACAGTTTACGAGTCATTCTTAAGTCATCAAGAGGAAACAGGACTACATGGACTATAGCTAAAAAATTCAAAATATACATTTCAATTGCCATAAAAATATCTTAAAGATATGGCATTTTAATCAAAATTATTAGAATGATTTTGGAGAAAATCAAAATTTTCAAAATATTTTCCACGTAAAGGATAGTTTATGGTGGAGGAATTTTGTTCAAAATCTTTGTTGCATCCTTGAAAGATATTAAACTTAAATACCAACTTCGGTTTTTAACCGGTTTTTTGTTTTTGAGTGTGACATTCTCTCACTCTCACACACACATACAGACACCTTTATCTAAAAATGCTTTTTTGGTATTTAGGGGGCCTCAAAACTTGTATTTCTGGTGAAATTTTGTTATTAAAATTTTAGGTCAAATACAATATTTCTCCTGCTTACTATACGTCTAGTGGTTAGTGTACTTCAAATCCACAGGTTCTAGTTTCAACAGCAATGTTCATACGGCAAATTTTTGGTCACAGGGGAAAATAATTTTGTTTTAATTGCCAGATCAGAAGAAATAAGAAAGGCATTGTTTCAGAAAGCTTTAGAATTTTGGAGGTTGAGAGGAAATCAGAATGGGACTGAGTCTGAATGTACTCATTTAAACAGACTTACTGTTAATTGTTGCCATAAAGGGCTATCTGTGCATTTTTTCAATCCATTTGAAATGCTATGGTTACATTTATGCTTAACAAAGTTTAATACAAGAGCTAAAAATGATAAAAATCCTCGGATATGTATCACTACATAAATACAATCTCATATCAGCTTACCTAGTTGTTAATTCTGATAAAACAAACACCTTAATCCTTCTTCCCCTGCAGATCAATTGCTTTGCTGTTTACCCACATTTTTTATGGGTGCCCTCCCTTAAAGGAACATGTTTCCACCTGCAAAATAGAATTACATTACCATATTAGTTAGTGATCCTTAAATATTATTGAAATTTGTACAAAAATTATTTGGGACTGTGTTATACTGTAGAACCACACTAATCCAAAATTCCAGATAATCTGAACACAATATCCATAATTTAAAGAAACAATACGATGCTTTTAGTAGTGTAGAGAAAGTATTTTATTACAGAACTGACAGACTCATTATTGAAACTACAGATATCGGAATGAAATGTTTATTGCACAATAATGTTTTGCTGAAGTTTGCTATAGCAATGTGCCTGTACATAATGCACATAGTCATTGTTACATAACATTTTCACATATAGTTAGGTACCGCACCTGTAAATATTACATGTTTATGAAGCAGTAATTTTCACTTAACTTGCAAAATCAGTAATCTTCTGTCATAAAGAACTAAACCACATGTGATTAGTTATGTACATAAGTCAGAAAAATACATTGTTATTATGTTGTGCATAATTGCAATGTTGTTACTTCCTCACTAAACTACATTACCTTGTAGCTGCTAATCCTATAGCTGAATTTATATTCATACATTTTTTGGGCAATCCGAACATTTCTGAATCCAAACAATTACACCCCAAATTAATTCCGGTCAGTGGAGTTCTACAGTATTATCATCTGAGAGTCTGACGTGTTAATTTTGGTCCTTCTTCTGTAAGCCATTCTTGAAGAAGTTGATTTTTCTATTTCATCTTTAGATAAATATTTTCAAAAATGCCTTTTTACACATTTTATTCTAGCTATAAGGGGAGCTACACATAACTGAATCTCTACAAATATATGTGGCTTTGAAATTCTACATTCTTTTTGTGACACTGTGAAAAACAGGACTTGATAACATAACATAACCCACTTCTGTGGTGTGGGGATAGCATATCTGTCTCATATTCAAGAGGTCCCAAACTTGAATCTCAGTTAGAGCAAGCTACCTGGATAAGGTTTATTACCAGGGTTTCCCTTATCCTGAAAGATGAACATTGGATAACTCTTAAGTTCTATTGACCCCACGCTTATTTGAGCATAATTTCACTCACTTCATTCATCCTTACCTAACGGTTAAAGGATTTTAAACAAAAAGCAAACAAAATGTATATTTGACACACATCTTTGGAAATATTTAAATAGGTAGAAGATTTTCTCTCCCTCATGCATGCACATATGTTTGTGGTATACAAAGATCTCTAGCAAAGCTTTCTGCTTCTTGTATTGACCAATTTCTGTGATACTTCAAAGCTAAGCAGATGGTATTATGGCAAATTGTTGCCCTTTTTGGATGTTAAAATGGACAACCTTATTCTGGCATCCTTTCTTTTAGGAAGATTTTATGATAAGAGTATAGGTATAGGCATATCCAACATAAAATGTACTTGTTGCTGAAGAAAAAGAAAATGTAATATAATAGATAAGTGCTATCTGCATCAACCACAAAACTTTTAATGTTGTGGAGAAGAAGCCAAATAAGTACTCTGACATGGGCAATATACTCACACATGTATAACACTGAGGGTTGACCATCATTAGAAAATAATTGAACTCAAAAATAAAAACAAATTAGAAACTAAAAGCTTCACTTATCTTAGTAGTATTGCAAGTTCTTCAAACGCTGACTAGTTTTAAGTTGGATACGACTTGAAACTAAGATAAGTGAAGCTTCCAGTAATTAATTTGTTTTTGTTTTATTTTAGATCCTATTGCTTCACTGCTTCAATTTTCCTTGATTTAGTAGAAATCAGTTGAAGGTATGTACTCACTTTGTCTCATGCATATTGTTTTTGTGGGCCCTGGAAAATTTGAGTTTTTATTTATGGATGCTCATTAACTGCTATGGTTCTTAGCATCCCATTCTATATTGGGTATGAAAGATCACTTAATTTTGCTCAGAGGTCTCTTTTTCAAACTTGAGTTCTTTTATGTGCCAATCTATGACGTGATACCAATGGCTTTACTTCCCTTCTGAAGGAAGACATGCTAAGGATTTTTACACCCAAAAAAAATTTGTCTTCTGCAGATTTGAACCATGTTAACTCTAGATCATGGAAGATAACCTGAAGGAGCCTTAAGTGACTCCCCCTCCTTTTTCATTTTTCTCTGTGCTAGTGTGTAAATTATTGAAGTCACTTAGTTTGTTGATATTAACATCAATATTTAGAATTTTCTAAATTCTTGACAATCACGACCAGTGTGATTATGTAAATATTTTCAATCATTTGCAATTTTGAGACAGGATAATTCAAAAAGATGGACTCAATTTTGTGCCTATGTTAAAATATATGATATAAGAATGGTCTACTATTATCATTATTATTAGGTATTATTATTATTACTATTTAATTTGTCCTTTTAAAACACACGTTGTTGGACATGCCACATTACAAAACAATGAATATACCGTCGCACCTCGAAAAACCACTATGTGACATTTATGGTGAAATTTAGTTATGTAGCACAAAATAAGCAGAAAATTCTCTATAATCATTCCTTATAACCCCCCCCCCCCCCCCCATGTAAACATTCCTTAGTTCTTTTTAAAAATAGCCAAAATAGAAATCACTATGTGGAATACATCAGAACTGATCCTTTTATCTGCTATGCAAATAATGCAGCACATAGCAGATTTACTGAATGTTCTTAAAGTACCTCTTATGTTACCTCTGGTACAGTGGATTTTTAATTGAAAAATCCCAGGAATTTACCCATGTACCTATTCATGTGCACTCTTCTTAAAGCTACCGCTAACAGTGAAAGCAAGTTCATGCATTATTGGCCACTTACTCACAATACTGCATTAGTTAACGATGTCTAGCAGAGGAAAGATGTTAGTGCAGCTAGCTCTTGGGGCTTTGAGTAAAAACCAGGAAGATACTCTTTTGCCAGGTAAGTAATCTATTGGAGAAGATTGATAACATTATATAGCTTATGTTTTTCTTTGTATGAATTAATTATTAATTTGTCAACATGAACTTCCAGATGACTTTATGATTTGCCCCATGGATCCTGGTTCAGTTCTTATGCAATATGATAAACTGCTCCACCGATAACGTATGTTCTGCTTATGGAAATGAAGATATAGATGATGGCCAACTATCTGTTCCAACTGTTTAAAGTGAAAATGAAGTTTACACGGTAACAGAAGTTGAGATTGACAAGGCATGGAGTTCAAATGAAAACAAAGGGGGACTAAAACAAATGAAAAAAACTGTGAAGAGCAAGCTTTATCTAAGAAGAATCCTGTGTTAATATATAGGAACATGTGCTAATATGTAGGACACTGATTTATGTATAAATCATGTAATGTTACTCAATGTAATGGGGCATGAAGTTAAAACAAACAAAAAAGCATCAACTTACTACCTCACTGAATTATGAATTTGCCAACGTATTCTTAGAAAAGGTGTTTCATCTCGAGGCCTTTCAGGAACTTGCATTAGGGATCAATACATAAGGGCTTTTATATGCTTTCACGCCAACTGTTTTATTATTCCACTCTCCTCTCCTACTTACAAGTGCAGTCTAACTAGAGATAAACATGAGTATGTTCATTTAATCCAATTGTTCTGGTGTGTAATATTATAGGTGTGATGCCATTCTACACCAAAGCAGAATAGTTTGCATATAATGCCATACAACCAGAGTTGCAGGGGGATCTGTTATGGGGAAATTAAACATTTTGAACCTATATTCATATACCATATTTTCCTAAATAAAAGGGGTTTGCCTTTAAACTTCTGACATATACTGTTGCTACATTGCAAACAAATTCTCGATAAAAGTTACACAACATTTTCTATTACTACATCAGATCTGTGTGTGAAAGTTCTAAAGTTTGTATCTCTCATTTAGCCGAAACATTTCTTGCATGTTTGCCTTCCATAAAGTTGATGGAACTCAATTGCCAACTTCAACACAATCACACTAGCATATACTGGTAAACATTGCAATGTTAACACACTGTCACTTGTCCAGTGTAAACTACTGCCTATGATAATGGAACGATGAACTGAAGTAAGAGCTCTCAGGTTATTTCAAACAGCATAAGATCAAGGCCTTACTTATCTCAAGCTATCCATCATTCTGTCTAATTAGCAAATAGGGATGCACAAAGGTTTAACTGGCAATGCTCCAATAAATTCAGAATTTAAAAATCTTAACTGATAACTTCAATAATAGCAGAGGAAATGTCATTTACAAACAAAATCACTGTATATTTTTGCAAGCATGTTTAACTATGTTTTAGTAGTTTATAGTGTTAGTTATAGTATGTTACAGTATTTTTTGAAGTGATGGTTCCATTCCCTTTAAAAGCTCTATCCTTCTCAAGTAATAGAAAGAGAAAAAGATATTTGTATTAAAACAACAAACCCTTTTGGTATATGAAATGTAGAACAGATTTAACTAAAATTATTAAGAATTTATTAAACATTCCTATTTTTTAAATATTCATCCAAGATTACATTAAAAAAATGCCAGCTTAATATTTAAGATGAACAGTGGCATTGACATTTCATATACAATTTAAAATGAACAAGCTTTAAGTTTGCAATTGACAGACTGGTCCTGCCAGACTAAAAATCAAAACATTATAAAATGCTTACAATGACTTTACTCACTTATCTTCATCTGACTTTCAAACACAGTGGTCACTCTGAGTATTAGCATTATTAGAAAGATATTGCTATACTTTTCTCATGAGTCTTGTTTCAATCGGGTATTAGAGCTAATGAGTTGGTATATATATTTTCATTTTCATTAAAAATGATTAGCAGATTGCAAAAATGTAAGTATAAAATGGCACAAAGTAAAACATAATGGTTTACGCTTAATGCACACAATTACTATTGCTTTAATGTGCTTCAAACAAATATGCAGTTAAGCTGAGTACTTACCATAAGAGCTGAGAGAGTTTGGGGCATGTAATTTTTGTCAGTAATTTAAGTTAACACTGTTTGATACGATCTAGTGCACACAAGCCGAACTAAACCCCTTTATTAAACTGCCATATGCATAGGACATTTGCATGACAACTAAAATGTATATTTTGAAATTTGTGTGAATAGCTGACAAGTCGTCTTCAACCAGTAAACAGTAAGCGATACATAAAAATTTACCCCCCCAAAAAGATCAAAGATCAATTTATATCAAATAAAATGTTAGTATTATTAGCTAATTTTGATATATTGATTGCATACTAAGGTTGAGCTATCTTTCAGCATCTATAAAGCATCTTTCACAGTACTTTTCTCCTGCATGGGTTCCTTAGGCACAATATGTGAAAGTTGTGTTTTGTTCTTTATATTCTGTACGTGACTAAGTTTATATTGCTTAATACGATACTATTTCTAACCAAAAAGATACATAAATATGTTGTTGTTGTAGTGTTTAACGCCCGCTTTTACTACTACGGCACCGCAAGCGGTGACACTGATGATACATGGAATAAAGATGGAGCACCGGTGGAATGAAATGGCAGGGAAAACCAGAGCACCCGGAGAAAACCCGCCCTGACGCCGCTTCATACACCACGAATACCACATGCGGGTCCCTGGGATCGAATACATAAATATGTGAATTATAATGGTGTAGAGAAAGTTGTTTGAATATGCCTATCAGATATTTTGAATGCATGTATGTACATATGCAAGTATGGTGTCTTTTCATTCATGAATGGCCAAATCAATGTTATAAAGCCTTACTTTTATTTACAAGGGATGGGCTATGAAGCTTTAGGCACCTTGACCATTACTGAGCCATTGTGCACTAGCTTCTACTTAACACACACACACAGAGAGAGAGAGAGCATAACTATTACTTTTTCTGAAAAAATGTTATATAAAAACCATTTCTGACCATACTATTCTGACAAGTTAAATAATATGCAAAATTATTATAGAATTAATATTAAGAAATTTGGCAAATTGTTTTTACTATTACTGATGTGGGCACCTGGGATCAGATCTCTATCGAGGAGCAGACAGCCTCTGGATCAGAGAGAACAGTCAGGATGGGTGACCATACCTAAGCCTGGTATGACAGTAAGGAAAATGATATGAAATGAGGACAAAATGGGATGAAATTAAAGGTGATTATGGAGCAGTTGGAATGAATGTTAGGGGAAGTAAGAGAACCTGGAGAAAACTCACCCTGATGCCACTTTGTCCACCACAAATACCATATACAGTCCCCTGGGATTGAACCCAGGCCACCTTGGTGGGAAGCGAGCTCTCTAACCATTCGACTACTGTGCTTAAACCTTTTACTCACATTTTAATTTTAATTAACATTCCAGAAAAAGTTATATCAGTGGTTTTCAAAAAAATCATATTATACACGGTGTTCATTTTTATTTGTGCCTTCGCTTTCCAATTTAAGACGTCACTCTTTCAAGCAAGTCTATGGGTACCTAGCAATGTACCTCTGCTTTATGCCATCTAATGGTGTATAGTTGTGGTATCTTTATCAACCTCGGCAGCTGAATCAGTGGCTGGTATCGGTGCGATTCTTAGTGTATTTTTCACTTGGAGCTGCCCCCTAGTGACTGTTTATGGAATTTCCATGACTATACCACGAGAATGTCCTTTGAACCTGTCCACATGATATGAAAACAGGTTTTCAGTGCTTTGAGTACAATGCAGCATATTGTCACTGGTAGAGGGCAATATGCACCTGACAATACACCACCATGTCTACTTGTTGGAATGCTATTTTTGAACCAGATAGCTGAATGAAGGGAGATATAAGTACGATATGAACAGCCGCACTGATGATTCTTTTGACAGATATGAAGAATTCCAAGTGACAGCTTGTAGAATTTTAGGATAAATCTTGAACAATAACCACAATGAGAGCGTAAACTTTCATGGCTGGAGTCAATATACCTAGGAGTTATTATTTTATGGTACTTTATTATGGATGGCATAAATAAAGACACACAGGTACTTGCTATCTTTGAGATGCCTAACCAAAAATAAGTTCATTCCTCACTTTCAAAACGTGTCTTAGCGTGGAAGAGCAAATCCTTAATTAGAAACATGCCCTTCTAAACAATGCTTAAGTTTTTAATATTTTTTCATGTATGGTTTTAATCCAATAAGTTTTCTATGTGATGCATATTCAATGAAGTCTCTCCAGATTTTACCCATTAAACGTTTTTATTCCTATACCAATGACCAATTTCTAACTGCAATATGTGCAAATCCCATCAGGCCCAAACAGATTTTCTTTCAGTGAATTGTACCATGTTTAATAATGACAACGCATGCACAAAGACATAGGCAGAAAGAAGAAAGTCTCTCCTTACACTAGTCAATGTAGTATATTTTTCTGCTCATAAAGCTGCAGCTCATATTTGAGTCCCTACAAATGAACAAGTCTTACTTCTCAGTCAAGAAATCAAAGACTCCTTCAATAGAAAAGAAGATAATTTATCAGTTTTTATTGATTTCCGAAGTGCATATGATTCTATAGAGTCCCTACTCTACAAATGAACAAGTCTTACTTCTCAGTCAAGAAATCAAAGACTCCTTCAATAGAAAAGAAGATAATTTATCAGTTTTTATTGATTTCCAAAGTGCATATGATTCTATATGCAGAACAAAACTACTAAAGAAAGTAAAAAAAATAGGGATACAAGGTCCAATGTTTTCATGGCTATGCCATTTCCTAACACAGCGCTTTATTGCAACCAGATATGGAAGAAACATATCTAAATACAAACAAGTACACCGTGGCTTACCACAAGGTGCAGTGCTAAGCACAACACTTTTTAATATATTTATTAACGATCTGCCACAACAAATACAAGAATCAGGTGTGAGGTGTGCACTATTTGCTGATGTGGACTTCAAAACCAAAAAGCAAAAGTACAGAACTAGAAAAAACCATGCAACAATCCTTAACCAACTTACAGAGGTGGACCAAAGAAAATTTAACAACTGTTAATACAATAAAATCAAACTACCAAATCTTTTCACTAAGAAAAAAACCACTAAAAATAAAACTAAATGTTGAGGTCAACAATTACCAGAAACAAAGGAAGCAAAGTATTTAGGAGTTACATTTGATATCAAACTTACATGGACCAAACAAATAGAAAATGTAATACAAAGAGCAGAGAGGCGCCTTTCACTGTTAAAACGTCTAACAGGAATGAAGTGGGGATGTTCCAGAGCAACTCTTAACACAACATACAATGTATATATAAAGCCATTATTTACTTACTGCAGCGAAGTTCTTGTAACAGCAAACACAAAAAAGATTCAAATCTTTCAAAACCAAAGTCTGAGATTAATTACAAGTGCTATCAAAACCACACCAATAGCAGCTATGGAAATACTAACCAATCAATACTCCATTGAATATGAAATAGAAAAAGCGGCTCTTATTCGACACGAGAAGTTGATCAGACTCCCATTCAATACATGGCACAAGAGAAATTTTACACATACACTAAAGACTCAGGAGAGCTTTCTTTCCAAAATTCAAGACATCAAGAAGAATGTATACCTTCCTAATTCAAAGGAAAACTTCATATCTAAAGTCAATCCGACACAAACATTAGATATCACATATTATTTACACCTGACAGAAGAAGTTAAGAAAAGTGATACTCCAACTAGTGTTCTAAAATTATTGGCATTAGAGACAATCCATACTAGATTTCCAGAACACGAATGGCTCCATATTTATACTGATGGATCACTAATATCAAACCAAGATGGAGCAGGTGCTGGAGTCACATGTCACCTCTTTTCCTATTACAAATCTTTAAGTTATGGAACTACAAACTTTGATGGAGAAATTGAAGCAATTCGAATGGCCCTACAAAATCTTTTGTACAGAATTTCACATTTTCAGCAAGCAGTTATTCTCTCAGATTCCAGGGCAGCAATTATAGCAATTACTTCCAAGTTGTCACCAAAAAACCAAACAATTATAGAATGTTGGAAAATCCTTACCCATCTAACAACACTTCAAAAACACCTAGTCTTCCAATGGATACCAGCTCAATGTGGACTGAGTGGTAATGAGAAAGCTGATTTTCTTGCAAAAAAGGGTACCGGCAATGTGCAGAAATCAATAGTTAATCTACCATTTTATGCAGCTAAAAGATTAGTCAACTCTGAATTCAAAAAAATTATTGCAAAATATTACTATGAAAAATCAAAGAATAAAAGATGGGAACTACCAAACATTCAAACAGTAATTCCTGAGTATCCTCAAAAAACAGCAGTTGCAACCTTCAGGTTGATTACAGGACATGATTGTCTGGCAAAACATTTAAACAGAATTGGGATATATTCTTCACCACTCTGTCCTCTATGTGATCTGCAAGAGGAAATGGATCGAGACCACCTTCAAATATGCCCGGCCACTTCTAATGCCCCATCCATCAGTGAAAAATATTGGAGAGCAAGAGGATTAATGACTTCATTGTCAGAAATCCAGCATTAGCTAACAACAACATATTTGAGTCCCTGCATCTAAGGCCCAGAGGTGAGTAAAATTATCCATAGAAGAGGTTGAACACCTTCCTTCCTGGTTCAGAAAGAAGATACATGTCCATTCACTAAATGGATGCAGTTTTAATTGTAGTAGCAGAGAGGAACACTTTCCGTATGCTTCTGAAATTAAAACACTTTCACAATTCCCTGAATCAGTTCAAGCAACTCTGTGATTAGTAAATGATGCTGGACTTCTTGCATGCACAAATAGCAGCTAAAACGTAACATCTGATAGATGATTACAGATTGTTTCACTTCATGTTTGCAGAGAAAAATGTCAACTGCAATTGAAATAACATTCTCAGACAACGCAACATTTTCTTCCACACATAAGGGAAAGATGGTTGTCTACCGTCCAAAGGAGCCCCAGAACAATGCAAAATACAGGGCTTCACAATTTCATCATGTTTCCATATTGGTATCTTTCTGGAGCTGGCTACTAATGGATAGTCTATTTATTTGTTATGTGCTTCAGTTTTAGAAAAGTTTTTCATTTACTTTTTTAATTGTTTAAAATGAGCGCTTTAGAAGAATTTGTTTTTTGTGGGTAGGTACACCTAAAACTTCAAATGCTATAAACTATATATTAATGCAATATTATGTTCTACACAACCAATCATCAAATTGACAACATAAAAAATAACAACTGATGCAATCTTTGAACCAAGGAGCTTATGAGTGCAAGTAGTATCCTTCTTAACCTCTCGATCGACATAACATTGTATTGCACACTATTTTCAATAGCTTATAAGGTGTCCATTGCAGTCACAGGCACAGACCATTCTACAATTCCTGCATGTACATTGTAAATGCAACTGTTACAAAGGCACACAAAGCCCTCCAATTAGCACATGGACTATGGGGATGACTCATTATTTTTGCCATTGGCTGTACAGGTGGCAACTCTGCAACAGTCAGCCAAACCAACTACATGTGACATATCACATCATATGATGTAACATCATTTTATGTGACTTTTACTTAAGGAATGTGGAGAGAAGGGAAAGGTAAGCTGTGCATCTTACTAGCTAGCCACAACATGAGTGCATTTGGAGGATGGCAACATTGTGTATGTCACCAATGCAACCAGAGGGGAATGAGGGGTAAGAGAATAGTAGGAATGTACAGTTGCACATTGCACAATGTATAAAGAACCACATCTATAGGCCTCAGCCTCACTAGTAAATGCAACTCAGAACAGTGGATGTTTTCCTTATCTGATTGCACTTCCAATATCCTCGCCCACTTGTTCGATGTTGGTCTGGGTGGGTCAGTTTTTACATGCTGGCTTAGTGATCTCAAGGTCTTGGGTTCAATTTGGCCAATTCAGGCCAATGGTTTTAAGTGTGCTTAAAACTGACAACTCCATGTCAGTAGATTTATCAGCATGTAAACAAACTCCTGCAGAATGAAATTCCAGTACGCTGACAGTGCTGATTTGATCTTAGCAATTAATAGCATTGTTAGCAAACAAAATATTATATTTATTATTCTACCTGTCATTTATACTTATACTTTTTCCGTAAAGTTTAGTCCCTCTTCCCACCAATTACACTCATATTGTAGCTGACTAGTACAACCACATATGTACAAAGTACAATACACATTCCCCTTAGTCTGCTAGTCTTTCCTATAGTAACTTTGCCTTTTCCCTTCTGTTACATGCCCTACACTTCTTGCTGGGTTCTTAGTGCTGTGAGCAAGATTTTATCTCACTGACGTCACAGAACATTCCATTGGCTGATCCAATTCATGAAATCCTGTAATACAATGACATAAATTTTACTCAACTGAAACTAAATTTTAAAATATATATTTTTGTTTTCCTGTAGATATATTTAGATATTCACATGGAAATGGGTACACCAAGCTCACATTTTAGAATTTGTAACATGTAAGCATGTACCCAAATTTCCAGTACCTCAAAACGCCTCAAAGCGCTACAGAATACAAAATATTCAAAGTCCAACAACAATCATGAAATTTTTGGGACAAAGCACAACAAAAATTATTTTAAATGTGGTTTCTATATCTTCCGTCTCACTAATCAAAATTAGTTCTCTACACTGCCATGGGCATCGGCAGGACTTTTCTTCAGGAGCAGGAGGAGCGCGAATGTTGGAAGTTGGCAATCAAACAATTAATTATTTCGTTGTCAAAAGTTACAGTATGTGTTGGAGGCAATCATATTAGTTTGTGCTAAATAAAAATTGTTCTTTACATCTAAATTAAAACAATAGTCTAATACTCATTAATTGACTGCACATTAAATTCATTAATTTCCAAGGGGGCGACGCCCACGTGCACTGGGGTCCATATATGTTAGTACACCCTTAATTTACTACTGTGCTTTTCAAATGGAAAGGAGTATGTCCTTGAGCGTGTCTAGGCTGGCAACCAATCGGAGTCCTGTTGTGTTGTCATATTGCTTTCCCCTTGTGGGGCTTGAGAATCTGTCTCTATGCATACTATTTGTGCTAAGATCAGAATATTCAAATTTAAAAAACAAATGCACAAGGAAGGCAGGGAGTAATATTTGTAACATAACCGTAAAAGCCACATATTTAGCTCAAATAGTTTTCATAATATAAATGAATGAATAAACATACCCATATGTTATATCATAATGACGGGTCGCAACACAAGTAATGTAAGGGCATATTTGTGTAACAGAACTGGAATGTACATTATTGACATGGTATGCTAAAAGAAATATTGGTTTGAACAGGTCAAGGTGTTTGTTAGTCGAGACAACAAACAGTTCACTCTCTGTTAGCCTGTAGAATGCTGAATGTGAGCTGTCACATGTTTATAATTGTGTTGTTCCGTAATCGGGGACAGTGTTTATTTACCCTACAGATGAGCCACTGGCAGTTTCATTGGATTAAAAAACAGAATTCATAAAATATAGCTATATAGCATCTAGCATACATAATATGTGTTCCAATTTGAATTTAAACAACTGTATTACTACAGAAGTTTGGAAAATACATTTTGGGTCCCCTTACGTCTAGCGCCAGGTAGACTTGCATGAACTAGGACAGTGTGCGAGAGCGAGGGAAAGGGAAATATGAAAAGAGATGGGGTAATGAGCTTGCAACGCTCTGGACATAAACGTACATCATTGGCTGCATATCAGAACACTTCCCATTTGAAAAGCACAGTAACAATTTCAAAAGTTCAAATTATGGTATTATGAAAATCATTTTGTAAAATGGCAGTTTGAAACCTACTTTAGGAAGACCAAAGTAAAAAATAACCAAAATAGTAAAAAGAAAACAGACTTTCTGATTTTTATTTAATCTCATTAATTGGAAATGTTTTGCTATAGCTAGCTTCACAATATGTTTGAAAGTGAGCCTCTCATATGAGAATTGAAATACATCTGACCATGGGTCAGCATTATTTGTACAAATTTTAAATTGTACTTCGTCCATAAATTTTTAAGACATCTGCCATCATTTAAAAGTGTTTTTAATGCAATTTTTAGGATATTATTACAGGACTTGACATCTTCCCATTATACGCCAGATGAAAACTACTGGCTACCATTAATTCTAACATGTACAACATCCTTCTTTGAGATCAAAAATAATATTATGCAGTCTCATTATTTTTTAAAAATTAAGAATATGAAAATAAAAAATACATGCAACAGATGTCCTGTGTAACTTTTATTCATAGTACACTTCTTTAGTCAATCAGTTCTACATAATAAATTTCACAGAAAAACTTTGCAGATTGTATTGTTAGGTGCATTCTTTATAAGGTCTAACTTTTGTTTTAAAAAAAAAATTCATAATTTGGAAAGTGCTTCACTTAAAAGCACCAAATTTTATACCAGCACCCCTAAGAAAACATAAAATCAATATGTTAAAAGAGTATATACCTACAATTTGTTTTTAAGGGATGCTATAATGAAGTTTTCACTTTGAAAGTGTATATAGTAAAACCTGCCTTTTGTAAAAGTAAATCTGTCTTAAACGGAAATATTTCATGGTTCCATGAATTTAGGGATGAAAAACAAACTAAATTCCCTTTATTAAATGGAAACTGTCTTACGTGGACAACAGAAATCAAAGTACGCCTTTTAATAGAAAATTTCCAGTTCCAGAATGCAGAGCTTAGAAAATTTTCAGGCACCCAGTGAAAGTCTGCATTGTCTCTCTAAGTATGTGATATTTAAATTGAAACAAAATCACATTGCTGCTTCCGACCAGGCTGGGAGAGGTGTACGCTGATGATGGTCCGAAAACTGAGAGACCTGTCACAGCCATCCTTCACTGCATAGTTAACAATAAGCATGGCTGATTCTCTTTTATTGTTCTCTCTTTCCTTTCCAATTCCCACCTTAATGTCTCGTCAGAGAGCACAGAATACAAAGCTCTTAGCGTACACTCTAAACTTAGACAAAGGCAATAGTTTAAGTTCAGCTGTAGTCATCATGGCTTCAAAAGCAGGAATTGTACTGGAACTTAGAACTAGGGTGAAAGTGATTTATGTTAGTGAACATGATAAATTGAGGGGAAAGTAGATTATGGAGGTATTCAATGTAGGCAAAACTCAAGAGATTCTAAAGAAGAAAATGGAAATTCTGAAGCAGAGGGAAAAGTTTGCTAATGGAAAAAATCTGATGTTGCACTCACATGACTTTCTCTACTCTTGTATTAACCATTCTTACAAACTCTTATACCTCTATCTTCTTCGTGCTAGCTGAGACAAGCATTTGTACAAATTATCTTATTGCTTATTTCCTTGTAGGTGAAAGGGGAATATTAGAATACAGTAGGCTGTGAGCGATAGTCAAATCTTTTAAAGCTTTGAGATCCCATTCTCTTTGCATGCTTAACATATAAAAAAATTAACAACGATGTTCCATTTCACTAAAGTTTCAAGTTTGCTGAATCTGACACAAATAACAAGGAATATCTCCAAAATGGTTCACTCTACAAAAACATTTATTTTGACATAAATTGCGTGTTTTAGTGAGATCTACATTTTTTTAATATTAAGAATTTGTCTATCTCTTACGGTTTACGAGTTAATAAAAAACCATCCAGAGTAAACAGGACTACAAAGGCTATAGCCATAAAATTCAAAATGTACATTTCATTTGTCACACAAATATCTTAAACATATGACATTTTAATCAGAATCATTAAGAGCCATTTTCAAGAAAATCAAATTTTTCGAAAAATGTTCCATGTAAAGGGTAGTTTAGGGTGGGGCTATTTTCTTCAAAATCTTGTGTCGCATCCTTGAAAGACATTAAACTTAAATATCAACTTTGGTTTTTAACAGACTTTTCGTTTTTGAGTTATACTGTCCACAGACTGACACACACACACACACACACACGTACCTTTTTCGAAAATTGTTTTTGATTTGGATTCAGGGGGCCTCAACACATACATTTCTGGTGAAATCTCGGCATCGAATTTCTTGGGTAGAATACAATTCTTTCTTCTACTTATCACTAGAGAAGGTATAAAAAGAAAGAGCTTAAGAAAACTGAAAACCAGGACACTAGTGAAATAGTGCGGTCGTGATTTGTTAATATTAGGGCAAAAAATCACTGCATATCGGGATCTATATTACAGGAATATGCTAAAAAGTTTAAAGGAATTGCAGCAATTCGCCATATAGCAAAATGACTCAGATGTCTGGTGTGATTTCACAGACCAAAGTGTTTGTGGAAAGTTGAGCAGCTAAGCAATGTGTCCAGAAAACTCTCCTTGACTAGTGGAAAAAATAAATAAATGAATTATGTATACAGCTATTTTGGTTCACTAAATGTTTTGGTGTGTATTACATGTGTGTATTGCAGCAGAAATATCTAAATACACACAATTGAATAAGGTACACACTTTATCTCATTCTGTCCATTTGTTCATGGTTTAATTTTGTCAATAGCATAGACCTACCTTCATTAAACAGAAATTCTGTCTTTAATAGAAATGTTCGAGAGTCCCATTCAAATGCTGAAGACAGGTTTTAATGTATATGCATATTTTAAAATGATTTGGTTTATTGCATAATATGCATAGGAATTTCCAAATATGTGATTATATGTTCAAAATGTGAAAAATTATAAAGTTCCAGTGTAATAATGAAAATTTGGTATTACGTATGCATATATTTGTTATTACATTATTTGACGTACTTTTACTTTAACCAAATTGCCAATATTGCTCCACTGGAGAGCAACTAAAAACATTTTGCTTATATTTGTATTTATTTTTTATTTTCAGACTATTTTCAGTAGAGATTCCAATATAAACATTAACAAAATGCAATGAAGTTGTGAATTAAGAGGTTTTTAAAATTGTAGCAAATAATCTTATTGATAGCTCTATACTGAAAATTCAAACGTTATTTCAGTATACTCGTTTTCTGTAGAAACTACTGTTGATGTATTACATTGAATGCACCAAAATAAGGGAATGAGAAGTTAAAATGTATCAAAGCAATGTGAGCCAGCCTTCATCCTATAAAACCAATATGTCACGCCTTTTATACTGGTCTGCAATTTTGAAGTGTCTTAAAAATAAGCTAATTAACATCCATATATTATATGCTGTTCTGTATGGTTAATAGTATTTAAATCAGAAGCTTGGGAAACGTGATTTCAGGTAGGTGCACATTAATCGAAGCTAATAAGGAGTGATCATTGGGTTTTAGCTACACTGATGTTTTGGCTACGCTTTCTTGTCACTTCGCAACTGCTATACTCCTCTATTTACATAAAACATCCCTCAGCTAAGCTTTGCTGCTTAGGGCCCTCTTATCCTGGCTCCACTTTGCAGCTTAGGGCCCGCAGTATACTTCGCCACTTATTAATTACATATATACCTTGCAGTTGTGCAATATGCACATTACATCTTGTGAAAGTTCCATTTCTCATACAGATATTTAACCGCTTCTAATTGACATTTATTATGCTAAATATATTATGTGGAGTGCTCATTTTTTGTTTTAAGGCAAGTCTATAAAATATCATACAAACTGCTGACCACCACAGCTCACAAATATTAATGAATCATAAAATGTGCATCAGATAATACATATGAGAAGAAGTGCATACGATATTACCCTCAGAGTATCAAATCATGTTATTACAACTGTCGCTCTTGGAACAATAGCTTCGTTTTGGAAGTTAAACTTCCTTATACTGGGTACATCATAATGGACAATGAATGAATGAAACAATGCTCAAAGGAACCCAGGTCACTAGAACTTAAGAGTTATTTAATGTTCATTTTCTGGAGTAAGGTAAAACTCCAGAAAAATATTATCCTCATAACTCACCCCGATTGAAATTTGAACTTGGGCTCTTCTAGATGTGATGTAAATGCATTAACCCCACACCACAGCGGTTGGCAAACGTAACTTTACCTGCGACTAATTCTGATACATAAATGTTTTGTATGTAGAAATAGTTTGCTACTTAAGTTGTACCTTATAAGACAGCATTCGGCGTATGTATAACGGAGGTTAGAAACTAAAATTACCTGCGCACTTTCAAATGAGAAAACTCTGCTACTAATAAAATATTCCAAACTAAAGTGTTAAATAGCGTTTGGCTGGCTTGGTTGAATCCAGGACTAGGAACTGAAAACGTACATTGCCCGATACTCAGTTACTCGCGATGTTTTATCCGTTTATTCAGATAAATCGATGTGAAACTGCGCTAAATGGTTGCTATGATTATTATTATTCTACTATATTCATTGAGAGCGGGAGACACCCTTTATTAATACTAGTAGGTACGCCTTCTCTTTTGCCACGAACTGCTCTGACAAATTTTCTAGTTCAGGCAAAAGTCAACCGAACTGTCGGAAACAATTTGCAATACAAACAATTATCAGCCTTCAAAGTCTTAACTATAACCACTAACTAATGAGACAGGAATGAAAAATTATCTAGGTCAAAATGATACAAGAAACTGAGCCCAGACAGCACTATACCTGCGGTAATTTATTATGTGCATATCGTATGCATTTGACAGAGCATTAAAAATATAGCACTTTCTATGTCAAACATACATTCGTCACATTTTACTTAGAACACGTTAAAAATCGTTTACTTTTTAGCTAGATATTTAAGTGATCATTATTTAACGACATTAAAACTTGTATATGACTTTTTCTCAACTAGCTTTCGCCATGACAGGTAGAAAACACCACCAGGCCCACCAGGACAAGCCGGAGTAGCCAATTTCTAGATATGCAACTCCCGAAAATTCGGAGGAGTGTGGCTCGGGTGTTCCTATGCAAATACCTTATAAAATCGGTAAACCCATTTACTTGTTTAATCTGGAGATACGTGGAGTATTGTCTGCAAAGACCCGTCAAAGATTTTGTGTTTTAAATTAATCTAACATCAGTCATGCTAACTTAATAGGTACATTTTGCTAGTGGCATAACGTATTAATTAGCATTTATTGTTATTATTTTATGCAAATAGTTTTACTCACTGAATATATTTCTACTTGCATAACATCATTGTAAAAATAGATATTTAAACAACTATGGAAACTAGTTGGTCCTTTTGTTTTTTCGCATTTTGACATTTCAGGAAATGCAATTGATTCCTTCATATATTAATTTCGTGATTCTTCATTTGCCCTATTATTATTATGCGATGTATTATGACTACTGTAGCTACAAGTTTGTTCACCAGCTCATGATCCCTGGCAAAAATGCAACAGATTATTAAATCAATAAATAATTCTAGGTAAGCAGCCATGAGCGTCGGCAGACTTTTCTCCAGGGGGGGGGCACATGTTGGAAGTTTGCAATCAGATAAGATTAATTCATTATTTTAATGTCAAAATTTGTAATATTTGTTGCAGATGATGTTGATGTTCTTTACATCAAAATTTAAATAATAGTTTAATAATCAGAAATTGATTGCACATTAAGTTTACCAACTTCCAAGGGGGGCCGAGGTCTCTCTTGCCCCCCCCCCCCCACTTCGCGACTCCCGTGTACACAGCGATATCTGAAGCTGGACTCATGCTTCCGATTGAGCTTACACTACGTGCAACCAGAAGCACAGGATCAGGCTTCAGATATCGCTGTGTACCTAGAACTATTACATTGGACGAGTTTTTAATTATTTATACATTACCTAACTCAGTGATGAATTCAGGGGGTGGAAAATCCCCCCCCCCCCCCGGGAATTAGAAAGTCCCCTATGAGAAATTCATACCTATCTATTTGTAAATGTATATGTTATTAACATTCTCCCGCCCCCACCCACCCCGTCAAGTTTAATATCCCCAGAAAAAAAGTGACTGTTTTCATCACCGACCTAACTTGCACTAAGTTGAGTCAAATATGGTACATGCGAATGATCATGGTAATGATTAGGGCTCGGAAGTTCATGCCCTAAAAAACACTGAAATATGCATACCAATATGCTCTTAAAAACTTGAAAATATGCCAAGAAATATGCACTATTTAATTAAAACAATTAATGTCCCTTTGCAGTAGACAAGAAGAGTTAATATAAATAATAAATTATTCCTTAGAGGTTGAAGCAGAAGTTGTCCCGCTGCTAGTATTAACTGCTAAATTGCAGTTCACAACCAACATTTTGCACAAATTTTCAACTGTAAAACATTGTCTGTTGTCTCGCAAAACACTTTTGTAACGTGAAAAACTCCACGTCACAAGATGTTACTGGGGCATATATAAATGATAACTGCTTCACAGAGAGAGTTAAGTCTCTTGGTATGACAGATGGTTTCCCTTTGAGGATATCTCGAATATCGCACATCTGTTTATAACCAGAATTTGTTGAAATTACATAATTCACTCTCTCTTTCACTTTTTGTCCTATGCTACTAGGAACCGATCTTTTTCAAAGACAGTAAGTGATTCATGCAAAGGAGATCCTACAGCTTCCATTGCCGTTATGGCTGTTGGTAAGAAAGAAAAATGGGCAGATATGAAACTAAGATCCTCTTTTAATCCAGTGCCTGACAGAATATTTTCCACAGGTTCTATTGAAGTATCATTCGAGTCCAATGAATTAACAACCTCTTCGACTATTTCTATGTACTCAGCAAAATATAAAACTACATCGACCCATGTTCCCCATCGAGTTAACAGTGGTGCAGGAGGAAGTCGGATATTAGGTGCTGTTGATCTAAACAACTTAACTCTTTTAACAAAAATTCTCTTTGTACTGGACACAACTCTACCTATAGGAAAGAATCACGTATTGTCTCAGAAATGCGATGAAGAGCGTGTGCCAAACAAGTTATGTGAATTTAGTTAGGAAAAATACCTTTCGGAGTTTGTCCTGATTTTACCATATAAGGACCTGTATCAGTAACAAATAAAAGTAACCGGTCGTATTTGATTCCACATGACCATAGTAATTTCAAAGAGTCCATCACAAACTGGGACACTGTTACATTGTCAGAAAATGGCCGATAATTCGCACCCATTAAGAATATAGGGTGTACTTCTTTGTTCATTATTTAAAGCACCCACGGTTATATTCGCAATAGAATGGCGCTCAAAATCAGGGATTTCATCAACAGATAACCATACAAACTGAACCGCTAAGTCATTTTGTATATTTGACAATACGTTACTGTAACAATGTCCTATTATTATTTATTATTGAATCTGACCTTATATAAAGGTTTGCCATGTGACACAGAATAGCTTTCATGTGTTTGAAATAAATACATAAAAAGGTTAATAAAACAACAACAACAACAAAAATACAAAGTTTTTGTTAGTATATGACACAGTTAAATGATTATCTTATATCTTAGTACTTTCAAATTTAAATGTTGTGGTTTCCATACAAATGATTTCGGCATATTGCCACAGAGTATTTTATAGTCGTTAGGACAATGTCGTCCTGTAGCTGTTTAGGGAGCTTATATTGTTGTCTCCATTGCACAAATGATTTTGGTATTGTGCCCCTTGCTCCGAAGAATAGGCCTGTGACCACGATGTTGCTGATATTATATGAGGCACTGAAGAATGGAATTGTGGGCTCATATATTTTCTTCTTTTCACGATCCACTTCTGCAGTCTTACGCAGTGTACTTTCTTCAGGTACATGTTGTCGAGTGTACTTGGCAAGAAGGTTGATATAGTTTATAGGTTTTTAAATGTCGGACTATTAATTTTGAAGAAGGGAATATCAGCAGCTAAAAATGCATGGCACAAGTCATAGGAAAATTCAGTAACCCTACTTCCCAAACACTCTACTAGCTGTTTTTGAACAGTTTCTTTGCAAATTTTCTGATTAAATTCTCCTTATGGTTTGCTGGTTTATGTGCTGAACTGTTGAAATCTTTTCTCACTTCCTACATTTTTCTCACACGCTCCACAAAACAGTACCCTATTATCTGTAGATATTAAATCACTCGAAAACTCTTTCTGTAAATTAATTAATCTAGCACTCTTGGTTGGTTTTATTTTCGGCATTTGAAGAGCTTTTTAACATTTTATGCGCCTAATTTAATTTGGTGGGAACCAGTTCACAACACTGTTACCTTTGAAGACCACGACGCGGTGGGCAGGTAAGTGTTGCTATAATCGTGGTGCTCAAAACTTTGACCTGCACTTTATCTTTGTTAATATAAACCTCTCAGATAACGCACTGATTATTCTCTACGCACATTCATATAATGAAAGGGTGTAAACAGGGGATTCACTTCATGACGACATGACTCAACATTAGTTCGCGCCACCTTGCGAGCTTTATCATGTGCAATACCACCAATATGAAAAATATTATACAGATGGAAAAAATAATAAAAAACCATAAAAATCATTAAAATATGCAAGATGGGGGCTATAATATTGAAATCTTAGTGAGTTGCATCATCATGTGCAATACTACCAATGTGAAAAATATTATCCAGATGGAAAAAATAATAAAAAACCATAAAAACCATTAAAATATGCAGTACAGGAGCTATAATATTCAAATAATATGCATTTATCAAAAATCAAGAAAATATGCAGTTATATGCACCATAAAATCACGTCCAAATAACTGAAAATTCCATAATTCGTGCACATAATGTAAAAGCATACATTTTTAACCCCCTCCCACCTAACATTGTATATATATGGGGAGCGGAAAACTAACGGCCATTTTCATTCTGACGAAGGCCATGGAGTTTAGAATGGCCGAAAGCTCAATATTTTCAAACCTCACACGGCTGATCGTCCGTGAAACTGTAATAATTTTTTTAACCCTTTTGAAAAAACATGCAAATGCATGAAGTTCCTAGCCCTAGTAATGATACTGCTTGGAGTGACGTGTTCTATACCCCTGAGCCTTGCTCTTAATGGAATCTACAGAACCAGCAAACTAGTCTCGATAGTACAGAGTCTGCCTTATTTTGTAGTTTCCATGTGCACACTCCATTATTGCTTCTTTAGTTCTCCCTTAAAAAATGCATAGCAAATGCCTCTTTTATGTTTGATATGGTCTGTTTTAATACTTGAAAAAAGAAAAACATCACTAGTTTTGAGGTATATCTAAAACTGTCCTACCGTCCCACCAAATCTACATCCTTTAACTGGACAGATTATGTCGAACGGTCGCCTCTGATGACCGAAGAAGTTGGACAAGCCAGCTCTAGCTCCAAAAACAAGAAAGCAATGGGGCCAGATGAAATTGATAACGAATACATAAAAGCTACTGCAAATTTGCTAGACAAGATCTGCACTAACCTGTTTAACAAATGCATAGAAACTGCCTCTATCCCCGAACACTGGAGAAAATCAATAATCAAGGTATCATACATAGGGAAAGGAGACCCAAAGAACCCAACAAATACAGAGGCATCCTCTGGAAAACTGCCAATTCAAAATTTTCACCAAACTAATAACAAGGTTAGGGGAAGAAATAGACGTGTGCTTACCCGAAAACCAATTTGGGTTCAGAAAAGGAAGGTCAACCCTACAAGCAATCGAACTCCTATTGAAGCACATTTGGGAAGCCCTAGAGGAAAACATTAAATTCTAAAATAACATCTGAAGCTATCCTGGTGACGAATTAGACATTCTCGGCTTCAAGCCAGGTATAGGATCAAGAGCCATCGATGGAAACTCGATGGCTCTTCTTCGCTACACCTGACTTGAAGCCCGAGAACGCCTAGAATAGTAAATTCTACACCGTCTTCATCGATTTCACAAAGGCCTTCGGTCTACTAAATAGAAAACTAGTGACAGAAAAACTGCACGAGACACTAGGGGAAACAACTTTTCTTGAGTTGGAACAAAATAAAAGTTTTAGACAGCTTTGCTGTATCAGAGCCGATTATCCAAACAAATGGAGTGTTACAGGATGACACTTTAAGCCACCTGCTCTTTATACTAGCGACTGAAGAAATCCTTAGAATCGTCCAAAAGAAGGGCATATTCTCGTGCGCGTTCGCAGACGACATTGTAATTGGTTCCAAAGATGTAACAATTCTGCAGAAAACAATAAACGAAGTAGAAAAATGGTACACCAAGAACAATCTGGACATTAACATATCAAAAACAGAAATAATTATTTTCAGAAACGGAGGAAGAGCCCCGCGACAGCGGAGATACACATAAGGGAAAGGAAACTCAAAGTAGTATCTGAATTCAAGTATCTATGCTGCTCATGCTGCAAACGAGCGCCAAATACTTCACGTAACACGTCACGGGAAAGGCCGCTCAAGCTATAATTGTAATGCACGAAATACAAAGCTAGATCCCTTAGCCTAGAGACGGCGATGCTGTTATTTAAGGTAAAAATCCTACTAATACTGTCTTACGGCACAGACATGATATGGACTCACTTAGCAATGAAAAACCTATCCATCCTGAAAAGAGTAAAAACGAGATACATAAAGAAAGCACTGGGAGTGTCAAAAACAACAAAGCCAAGACTCGTATCTGTTGGCGAGGGAAACATTTCTCATAGAACTCAAGACAAGCATACTCCTACCAAGCACCAGCGCTTCACAGAACCTCCTAGCAACACTGAAGAGGAAAAGAAGAAATATCATCATCATCATCATCATCGTTGTTGTGTCGAACGATGAAAGTGTCTAAAGAGCTAAAGCGATGTAATCTTTTCCAAAGGAATGAGGGGGGGGGGGCAGCGAATACCAACGTACGTTTATATAATGTTTCTGAAATCCAATCTCATGATGTCTATTACACATTTTTTCGTCCATGGTAAGTGTGTTTTCTGCAGACTTATAAATGAGAACATATATTCAGTGGGCATTGAGATTATTCTATAAACAGCAAATTTTATTGCACCAACTTTTTTTTCAAATGAAGCAATTTTCATATTTGTGTAAACGGCGCTTAGTGTTGTTGCGGTTAGCACTATTTTCTTCAGAGCCTTTCAAAGACTTGTTTAATTTATTTAAAACGTTTTAATATTTCTATCAGTTAAGGTCTTTTACTTGTTATCCTGCAAGTAGGTATTAGCTTAATCTTTCTAAACCTTCGTAATATAACAGGGAGAATAGTCGCACTGTATTTGGAGTTTAAGATATAATTGACTTATCAACAGTCAAGACAAAGCAATTATTCAGAAATCCATTTATAAGGGGGGTGAGTTCAACTCAAATGAACAAGTGAAGATAACGAAAAAATTAAAATTGGTTTTCATGCAATTTTGTTCTCAATACATGTGATTTTTTTTAAATTCAGTGCTCCTTTTAAAATCTATAGTAACCATATTTTAAGCAAAAATATTACCACACACATACATAGAGTTAATTTTGTCTTTCTGATTTTCAATAGTTTACACTTTACACTATTGCACTTTACACACTATTTAAACAAGTGCACTTAAACTCGACGCAGAAGTTCATAAATGTGCAATAATTTGTCACATATCAATTTTGTATTATTACTGAAATTGATAATGGCATCAGTATACGGTTGCTGTGAGCCGATAGTGAGGCGTGAGGCGGTTATTAAACCCACGAGGTTAAAATGCCATTTGTTGAAAGAAATTTTTGCCAACCTAAGCTATCTCAACCTCTGAGAAAACAGTTTAGTAACGCTATTCACGTCTGGTATAACAAACTGCATGTAGCAACATGAGGTTCATTGATGTCGATCGCAGCCACCATTTTAAACTTATTTTAAGAATAAGAGCAAACAGCATTCGTATTCAATGCCTTACTTGGCTCTCATGCACCGTCAACGCATTGTTTACCAACGATTAAAGAAGCTTTATTGTCTAAAACTTGTTTAACACATTTCCAAGGCCAATAAAAGAAAGAATGTTTCACAACACAGTACGGTGATTAGTTTTTCTTAAAAGGGTATTTGGGGAGCCCAGACCCCAGGACCGGCCTTTAAATACGTTCTTGAGCCCAGAGTACCACGAAGAGAGATGAGAACGTGACTGAACTTTTCTGTACCGAAGCGATTACATCATATTGGATGCAGGATGCTTATTGCACATGAATGTATGACAAGATTCTCCCTTCATGACTTCTTCACAGAATCATTAAAGATAGGAGCTTTGAAGGAAGTTGAATGTTCTGTGGTTGCTCATTTCTTCTAATGTTGGTCCCAATCGTCTTTACTTTATATCTCCGTGCCTTCATTCACAAATCAATTATCACATGTACCAATAAAAGCATAGATGTTCTCTTACTTTTTGAACTGTATCTACTTATTTAAAATACCAAAAGCCAACTTTCAAGCTCAGGTACAGTAAACGACTTCTAAATTCATTGCACTTAATGTGTGCTTCGCAAACATTTCATTTGGTTATTAATGGATTGCAAATGCTGGTTATTAATAACCCTTTAACACAATCTTTGCTCAGAAAAATTACACCGACATTAAGCACACCTTATATTTAGATTTACCGACATTTAGACGGAATGTATGTCATTTGTCATAAATCCTTATCCATTAACAGCTAAAATCTACATATACGTGTATAAATTAACAGCCCCTATGACAAGCTATATATGAAGTAATTAGGCAACTATATGACAACGTAAAACTCACAGAAGCAAGTACAAAACTTCGGGAAGTTTTTTCAAGCACCAAGGACAGTTATATTGGAAGTGAGATATGAATAAGGTTGATACTCTGTGACGAATACGCTTTTTAATTTTTGATTTCTCGCGCACTATTGGAAGTTTGGATTTAAAAGCTGCGGGTGGATATGTATCACTTCTCTATTGGTCACTTTGACATGGCAATTAACTACGGGACTGCCAACCTTATTGTCTATTTCTACAGTGCAGTATTCATTTGTTTTGGCGCCTGTATTAATGTGAAATATTGTGGCTCTGCTACCTTATTGACATTTTAACCTGTTTAATAGGGATTAAACGTATGTAAGACAAATGTATTTATTTGTTGTGCATTTAAATACGCTTGCTCAGTCTCTTCTATTGCCATCCTTTAGTACAAGAGCCCTACATTTTGTGCACCAAAATTTTGTTCAAATACCACGTCTCTTCATACAAGGAAAACCATTAGCTATTATTATGGAACTCAAGTTATTACATTTCATGCGCACATAGCAGCTTTGTTTTTTATTACATTTAAATAAGATTTTGTAGGTATTTGTAAACATTATTGTTTAGCAGCTGTTCTATAGTACTTGTGTAATGCTTTTCAAAGTGAATGATAGGTTATTAACAAGGAAATTGTGAACAGAGATAGAAATGAAAGTACAATTTAAGTACATATAAAGCTAACAAAGAAAAAAGGATAAAGGGAAGTCTATTTGACTTCTTACTGTATTTCAGTTCTTTTTGAAATGTGTTGTTGTTGTTTTCTAGTGCCTTGCATCTGGCAATGAAGCCATTAGCATTCGTGCTTTCCAATACTTTTGAACTGTAGTTTCTTCTGATCTTAATGCTTCACAGGTCTTCAAGTGGTCTTCGTTCATTTCTGCTGGATCGTTACACAGGACACATATCGGTGAGGCTGAGATACCTATTCTGTAGAGATGACTTGCCAAGCAGTCATGATTTGTCAATAGTCGGAAGGCTGCAACAGCTGTTTTCCTTGGTCTCTGGGGGATTATATCTGGATTGGAAAGTAGTGTAATCCATTTTTTATCTTTGGCATTTGTTTCTATTTCTTGTAGGTATGAATGACAAAAATTTTTAATGATCAAGCGTTTTATTGAGGAATATGAGAAATTGAATTTAGACTTTTGTGTTATTGTGGCTTTCATGTAACTGTTTTCTTAACGGGCACCAGTTTTACAATGTGGCAGTTACATCACCCGACTTAAACCCCCATTTTGCAAGGGGGACCACACCTATCGTTGGTCAACGGGTCCATCGGACCTAGCCGGGAGATGATATTTAGATCCACCGACCTTCCCCTCATGTGCCTCTGAGGGACGCTGTTGTGCTGTGATAGGGCAGCACATATGTAAATGACATTTCCTCCATTTTAGATGAAACAGTTATACCGCTGTGATTCGGTCCCCAGAGCCTCATCTGTTAAAAGCAGGGTGCACCACGGGCAGGATGAGGATGGGAATTGGGTAGGAGAGGCTATAGGAGGCGCATCACTACCCCTTACTACCCCTCTTTTTGAAATGTTAAGGTTAGAAAATGCTTGAATTTTTCTTAACTCTGACCAGAAAATATTTGCATTTATTTCCTGTTTAATAAACCAGGATTTGTTTACTATTTCATTAGTAAGAAGGAAAGTGCCTCTCTAGTTTTGTTTTCTTTATTTCAGGAACATGTTTTCCCCAAGGTATAAGAAACGGAAGGTATTGAATCATGAAGATGGCAGTTCTCAAATAGAGGACCAGGTTCCAGTTGATCGTTTAGAGCAGTTAAGAACTAAGGAAGCAGAGCTGGATAAGGAGTTAAAGGAACTGTTAAAAGAGGGCACTGATCTTACAAAGCACATGCAGCTTTTGCATGAGTATAATGATGTTAAAGATGCAACACAGGTTGTGCTTGGAAGTCTTGCAAACCTCAGAAAGGTTTCTGTTACAGAACTTCACAAAGAATTTGGTTTGTGTTTTGAAAATGAAGAGCTTCCCCAAGACTTAACTTGTAACAAATATGTGTAATTACATAGATATGCAAAATGTGTGCTGAGGCACAAAATAGTGTGAGCAAAAAATTGTACTTAAAAAAATGTACTTAACCGAATCTGTGACATACAAATAAAGGGTTGTCAACTTCAGTTGTATGAGGTAGAAGATGTCACACTAAGCATTCAATGGGACAAAGTAAGCAGGAAAAATTATAACAAGTGGCTGTACTGTTTATTCATTTTCCCTATTTTCTTTTCTTGTTCTGCGTTAGTTCGATGCACATTAACTAGATAAATCATATTAATAAATTTGTTATTTGAGAGTATTAACCTAACTACACTGCTCTTTAGCAGTGTTGAATAAAATTCCTTCAAGTACCTAAATTTTGTCCTAGTCAATTAATATGCTGAAATTGTAACGGTTTTGTCTGGTAATTTTTTTATTTTGAATGACTATCAATATTTCCGTATATGATGGGCAACCCTGAAGCTAGAAATCACATATTGAAAATTTCTTGTATGATCATAATTACTTTGTTTTATATGGTAATATAATGTATTAGTGATGCTCTTTCGCATAATATATATTGTACTGGTAAAGAATGGATAAGTTGCTTTTGAATGGATGTAAAACAGATACTGTATTTGACTAAGGAGTTTAACTGTGACCTTGTGGTTGACACAAGTGAATCTGAGACAATGCACTACTGTTTATTTCTCTCGCTCACATGTTTTACACCCTGCTTCAAAAGTGACATCCTTTCTTTCCCAGGACAATAAGTATTATGTGAAAGAGCATCACTAATACATTATATTACCGCATATAACAAAGCAATTATAATCACACTTTCAATAATATCACTAATGAATTGTGTTTGTTGGAGACTCAAGAAACCATAATAATTCATCATGGAACTGTTAACCATAAAAAAATAAATAACACAGATGGGCTTCATAAAGCAACCAGCATTAAAAGATTTGACTATCACTCAAAGCCTACTGTATTCCCACACTCCCCTTGCATCTACAAGAAAATAAGCTTCTTCTTATTCTTCTTTCTTTTTTACCTGTTTACCCTCCCCTTATATAGGACTTAAACCCTCTTGGACTTACAATGCCTAGGGTCAGACGCCTGTCTGGGAGCACAGGAACCTATGGACTAGACAGAGTGAAGATCTGGAAGCAGGGGTCAGCCAAGCACCAAGTATGATAATGAGGAAGAGGATGATATGAAATGCAGGAAAAATCAATGATTGGAAAGGTGATAATGGAGCAATTGGTGGAATGAGTGGCGGGGGGAACCAGAGAACCTGGAGAAAACCTGTCCTGATGCTGCTTCTTCCACTACGAATACATGTGGGTCTCTGGGATTGAACCCAGGTGATAGGCAAATGCTCTGCTTGGCCACGGCGCCACCAAGATAATAAGCAATAAGATAATTTGTACAAATGTTTATCTCAACTAACATGAAGACAATAGAAGAATAAGAGTTTGTAAGAATAGTACATGAGTAGAGAAAGTCATGTGAGGGCAACACATCACATTTTTTTTTTATTTAATGTATTGACTGTGGTGCTGTTTTTATAATTTAACGAAGGTGATGGTGATGAGCTTTTGACTCTTCCGTTATCTCGGGTCATGGTACTGGATGGAATGAACATACACTTGGGGTTAACTTTAGTGAAATATTTTATTTGCACCTTCTTGTTCATAGTATTTAAATCGTATTACAGTAGCAAGTCTTTTATTTCTGTGGATCGACTTCCCTAGCATTGCCAAGATTTAATGTCTGAAAATTTAGCGATATTTCGCTAAATGTGTTTTCTATCACTTTACACTTCGTCTATTTTACGTCCTTTCATTTAATTGCACACTTCCTATTAACTAACTTATTAAAGTTAGCTATTGTTTCACTTATTTTACTCAAATTAACGGTCTTTAAACACTTAGTAAATTTACTTTCACTATTTTATGACGTGCACACATAAAAATGCGTCCATCTATACCAAAGACACAGATGCTATTAACTAGACAATTGGCGCCGCATTACACTTCTTTTTGTGTACATCCGTGTATGCATTCATCAAATAGTTCCTGTATTGTTAGGGAAGCGATCTTTAGCCATTCTCCCTTTGCTTTCAATATTGAACACATATAATTATTTCATTTATACATATATATTAAAATAAAATATGGAAATATTTATGACGTCTTTAAACAAACTTAATTGTTTGTAACAATGAACATAAGTAACACATTTTCGTCATTTAACCAACTCATACCAACACCAAAAACAAATTACACTCTTAACAAATATTCACATAAACTATTTTCTTTTGGGGTCTTACAATATCCTGTCTCAACTGGTAGCCAGTGTTCTTTTCCAATACTGTATTTTCTAACTTCTTGTGCAACTTGTTCTACACATTGTTGTAAATGTTCTATATCTTTGATCTTTTGAACTGAGTGTATGCTTGCATCTCTTTTCTTGGCATGTTATTGTCTGTGCCAAAATTGAGAAGTTACCACTGATATATGCCAAACTTCCCTTGATTTGAAGATCAGCCAGTAAGTCTTGAGAAACTGCTATGAAAGCAGCACTTTCCATGTCAGAACTGTCAACCACTGATTTCGCCATGTCAAACTTTTTGCAATAAGTACATGCTCTGGTCCACGTGCTTCAGTGTTACTATTGCTTCAGGAAGTAAGGGTAGATTAGGAACCATTTAATGAAAATGTCTTATTCTTGAAGGAGGTTTCAGAAACACCTTTTTTGCATTCCACATGAGTTTGTTAAGTTTTGAAATTTTTCACACACTAGTTGAAACACTATGTAGGGCATGCACAATGCATATTAGGTGTACCAATTTTGTATAAAGTAATTTAATTGCCATGTCAGATTTCACCATATATCTGGCAGTGTCTGTTATCAAAAGCAAAACATTTTTGTTTTATGCCTTGTGACCACAAAAGAAATATGCCTTAATCAAACAGTTTGCAAATGGATTGGTAGTTAACCTTCTCAATAACTTCAGTCAGAAGAAATATTTTTGGAGGAGTATCAACCAATAATGTTTCAATTTAACACCCCTCTTTATCACTTGTCTCATCTATAGACACAAGTATATTATTTTCCACAAGCAGATTTTTTTCTTTTGGTTTTCATAACAACCCTGCAAGCAATCTTTTCTAGGGATGGATTCATCTGGAATGCTCTGCCTCGCATATTGCTGTAGAATACGCCAAAATGTGGCATTATTGATCTTTATTAATTGGATATTGGCAGAAACCAGTGCTCTGCAAAGATCTCTATAAAAAATTGATGTTTTGGATGATTCCTCCACTTTCACTAAGAAGTAATTGGGATGCTCTTCTTTGCCGTGTATATGCAATAGCCTTCAAGTGATTTTCGCACCTGATATGCTGCTACACAGTGAAAGGTATCTCTGTGTTTACTTTAATTTCACACGACTTACAAAATAGTATACTTCCATTTGTAGAAATACATTGTCAACAAATTCAGTCACTAACTTTAACAAAAGAAAGTTTAATTTCCTTTACTTTCAGTATTTTCACAGCTTAACTTTCATGAAACAAACTGTTCACTGGGGCTACGTATAATATCCTGTGATCTGAGCATGTGCACCCTTGGGATGAAGAAAATATAATCTTAGTTATGCAGTGAGGTCAGAAGCTGCTATACAGTAGGCAACAGTGTCTTAATCAGCACTCAACGTATCATCATGACTGATTACAAGACTGTTGCAAACATAAGGAAATGGTACATTAGAATTCAGTAAACTAACTACAGCTTGACTAAATTATGAAAAAGTTGGCAACTTTCTTAGTCGATTCTCTTGCCCCTGCTGGTGTCGAGGTAAAAAAAAAAGTTACCAATCAGGAACAATGCAACAAAAAGTACAAACTTTCCATAAAAATGACTGATAGACATTAAAACTCTGAAAAGTGCACAATAGAAGTAGGCTGTATTGGTTCATGTTTAAGAGAAACAAGTTTATCATTCATCCTGCACTCTATGTGAAGTCTCGAGGGGAAAAAAAAGATATTTCAACAAGTTCCGAGCTCTACTAATCATGGTCCAATTTGAGCTCTTCATTGCATTCTGAAATATTTGCAGCTATGAAATACATCTCATTAATATAAGGGTTGATCAAATACAAACAAGACTGGAGAAATTCAATGGTATAGATGGGACTCAAGCTAAAGGCATGGAAGTACAGTTTGTCCAGATTGTCGTGACACTCCCCCAGTCCTTAAGTATAGATGTGTAATAGAAGAGGCATGTCCACTTGCATAATAGGATAGGCGGGAATCAGTGTGTCGCTCGCTCTCATTGTGACAACTACACAATAATTGTTTATAAAACGTAAACATACACTGCTTGTGTATGTGACTGCCTGAGTTCTGACATCACTCGCTTGTTCCCCACCACTTCAGTCACTTCTCCTTAATTTCTCCTCTCTCACGCATGTCGAGTGTCAGGATGTTTTGGACAAACTGTATAACATGGATTTTTTTTAATAAATCTTCAGTTGTTTCTAATACAGATTGTTTTTATTGCATTTAAGTTTCTTAGCTCACAAAAGAAATGGCTAATAGTTCAGACATTTGAATTAAAAATATAAATAAATAAATGTTTTAAAAAAGTAAGGTAATAAAATAAAGCCAATAAAGCTACATTAATTGTGCGCTATCCATAATTATTGCACTAATAAAAGCCAATACTTTGTAAGTAAAGTTGAACACATTATTCTAGAATAATGTACATCTTCATAAGTATTAGGTTTTGATGCATCATGTTTGTGTTGTTAAACTCCAGTAATTCAAACTTTTTAATGTTACATAATTCTATCACTTCTGCTGAGTTTCAAATACAACAGCTTTTACACTTAGTTATGAGTCTATTTTTGACAAATCATTTACTTTTTTAACAAAGGAAAACCTGTTTCAGGAGCTCTCTCGCTCCCATCCTGAATAAAAAAGTAATATATCAAAAATTGACTCAATATAACTAAATGTTAATGCACATCATTGTGACAAAGTCCAAAAACATAGGTTAATTATAACTTACAACAGCTTTCATTTATATATAATATAAATCATAAGGTTCCTCCAAAGAATAAATATTTTATATCATAATTAAACATGAAATAACTATGGCACTTTTAATAATACTTAAGAGCCCTTTGTTTCTTTGAACTCAAACCTAGAAACATTGTTCTGCTGTGAACAATAGTCCCACATGCTGCATCATAATGCTTGTTTCTCAGGTAAAGCAGCTTGAAAAATCACCAATATACTGTGAGAAAGTTTACATATTTGCCAAGCTTCAAATCTATGGAATGCAGTAATATGTTTTGAAAATAAACCTAAGCAGAATAAAATAAGCTTCTAGGTGTTATGTGTGAGCAGAAGATTAAAACTGTGAGGGTAATTTGAGAAGCTCTCAGATTGATCCAAACTTCGTAAGTCATTTCAAGCCAATTAGTATTTCAAAATTTCAACAGAAACATCTGTTATTGTTTCTGTTCATAGGATTCACAGCGAGCATGAAATACTGAGCATATTAGTAATATATGACACTACCATTTAACTAAAGAAAATATCTCATTTAAATGAACATATGTTGTTTAGATACAAAAAAAGAAGCTTGTTAAAAATTCATTTAGGTAATTATAGAAGTTTTCAAAAGAAATCTGAGTTCAGAATTCTTTAACATTTGTCAAATATTGTTCCTATACTTAGATCATTTGTATGAAAGCATCTTTGTGAAAGGGATGAAAATACAAACGGCCTAAAGATACATACAGAAAAGCAAGATACTGTATTTGACTAAGGAGTTTAACTATAACCTTGTGGTTGACACAAGTGAATCTGAGACAATGCACTACTGTTTATTCCTCTCGCTCATATGTTTTACACCCTGCTTCAAAAGTGACATCCTTTCTTTCCCAGGACAAGTATTATGTGAAAGAGCATCACTAATACATTATATTACGCATAAAACAAAGCAATTACGATCACACTTTCAGCAATATCACTAATGAATTGTCTTTGTTGGAGACTCAAGAAACCATACAATTTAATATTGTAGCATCATTGGGGCTGCTTACAGTTCAACTGCCTTGTGGACAGTGATTTTGAACTGCTGGTGTTAGTCTGTTTAGATCATACCAACAAGCTCCCCACTCCTCAGCGTGATTGTATGTTCAAGGATAAAGACATACTCCTGAGTAAATGACAGTACAGATAGAAGTGTGATGACAACAATTTCTCAAAGTCCTATTCATTTTCATTACTGGTGGAAATGAGTCTACAGGCAACACCCAGCATTCAACTTCATGGAACAATGAACTGAATCTTTGTCATGAAATGGTCTATTAAATGGGGTGCCTCTACATTCAACAATTACTAGTCAGTATAACACAATGACATATTAATCCGCTGGCAACAAGCTACACTGCATCCTTGTTAACACTGGTTCCATAACAGACAACCTCATACAGACTGACAAATCAATGTCTGCCAACCCCTCCAAACTATTTGAATCTTGGTCCAGTTTTCAAGGAGTAGGGAAAAGATTTCAGCAATTCTAAAGACTGGAATTGAATAACAAAAAATGATAGCTTGCATTCCTTGTTCTGAGCAACACTTGCATATCTGTAATGAAGGACCTTTCATTCTTCAAATCAAGTCAATAATTACTGCAGAATGTGAATGAAGATTCAGAACAGGCAACAGCACATTGTGATTGAAAAATGCCTCATATCACAAGTTCACTGTGCACATGCTTCAATATAATTCATACATGGAACTATTAACCTTCACATCAATGAATAATTCATAGGCTGTTTAAACATAGTGGACCAAATCCAACATGATTTGAAAAACTCTGCCCACCAGTAACATAGGTCTGCCCGCTGAACATGTGCTCTTACAGCACAAAAAAAAATCAGACTTGACCAGCATCAATGCCATCTGTATTATTTTTTTATGCCAACCAACTTACTGCTGGTGTTTTTAAACACGCAAGCCATGTATGGGCAATGTTTGAGTGGTAGAATCAGAACTGAAAAATTCAATGCCACAGCCAGGATTTGAACCATGGACCTTCCACCTAATGTGCGGCAGCTCTAACCACTTGTCATACTGGCAAGTTGCTACATTAGCTCAGTGGTTAGAGCAGCCATGCGAGAAGCGGAAGGTCCGTGGTTCAAATCCAGGCTGTGGCATTAAATTTTTTGAGTTCCGATTTTACCTTCCAGCCATCTGTGTGCTTCTGCAACCGGAAGTCGAAAACAAGACTATGGAATTTGTGTATATCACTTGAAGCGTGGTGGTACAGAAAATGTTTGACTACTTGTGCCAAACTGAATCAAAAAATTGACAAATACTGCTGAACTGTATTACCTTTTTACCATGTGTACATTTTTAACTTGCTCTTCTATGGTATTTAATGCACACTGGGCATAAAATAATTCGAGATCTCGCATCAAGATTTTCACACACATCTCACTGCATTGATAAAAATCGATTGACAATTGACATTTGCAACAGTATTTCTTATTACTTATACAGGCTTCAATGGACTTACTGGCCAAAGCTAAAAGTGTGTGGTATCTGAAAAAAGTGTCGAGTATTTTGCTCGCCGGAGAAATTTGTAATGGAATAAGGGCCTTAAGAGTATTGTTATATAAAACAGGCTACACTATGAAATGCCACCTTAAAAAATATTAATGTTATGTTTTGTTCCAAAAGTTCCTCAAACAACCCTCAAGTTTGCAGGATTATCTTCATATTTTAAACATTAACAAAACTAAATTCTGAATTAAGAATTGCCCGGAGATATAATCCTTTGGTCCATTTTGTAATCAAGTTTTCCAAGTAAGGTTTACATTAAAACAGCATGGTGGCTAATTTATGTTTCTAAAGGTTAGGAGTGTCTCAGAAATAAATGGCTTCAACAGTTGGATTAGAACAGGAAGAGACCTGAGACACTGAGACAACTAAGTGCAGGAAGGAAGTCAGAGGGCTGTGTTGTCAAACAAATAGCAACCATCAGCTGCTCAGATGCGCACTGAAATTAATTTTAAAATAAGAAAGCATGTTATATGCATATTATAAGCTGTTATAGCCTTCCTTCAGTATCACATGACCAGTTGGCTATAACAACAAACTCAAACAGCACCGAAACTGGTTATATAATAAAGTGCCAGAAAACATATGTTATAATACTCAAAGTGGCATTGTGCTGCTTAAGTTCAACTTGTAGGTGAAAGATGCGGAGGATGGTAGCGCCCTTTTGCCTATAACAGCACAGAGGATGTTGCCGTTAAAGCTTCCTTCAGCAAATTGCCACAATCACTTCTTGCTTTAATTCTACTGTAATGAAAGCTCTAGGTGAATTTTCCAAAACCTAAGCATACCATGTTTATCATACTTGACAGAATTCTTTTTCCATGTGAGAATTATTTTAAACAACAGAATACTTGGATTGACATTCACTGACAAGGATGTTAGGCTGCCTATTTACAGAATGACAAGGATATAATCTGGTAACTTTGACAATAAAACTTTTCCCCAACTGCTGCAAATAGTACAAAGAGTACCAACTTCAGGCATAATAGAGCCACAGAGAATGTGGGTACCTAGATACCTGAGCCCAATCACAAGCCTTCTGTAATCATTTAATTGAACTTAAGCAATGGTAACTAAAAGTTTCTTCATTATGGATTATTTGTCATTGAATTTGTATTCAAGAATCACTTCCAAATAATTCTAAACAAATTTTTTTCCTTGGATTTTTGTGTATCAAGCTGTTCATTACCAGGTATTTTCACAGTCTATGCTTTGAGATTCAGGTGAGAAGAGTAAAAATAAATAAAAGAAATATTGATGGCAAAATTCACATTTATGATCTCAAAGTTCGTCCTCAAATTTGTGAATGTTGTGTAAGTGGTCACCATAGTCTGTAGCCTCGCTGCCAACAAATATTTCATGGTGTTCAAGGATCTCATCAAATGTTAACTTGCCATCTTGATCATTATCAGATGATGCAAAGAGATGCTGAACTTCATCTTCTGCAACTTCTCTGCAAATAAATACACAAGCAGGCAATTATAAACTGAAAGTACATTACACATCACAAAGTGTAATCATTTGGTGAAAGATTATATAGGATTACAACAATAGGAAACAATTATGCCTATACTTGGCACCAAATAAGAAGGGGATTGACAGTTGCTACCCACGTGGTGGAAGGGTCTAAATGAACAGGAGGGGATGGGTGCGTCATGGCAACGAAAAGAGCAACCAATTAGAGCTAAGATGTTTCCATAGCAACGCTAAACCACTGTTGTTGATATTTAACACATGGTAAACATGTGCCTGACCTGCAATCTAGCAGCTGTGTCTCTTATCTTGTTTTCCCTGCAATATATAAATGTCTCCCTCCAGCTCCAACTTGCAATATTTGTATCAGAGATTGTGTGTGTGGTAACAAGTTTATTTGCATCATTCTATTTATTGTGATTATTTGTCCTGTATTTACGTGTGTCTGAATCTGTGTATTTGTCCGTATGTTGTGAGCATTTACAACTGTCTCGCTCTTTAATGAATAATTATGTCTAAAAATATTGACAAAGACAGCGTAGCTAAACGAAAAACTTTATGTACTTGGGAAGCAAATGAAATTGTGCTTGGTAAGGTACACATCCCAATTAAAGCATTATGCAGTTGATGGTATTGCTGAAGAACATGGTCGCCAAATTGTTTGGTTTTGCTCTTTCCTAGTGTACTCCGATTTGATTAATTTGGGCTGAAGTAATGGGTTACGTTGTGCGAAACAAAGATTTCACCGTGTCATTTGTGATAAAGCTACATCAATAAAAAGCTAAAAACTGTGAACAAGTGGTTACCGATACAAAGGGCGTAATAAATGCAACATGGGAAAATGGAGTCTTAGAAGCAAGTGTCATTTCCACGGGTAATTCTAACAACGACAGCAATAATGCAAGCGATTTGGATATCAGCAGCATTTCCCATTACAATATTTCACAGCTATGTTTCTTTTGTTAACATTAATCTTTACAGTGATATAATACTTCCACATTCCATCCTTTGCATATAGATTAACTATTTTACTATTGTTTTCGAACACGAATATAAACTATACCTGCTCTACATTCCAAACGCAATCCAACCGTCTTCTTACACATAATGCTAACGCGCTCTCCACGTGGCATGGTAAGCGGCAACGTCACCTCTCTTTCACCGCCAACACACAACAACCTTTCTTGTTTGCCACCGATAATAGCATTGTAAATTTTAAAATACAGTAGTTCATTAGTAAATTTATACATCCGTTACCTCCATATAGTTTTAACACTAGATTCAAATACGATTTAGATACACTCTATAATAAATTCAGCAAGAGTATTATCAGCCCGTGTTACCTGTAAATCTTCAATTTAAAATTTAAAAAAATCTAGTTTCAAGAAAATGTTCTTAAATCTGTACTAATATTATAACGGAAAATATGAAATATGTGTATGGGGTGGAGAGTGATCTTAGAAACCATAAAGCAATTTTTAAAATTATTTCACTGTTGATAAGCACTGTTCCTTATTAAAGACAAGGCTGTAAGATATTTCCAAACATTTTTAACTGGGAAGTTTCAGGGAGAGGGAGGGGGGGGGGGTAGCTGTTCATATTCATACCACCCAATTTTTCACTTCTATTTTACTAACATGAACATAATATGTACATTACAGGATATTTTGTGGCTCTTTACTGTGAACTGGCATATATTTAACAATTTACAGACCCAAGGGGTAAATGGGAAGGTTTAAGGCTGATTCAAAATAAAGAATGGTAATGAGAACACAAATGAGTTAAAACAAGTGCATTACAATGTAAGTGTTCACATCCCAGCAAGACCAAGAAAAAATGGGTTCTGTTGGATATTATATAATTTCAAATGAAAAGGGCAGAAGTAAATTAAATTCAGTATATATGCTCTACATAAAATTAGCTGTCTACCTGAAAATGTTCCACGAGTTTTGTTTTTTCTCTCTGAACAAAGAGGAAATGATATAAAGAAATTAATAACAGCAACAAATTCACATATGTTTGCACTACAATTATATAACAATTAAATGGTTAACTAAATAAAATTCAGAGCTCATTAATCCAGGTGTTGAAGAACAGAGACATCTGTATTATTGTTGTCTGAAGTAAGGCTCTCGTAAAAGGTCTGATATACAGTTATGAAATTTGTATTTCATAAATTTCATAACCTTATAACTTCCTTTTACTTAGCCTTCTATAAATTCTTGACATTGATCAACAACATGTAGTAAAGCTGATTTCCCCTTACCTTTTTGTAAGCTTATTGTTTCTTCTGAAATCAAATTGCCAAAATCAACCTTTATGTGCATAGCATGTATTTGTTTCAAAAACCAAAACTGAAATGCTTCTACTTCATAGTGCATATTAAAATTTCAGAAAACAAAGTTAATAAAATTAAGCAATGAACTGTGGTAATTATTATTTATTTATGCCAACATACTTAATGTTGGTGTTTTTTTAAACATACAAACAGGGCAATGTTTGAGAGGTAGAATTGGAACTGAAAAATTCAATGCCACAGCTGGGATTTTTCAGTTCCAAGTCTACCTCTCAAATGAACTGTGGATTTAAATAAATTAGAGAAACTTGTATCAAAATAATGTGAAGCTCCAGTTCTGCACTGTTAGTTCTTTCCTCTCTTTCCTAATGTAAAATTCAAACTCATTTTGCAGAACCACTGACACAGCTTTTCAGCAGCTGGGGGAGTTTTCCCCATAATAATTCTGACCTTTTGGAGTTACAAGAAAGCGCAATTTTGTTCTAAGCAATGGAAGCAAATTAAAAGAATCTATGTATACTCTATGTTCTTCATGCTTTCAGAGTAAGCCTCTCCATCTTGGCATTAAGTATCAAAAGCATTCTGTGGTCAGTATTCCTCCTTGGTGACAATAGAAAAACAGAGTGGACAAAATTTTGATAACTCACTTCAGTTGACAATCTATCTGCAAGGTTAATAAATATGCCAATAACAAGCAAATTAAAAATGCCACACAACAGCACATTTATTACTAGTGGTTCTTTAATCTTAACAAATTATTCTAGCAGCATTCTTAACCATTCAATTACAGAAATTTAATTTTTTCTGTAACTCGATGGTTAAGAATGCTGCTATCCAGTTACAGAGTCACTCTGATTTGCAGTAGGCCTCTGTTGTTCTTGTGGCATGAAATATTTTGAAGAAAAGAAAAGCATTATGCTTCTGAGGTTAAAGACACTTGAACTACTTTCATATGAAGATGAGAATAAGTTCAGTTTTACTACAAGTAATACCACTTTTAGAAATGCTATACTCTGATCTTGCTGTATATTATGAAAGGAAGAGGGGGAAAAATACTGAAATGAAAGAGAAGATACATATGAATCCTTTCTTCTATATCCTTACTACAGTCTTTTGTGTCCGGTTAACATTTTACTCTGATGTCCATTTAAAATATGAAGAGTATTAATAATTTGCTTACAAGCTGCATGGTTGCTTGGTTCTACAAAATTACGCTCCTTTAATTTAAAGAAGGAATGGAAACTCCAAAATTTCTGAACTTTCAAACTAAGGGATTAGTTAAGTTTGTAGAAGTTGTTGTTAGCTAATGCTGGATTTCTGACAATGAAGTCATTAATCCTCTTGCTCTCCAATATTTTTCACAATGATATTGAAGCGAGCAATAGCAGTAATAGTAACCGTTTTTTTAGAGAGCACCATATTTTTATGTTTTGGCGGTCACATCACTCTCTCACAACCCCCAGAATGTCTGGAGGACCACACCATTTTAAATGCTAAACCTACTGAAACGTTTTGAACATTTTAAAGTGAAGGTGGGTGTAAAAAAGGGACTAAAAAATTGAACTTCAACATGACTACTTCACTGTTAATAATGCTTCCGTTTTTAATATTTCCATTGTTTAATATTCCAATGCACCAACACCAAGTTATTTTAAAGTACGTTTTGGTCTTTGGTTAGAGCACAACAAATGTAAAATAATATCTGTTGAGAAACAAGTAGCAGTGTTAATGAAAACAGGATAATGCAGTTGTTCAGAAATAAACACAGCTAATGTGGTTCCGGTCAGAAGCACTCTGTTCAGATAGTATGTATTTTCCGACCAAGCATAGTAATATCCTGCATGATTTTGTGGTCTTTTGGAAATGAGGTTCCCTTCTAAGGCCAGGGATGATAAATTATTCTTTATTAGTTTTATTATTGGAGATGGAGACTAAATTTTCCCCTAACTTGGATGAATGAATTATGATTTTGTTAAGTCCACATTAGTTAAAATTTAACTTGCTTTAAATTAGTTTGTAGAAGTTAAAGTGTGAATAACTTACTCATCACTTGGAACAACCCAAGAGAGAATCTCAGCTTCACTCAATTTTCCGTCATCATCTACATCAAACTCTTCATCAAATTTCTCTTTCTCAACCAACAACCATTCCTTGTCACGAGCTTTTGCTGTAAATAAGACAAGAATTGTAAAAGCTTGATTGAAATTATAAATACATTCTGTTTGTACAAAAGGTACAGACTAGAGATAATCTACAGTTCTGGAATTCTCATTTATCTATATTCCAAAAGGTTTATAGGGACATGCTGATGTCGTATATCTATTGCAAATAAATTAAGGCAAATAGTTTGTCTTCATTTAAACTGGTGAATGTAACTGTAAAATGTTCATTTTATAATAGAATCAAACTATCCATTCTGTAATTCCTCCATAATACAGGATTTGAACATTGAGATGATGATGTACTGTACAGGCCTTTGACTATTATACAATGAGCATCAAAGTGATTTGCTGCTATTTTCAGTTTTTTACTTTCTCTATTACGTAAGTAGAGGAAGTATTGTATTCCACCCAAAAATTTGATGTCAAGATTTACCGAAAATATATGTTTTGAGGCCCCCTGATTCCAAAAAAAAAAGCATTTTTAGAAAAAGGTCAGTGTGTGTCTGTCAGTATGCGGACAGCATAATCTAAAACAAAAAGTCAGTTAAAAACGAAGGTTGGTATTTAAGTTTTAATGTCTTAGGATGCGACATGAAGATTTTGAAGAAATTAGCCCCACTCTAAACTACCCTTTACATGGAAACATTTTAAAAAAGATTTTCTTGAAAATGGCTCTAACGATTTTGATTAAAATGCCATATGCTCAAGATATTTTTATGACAAATGAAATGTATATTTTGAATTTTCTGACTACAGCCCATGTAGTCCTGTTTACTCTGGATGACTTGAGTAACTCCTAAACTGTAAGAGATAGACCAAATGTTACTACACAAAAAATGTAGATGTCGCTAAAACACACAATCTGTCCAAATAAATTTTTTTATAGAGTGAACCATTTTGGAGATATTTCTTGTTATTAGTGTCAGTTTTGTCAATGCAACATCATTGTTCATTTTTTTATGTGTTAGTCATTCAAAGAGAACGGAATCTCAAAGCTTTAAAAGATTTGACTATCACTCAAAGTCTACTGCATTCCCATATTCCCCTTGCACCTACAAGAAAATAAACAATAAGATAATTTGTACAAATGTTTATCTCAGCTACAACACAAAAATGATATAGGAATAAGGGTTTGTAAGAACGGTTAATACAAAAGTAGAGAAAGTCATGTGAGTGCATTTTTACAGTTGTGTTTGGAAGCTATATGTAAACAATAGCCATTTCTTTCCACTGTGTAATTTCATCACTGAATAAAAACAAAAATTTACTTGAACAAATCCATGCCTGTCAAAGCATTCCTATTACCCAGAGCAATGAAAATAGAGCAGGATATCTCAACAATATGATAGTGTTTGTATCTAATAGTTATTATTACAAACTAAAAACCTAGGAATTTAAAGCACATATAAATTCTGTACAGGGGGCCTTATAATTAAATTTTTGTACCTATCTGGTATGTTTCCTAACAATTAACTTGTAAGCCTTCTAAATTAAGGGATTTGTTTTGAACGATTTTGTATTTACATCTTATAATAAAAGTTGGAGAAAACAATTTCCCAAAAATTCAACATGGCTGATGTTATAGTAAACTGAAGTACTGTGGCAAAATGATAAAATCCAGTTACTTTTTCTGTCCCTTTATTTTGTCTTGTAAAACTGAAGTACAAAAACATAGTTCTCTTTTATCATTAACACAATTTGCAATTTGTCATGACCTTACAACTCAGCAGCTCTGTCTTATCGTAACCTTGGCACATACTACAAACTTCAATGGAGAAATTGAAGCAATTCGAATGGTCCTACAAAATCTTTTGTCTAGAATCTCACATTTTCATCAATCAGTTATTCTCTCAGATTCCAGGGTGGCCATTATAACAATTACTTCCAAGTTGTCACCAAAAAACCAAACTATTATAGAATGTTGGAAAATCCTTACCCATCTAACAGCACTTCTAAAACACCTAGTCTTTCAATGGATACCAGCTCACTGTGGACTGCCAGCAGTGTACAGAAATCTATAGTTTATCTACCATTTTATGCAGCTAAAAGATTAGTCAACTCTGAATACAAAAAATTATTGCAAAATATTACTATGAAAAATATAAAAAAAAAAATAAATAAATAAAAAAAGATGGGAACTACCAAACATTCAAACAGTAATTCCTGAGTATCCTCGAAAAACAGCAGTTGCAATCTTCAGGTGTATTACGCGACATGATTGTCTGGCAATACTTTTGAACAGAATTGGGATATATCTTCACCACTCTGTCCTCTATGTGATCTGCAAGAGGAAACAGATCAAGACCACCTTCAAATATGCCCGGCCACTTCTAGTGCCCCATCCATCAGTGAAAAATATTGGAGAGCAAGAGGACTAATAACTTCACTGTCAGAAATCCAGCTCTCAGCCCACAACAGATGAATTACATGTGAGTGAGTGAGTCAATGAGTGAGTGAGTGAGTGGATAGGTAGGTTGGTAGGCCGGCAGGTACAGATGTAGGTACATATGTACTTATACACAATGTTATGTTTCTGTATGAATACTTGTCTTCCTTTAAATTCAACCTATGAGAACAAAGATTTTATTTATTAATTGTACAACAAAGTAAATTTAATTCTATTGTATCTGTACATTAATAAGGTGTATGAAGTTCATATTGTGAATCTTGTTCTAAGTTTTGTGACTAGCAATTATTCAAAACAAAATATTTTAGTTTGTATTTTCAGCTGTATGAATACTATGTCCATACTGTATATACAAACTGTATACATTTCCATGCACTAGGAGCAATGTATACTCTGCATAACATCTCAGATGCAGTTGTTTTATATGTGGGTCACTTAATCATGACGTTCTAAAACTTCAGTCTAAAATGTAAGCACAGTATTTCTAGATTGCCAGAAACCACATTTACACCATGAAACATCAGCCAAATGACAATGAGAGAAAATTTTAACAGTAGAGGTCATCTAACTTGTCCATTAGCAAGCAATTTCTGATGAACTGATACAAAACTATGAATAATGTGAATATATTAGGACTAAAATTTGTACACTCTCATAAGCATGAGACAGTTTTTTACTGATAGTTGGGTGATGAGCTCTTTACTTCAGGGCCGTACTTAGCGGGTAGCAGATAAAGATGGCGATGGCTAATGTTCAATTACAGTTTGGGTTCTGACAAAATTGATTTTATTTATATACTGACAATGTATTTTACACATTGTCACACTTTTTAAGTGCATTTTATGAAGATATCTGAAGCTGTTTGGAAGTTGTCTTGATAGTGTTTTTTTTCAATATCATTTTTATGCTAAGTTCAAAATAGCATCACTAGCACCTGTAAGATGGCTATTTCTCTCATGCACGATTTCTATTGTATAACTCAACATTCCTTTTAGAATCATGGATTAACTCATTACCAATTAGTTCATAGCGTAATTATAATTCCTTATGGAATATTGTGTCTACTTAGCTCTTCATTCTATATCGTGACTGCATAGAGAAAAGCTTCTTTATTTACATTTCTTGGTTACCGACATTGCCTTTCATGTCCTTTTTCATGATTTTCACTCACAATCGATGCTGGTCATGTCCCATATTACGAACAGTTCAGATGTGATAATATATTTTACAAAGGATAAAACCCAATATTCAATGAGAAATTGACAAATTTTTTATGGACATAAGTAAATATAATAAATATCAACATGACTCATCCTATTAATTTTCCTGGGCACATAATGTCTACTAAAGGCATATTACTAAAACATAATACAGACAATTAAATTTTCTTAGTAGAAACATACATACGCTATTCCTTAGCACATATAAGCCTTTTTCAAGGTACATTATCATTACTTCCTTTTTCTTCCTTCTCTGCCTGATTACCCTCCCCTTATGTAGGACTTAAACCCCCTAAGATTTACAAGTCAGTGCCTAGGGTCAGACGCCTATCGGGAAACACAGGAACCTATGGACCGGACGTGTGGTCAACCAAGCACCAGGTTTGGTACTGAGGAAGAGGATAATATGAAATGCATGCGAAATCAGTGATTGGAAAGGTGATAATGGAGCAATTGGTAGAATTAATGGTGGGGGAAAACAGAAATCCCACCCTGACGCCACTTTGTCAACCACAAATACCACATGTGGGTCCCTGGAATCAAACCCAGGCCACCTAGGAGGTAGGCAAACACTCTCACTGCTCAGTCATGGGGCACCTGTATATCATTCCATTATACATACATTATGTCAAATAACGTGACCAAAACAGCATGGAAAATAGTAAACAAAAAAAAAAGAATTTGAATAAAAGTAAAAATTATATTCAGCTAAACAAGGACAGACAAGTAGATTCAAATGCGGTTAATCACCTACTAAATAATTATTTCCTAAACCTGGGTAGAAGCGAATGTAGTGTCAATACAAAGCAAAAGTTAATAACATAAATATACCTCAAAGTGTGTATTTATAGGACACTAGTACACATGACATAAATTCTATCATCTGCAAGTTAAAAAATTAAAGTGCTCCTGGATGGAATGGTATAACATCAACAATTTTAAAATATTGTATACATTTGATAATGGACATATTGGTGCATCTGATAAATCACTTAATGGAAAATGCAGAATTCCTTGAATTGCTAACAATTAGTTTGAGTAAATTACCATTGTTTTAAATATTTTCATGATAAATTAAAGGCCTATCTTGAATTTTCTGGCACAAGCCTTTGAAATGCTCTTTATTCTGGATGACTTTTGTATCATTAGTAAACCATTACAATTTATGCTGTGTTTGTGTGTGAACGTGTGCACATATTTGGAGTTAACCATTTCTGAGATATTCCTTGTTATTTGCTTGTATTTTCTTACACTTTCCTCCAATGTGAAGTTATTTGATTTTCTTTCTGCTGGTCATGAAAAGAAAATGGGATTTCAACGGCATCACATAGTGACCAGCTCTTAAAGGATTTGACTATTGCTTAAAGCCTACTGCATTCTCTTACTCCCCCTGTTTTTACAAGAAAATGTGCAATAAGGCAATTTCTGCAAATGCTTATCTCAATTAACATGAAGTAGATAGAAGCATAAATGTTTTTAACAATAGTTTATACAAGAGTGATTAGAGAGAGTCATGTGAGTGCAATCAGATCATGAGATTTTTTCAATGTTTACGTAGAATAGCTTATATCCTCTTATTGCTGAAAATAGCATATACAAAGAATACTGAAATAAGAGCATAACAGAAGGAACTCTTTAAGTTTATAATTTATTTCATTACTTAGTTTATGACCTCTAAATTCACGATATAATAGTTCAAATGTTTTGGCTCAAATACCAGGGAGATTCTTTAATATAACAACATGCACTGCACCACAAAAGTGTGTAAAACCATCAGTTTAAGATGACTGATAAGGAAAGCTATGTTTCTAAGTTTGTATTCAAATTACGTTTTACACTAAACATATGGACTATGGAGTTAACATGAACTTTATCTAATGCTGACAATTTGCAAATGCCAAAAGCAAAATAAGTCCTTCAGTTGACTGAGAAAGTGCATATAAGTACATCAGTTTACCTCTTTCACCCACATATTCCTGGAAGTCAATGGTGCCATCTTTGTTCAAATCCTTCTCCTCCAGGGTCTGTTTCAAGATAACTGGTAGCATGTCTGGATGTTCTTCTGGGTTTGCAAACTTCTCAAATTCTGCTTTGTTCAACTGTCCATCTTTATCTGAGTCTGCAGCTTCAAATAATACCTTGTCATCCTTTAGTAACTGTAACAAAGAAACTTTCAATAATACATTTGCAACTAGAAAGTTCAATCAGATTTGAAAAATATGATGAATTACAAAACTACTGCAAATCATTATGGATTATCTATCTAAAACAGTGATGTCAACCCAAGTGTAATTTCGTGACCTTGGCAGTACTCATGGGCATCAAGCACTTCGAGACAGACTGAGATGTACATACAGGCAGTTGCGGCATTATGCAAAACATGGGTTTCAAGGGAAAATGAAGTCCACTCTTTTTACTTTCTTTATGTACAGTAAGTAGAAAAATTTGATGTCAAGATTTCACTGGAAATATATATTTTGAAGCCCCCTGAATCCAAAAAAAGCATTTTTAGAAAAAGATCCATGTGTATGTGTCTATGGACAGCATAAATCAAAAAAGAAGTCAGTTAAAAACCAAAGTTGGTATTTAAGTTTAATATCTTTTAAGGATGCAAGATGATTTTGAAGAAAATTTCTCCACCCTATACTATTCTTTACATTTTTCAAAAATTTTTATTTTCTCAAGAAAGCCTCAAACGATTTTGATTAAAATGCCATATGTTTAAGATATTTTTATGACAAATGCAATGTATATTTTGAATTTTCTGGTTATAGCCCATGTAGTCCTGTTTACTCTGGATGACTTTTGTATGTCGGTCTGGGTGGCTCAGTTGGTTAGACGCTGGCCTACTGATCCCAAGGTCGTGGGTTCAAACCCGGCCCAGGCCGATGGTTTTTAAGTGTGCTTAAAAACGACAGGTCCATGTCAGTAGATTTACTGGCATGTAAAAGAACTCCTGCGGGACGAAATTCCGGCACACCGGCGACACTGATGTGATCCTGGCAATTGACAGCATCGTTAAATAACAAAATAAAAAAAATGACTTTTGTATACTGGTAAACTGCAAGAGATAGACCAAATCTTACTACATAAAAAATTTAGATCTTGCTAAAACATATAATTCATGTCCAAATAAATTATTTTGTAGAGTGAACCATTTTAGAGATATGCCTTGTTATTGGTGTGAGTTTGGGAATACTTAAACTTTTGTCAAACAGAAGATTTATTTTATACCTTAGCCGTGCAAAGAGAACAGAAACTCAAAGCTTTAAAAAGATTTGACTATTGCTCAAAGCCTACTGTATTCCCATATTCCCTTTGCATCTACAAGGAAATAAGTAATAAGATAATTTCTGCAAATGTTTATCTCAACTAACATGAAGAAGATAGAGGAATAAGAGTTTGTAAAAATGGTGAGTGTGAAAGTCATCAGTAGTGAAATAGTAGTGAAAGAGTACAGTAGTCAAAAGTAGAAAGTCATGTGAGTGCAACACATCAGATTTTTATAATTGTATTTTTCTTCTTTAGTTTAAAAGAATTTATTTACATAGACTTTATGATCATAGAGTTTTAATATGAATTACAATAATAACAGTTATTCAAAAACAAATTAATATTCCCAAAACAAAACATTAAGACCACAAAAGATAAGGGATATTTATATAACTTTTAGCTTTACAATTCAAAAGGAAACAACTGCTCCTGTAACATATAGCTCCACATTAAAACGTCTTTTTGATATCACTTTGCACACATTTAGTATGTCCATTTTGTGCTTTTCCACCAACATCTTAATATTTGGGGAAACAATTACAGAAGCAAATCTCAAGACAAATCTAAATGCATAATACCAAATATGCACATAATTTCTGCAGCAAATTAGAAAAATTCTGGATATGTTTGTGGATCAAGAGCTTGATAAGAACCGAAGGCGACAACAACGATAACGACGAAGACAACAACAATAACAACAACAACAACAACAACAATAATAATAATAATAATAATAATAATAATAATAATAATAATAATAATAATAATAATAATAATAATAATAATAATAATAATAATAATAAAACTCTAATTGAAACATTCTCAACATCAATAGAATACGGAAAAGAAAAAAGATCCAGTTTAAATTTGAGAGCTTCCAAACCTCAAAAACTTCCAACAAACTGCTCTAAGAGTGCGAGTGCATTCAATATGTCACAACACTTGTTGATTTCTGTGCTTGTGTTAGGGGACTGCAAATGTGAAATTGGCTTCACTTGTTCCACGGTATGGACATTGTACAGCCCTGATTAACACTGTTCCAAGCAGAACAAGCAGGTGCTGCTGTTTTGGGCAGTGTGGGCCTGCTAATCTCTGAAGTGTGCACCATTTGACATCCATGACCTAAAAGATCACTTGGAATGCTGTAAATACTTTGTTTCCAGATCTCTAGTTAACCACACTAAGTAAGGCTGGGTGCACACTTAAATTGAAAGTTAAATTAGACTTGAACAACTCAATGTCTTGGCCAAGATTCAAACCACAGATCTTCAGCTGTTTATAGTGGCTGTCTACCACTGATTCACCACAAAGGGACACCTTAAGATACATTGCTCTGATTCATGCATTCTGCTTAGAATGTTTTGGAGTTTCACTAGGATAAAGGAATCCAATTGAGAGAAGTAAATGCAATTCAAGTATTATTTATTTATGCCAACAAACTTACTGTTGGTGTTTTTAAACACTCAAGTCGTGTGTGGGCAATGTTTAAGAGGTGGAATCAGGACTGAAAAATTCAATACCATTGCACCTCTTAAGCAATTCAAGTGTCTTGTCACAGTTGCTCAACGGAAGAGCTTCAGAGAATGCATAAGATACATAGTTCAACTCCTCTCTATCACACTCAAATTTTTAAAATCCAATTATATTACAACATAATAATATAAAATAATAAATAAAATCAAAATGATAAATTCTAATCTCAATAAAGTTATTGATAAATGTTTACTTCCTAAACTTTATGCATGACTTGTGTAAATAAAAATTATAAGCAACCTCTGCAGTGTGGAAGCAGTGTGCCTCATGTTCAAGAGGTTCCAAGTTTGTGTTAAATTCTTGGATAAGTTTTAACAGGATTTTCCTTAATCTTAGAAATATAAATTTTCAAATATGTTACACTAATCTTTGATTTATTAAAACTTAAGTTTAAACATACAACATATACTTTCAAAACCGCAACAGCTATGAAAACATCACTTAAAATAAACAGAATGCTTCAATGAGTCATACATTTTCACTGCAGTAAGTTTTTATTCATTTCTGATGGTTTTTCATAGGGAATTAAAAGGAACTTGTTGCCCATTTGCAAAAAATTGGCATAAATTTTATTCATCATTGCAATATCTCCAACAGGAGATGTTTCAACAATCTAAGTCATTAGAGCCGTTTTTTATTTATTTTATTCTGGGGTTAGACAATGAATGGTTTGGAAACTTCATAACATGTATTTCTGGTAAAATCTTTACATAAAATGTTTGAGCAAACACAATACTTCCACTTCCTGCTTCCTATAAGTGGTGGGGGAAGTAAATTAAAACTTTGTTCCATAATGACTGGAAGTTTTTTTGTACAAATGAGGTTAAATGCATTAACCCTAGCAATGCCAAGCCTTATTCTAAGTGGTAACAAAATGTCTGAGCAATTTTTAAAACACATTTATTTTAAAATTGGGTATTATATCTTGTTTATGATATTGTTTATATCATGTTTATAAAGGTAATATTTAACACTGCTTAACTATTCCTTTTTTACATGAATCACATTAGATATTATGCCAATCATTATTACAGAACTTCTACCACCTTTGTGACCACCATTGGTAACAAAATGTCTGAGCAGTTTTTAAAACAAATTTATTTGAAAATTAGGTACTGTATCTTGTCATGTTTATAAAGGTAATATTTAACATTGTTTAACGATTCCTTTTTTACACGAATCATGTTATACCGACACAGCAGTACTTTATGACCACCTATTGTTTCTCAAAAAGACCAACAGTGAAAACTGTGAAACAATTACGCAATTCAGTAGTAGAGACAGTGACTGTTAACTGCATGCTTTTAATCAAAAAATTAAATGACAGAACTTAAAAAATTACAGAAGGCAGGTATAAAGTGCTCCTCATTCCCCTGGTAATGCTAGGGTTAATATTGAAGGTAAACTTTGTTTATACTATACTTCACTTGCTGTCAAAAACTAGGACATGTTTCAGAAACCTTTGTTTCCATCTTCAGCTAACAACTGATAGACAGGTGTAGATGTGTCATCAGACCAACTTAGTAGGTTCGAATCACCACCACCATCAACAGTATACCAGATGGCATGACATCTACATCTGCTGATCAGGCATTGTTAGCAAAAGATGGGAACAAAGGTTCCTGTCCTAATTTTTTAAAGTGGGGTATAATGTTAATAAAGCTTACCTTCAATATTAATACAACCTTGTGTTTAAAAAACCTCATTTCCCTTTTCTTTCAAAATACAAGCTATATCAAAATTAATAAAATTCAATTCATACCTAGTCATTCATGCAAAACAAGTGTATGTATTTTGAACATCACATACCTGATGAATCTCATATGATCAAATTCCCTTTAACAGAATTTTCTACATTCCTTCTTGGAATGAATTTGAAGATGTCATTCGACTAATAGCAAAATCTGAATAATCAATGGACATATTTGGAATCAGAACACCAGAATCTTTACTTCAACCATGACAACTAAACATAGTCATCCAGGGGTAACCAAAGGCTTCTTAGCAGATATATAAAGATTTTGCTACATATATAAATAAAAAAGCAGGAGCTATTAAGTAATTTCTTCCCAGACCTGAAGGTGGAATGTGCCTGGCAAGGTGTCAAAGATCAAGGGCTAGCCCCTGCCAGATTCTGATAAACTGGGGAATCTGGCAGATCTTTGTCCATAGTCTCTTCCTACCCTCGGACTATAATTATAGCACTCAGACTGTGTGACCTTCAGCTATTGCGCAATTAACACAAATGTAGGGAATCATCACTTCTGGTAGAATCTTCCCATTTCACAGAAATTTTTTAAAGAAAATCTGATATATAGCATTCACAAGACTTTTAGTGACCATCAAGCACTACATAGATAAGAACATGTATATAACTGCTCAGCCATGGCGCTGCTGCATCCAATACTACTAGAAAAAAATATATCAGCACCATTCCAATTCTAAGGATTCAGCCCATACACTCCCTCTTGTTACATTTATTATGAACTAATGAGGAACAAAGAATGGTTTACTCAAAACAGTGTGGTATTCTCTTTTATTTTCCAAAAATTTAAATTTACAGCATGAATATATCCAAAAATATCTGATGTGTGCACTCATATGACTTTCTCTGTCCACTCTTCTACAAACTACCTTAAAAATACTTATTCTTCTATCTACTTCATGTTAATAAAGAAAAACATTTGTAGAAATGTTTTGTTAAATATTACCTCATAGCTATATTGGATATAGGAGAATACAATAGGTATAAGAATTTGTCAAATTTTTAAGAGCTGGTCCTTACGTGATTGCTTAGACATTCCAATCTCTTTGTATGACCAGAACATAAAAAAAAAAGATGGCTTTCATTGGGAGAAGTATAAGTTTATGAAAACCAAAACCAAAACAAGGAATATCTTGAAAATGGTTATCTCCACACAAAAAAAAAAAAAAAAAAAAAAAAAAAATAATAATAATAATAATAATAATAATAATAATAATAATAATAATAATAATAATAATAATAATAATAATAATTGTGTGCTTTAACAAGATGTAGGTAAATTTTCGTTTGTAGTAAGAGTTTGTCTATTTCATAAGGTTTACCAGTTATACAAAACTGATTGAACAGTTTTCATGAAAATATCTTAAGCATACATTTTAATCAAACATATCTATTTTTGAGAAAACCAATTTTTTTTTTAAATTTGTCCAGTAAAGGATTTGGGATGAGGGATTGTCTTGAAAACTTGTATTGCATTCTTGGAAGTTGCTGAACTTAAACACCAAGTTTGGCATTTAACTTTCCTTTTTGAGTTATCCTATTCCCAGATAGACACAATGGGCAAGGAAAAATAAAAAATAACATGCATACAGACCTTTTTTCTAAAAATCCTCTTTTTGGATTCAGGGGACTCCAAAACATGTATTCCAATGAAATATCAGTATCAAATTTTTGTGGAATGCAAAGCCTTCTCTAGCTATATGTATGTGACAAAAAAAGTAAAATAGGATATGAAGCATGCTTAGTGAGATTTATTTTCCAGTAAGCTTTAGTCTATCCTTACTGTATACGTTATTAAGCATTCTTAGGTTCGGCCCAGCTCAGTCTCAACCAAGCCAAGAACAAGTTATAGTATACCACCTGGCCCAGGCTCGACTGTGTAATTTTGTTTTAAACAAAATTATTATTGTTGTTATTGTTACTATTATTATTATTATTATTATTATTATTATTATTATTATTATTAAACATGTCAGCAAAATAATCCTATACAAGAAGAAATGCTGCAATAATAAAATTGTGCTTTTCTCGGAATTTCAACATTGGTGATCAAAAATATAAATTATTTTGTACCTCTTAATTTTCATGCCTGAGCTCGTGCACACCTCTACCAGTTATATGAATTTCTAAAAGAATGGAAAGAACTACTCAGGTGAAAATTCAACATATGTTGTAAGTTAAACATTTTAATAAGGCTTGAAAAGTTTGTTTAACAACTTAAAGCCTACACAATCTAATGTTAAAGAGCAAATATTCAAGATACATATTTAATGTTTAATAAAATTAACTATGTTATTAACTAGTAACAGTTGAAGTTACTTGTGCAAAAATAAAAGTAAGAAATTTTTTCCAGATAAAGGCTACTCGATGTGGAGAAGAGTCTAAAAATCTTTGGCTTGGTTTTTCAGAAGATGCCAGATTCAAATATCAAATATAGTATTTTTATGACTTTAAATGATAATGGGACCAGCCCAATAGCACAGTGGCGTAGGCAATTTTTCCCTACTGGAAGGTCTGGTCTGAGGTGCACTCAGCCTTGTGATGCCAATCACCCCTATCCTGCACTCCTCCATGGCCTTAGCTGCAGATGGAGGTTGTAGCAGTCGAGTGATGAGGTTACCCTCTGTAAAGGGGAGATGCCCTTGGGATTATTATTACAAATGATAATGGAATTCCATTGGAATGAATAGTAAGTAAAAATTGAATACAATACATAGTTTGTGACCTAACTTCACTTATCCGGTTTAAATATAATTTAGATGGATCAATGTAATAATTAATGATTTTTAGAGGTGATGGTAAACTGTATATTAAAAAAAGGAATGTTAGTTTTTCAGTCAACTTAAAATAAGTTTTAATGGTACAATTCTTGTTTTTGGGTTATGCAATTCAGTCAATTGTAACTTTTTCTAAAACTATTCTTATACAATCTGTCAATTTTATGTTGCAAAGAGTTTAATCAAATGCAGAATGGATTCCTTCTGTGTTCACTAATGATGGAATGCTTATTATCTAAGCATGCATGCAATTTTGAATTAGCTAGCTACCTTATCTTCGTCTGATTTATCTTCAACAGAGAGATCATTGTCTTCATCACTCCTGATTCCATATGAATCTTCAATATATTCTTCCCATGTCACTACACCATCATCATTATCATCAGCATCTTCAAATTTATCCTCTGCTTCTTCTTGTGACAACATTCTGAAATAACAATTATTAAATAAAACTTATTATTATTCCTAGAAATTGTGGATATTTTGATGAAAATACATATTCTTTTAAAAATAACTATGTACCAAACTAATAAATAGTAGGGGCAAAACTCTTATTTGAAGAGTTTTAATATTAAAAATCTGATGTGTGGCACTCCCATGATTTTCTCTACTTTTGTGCTAACTATTCTTACAAATTCTTACTCCTATTTCTTCATGTTGGTTGAGATAAACATTTGCAGAAATTACCTCATTGCTGATTTTCTTGTAGGTGCAAGGGGAATATGGGAACACAGTAGCCTTCAAGTGATAGTTAAATCATTTAAAGCTTTGATATTCCGTTCTCTTTGCAAGGCCAAGAGATAAAAAAGTGAATAACTTCCATTTGAGAAAAGTACAAGTATTGCACAACTCAAACAAATAACATGGATACCCCTAGCGCAACAGCCCATGAAGGGCCAAGGCTTGCCACCCGGCCGCTGCGTCAGCCACCTCTGCCCAGTACAGGCGTCATTGGTGGGGTGTAGTTCTGGAGGGTGGGACGTGATCAACGCCCCGAGCCCTCCCGGCCAGTTATTCGGCCCTCTCAACCTGGGGCCGCTACTTCTCCCTCAAGTAGCTCCTCAATTGATCCTCCGAGACCTAAGGAGGCTGAGTGCATCCTGTTCCAGACCTCCCAGAGGGGATCGAACCTGGGTCCTCCACTACCAGCTGTACTATGGAGGCAAATAACATGGAACATCTCCAAAAAGGTTCACTCCACAAAAAATGCATTTGAATATAAATTGTGTGTTTTAAGGAGATCTATATTTTTTGTATAGTAAGATTTAGTCTATCTGTTTACGGTCTACCAGTTATGCAAAAGTGATCCAGAGTAAACAGGACTACATAGGCTATAGCCAGAGAATTCGAAATACACATTTCATTTGCCATAAAAAATATATGGCATTTTAATCAAAACCATTGGAGCCATTTTTGAGAAAATCAAATTTTCAAAAGCTTTTCCATGTAAAGGGTAGGATAGGGCGGAGGAATTTTCTTCAAAATCTTCGAGTTGCATTCTTCAAAGATATTAAACTTAAACACGCGCACACTTGCACCAACACATGCACATGCCCATCCCCACCCACACACATGCACACACAGACCTTTTTCTAAAAATGCTTCTTTTGGATTCAGGGTGCCTCTAAACATATATTTTCGATGAAATCTCCACATCAAAATTTTAGGTTGAATACAATACTTTCCCTACTCACTATACATAGTAGAGAATGTAAAAATAGTGTCAAACTTGTACTGTTCCACCAAATTACATGTTGGAAGTAATCAACTTACTCAAGCACTGCATGGATGCATTTAGAGCATTATTCTGCTTTGTTTATTTCTAAGGCCATTTTTAGATTTAATATTCTATTCTACTGCATCAAAATTTATTTTTACTTCCTCTACAATTTACCTGTAGCAAGTTGAAAAGTCTGATGTGTTGCACTCAGGAGCTTCTCTACTCTAGTACTAACCATTCTTACAAACTTTTATTCCTATATCTTCGTGTTAGTTGAGATAAACATTTGCAGATAAACATATTGCTCATTTTCTTGCATGTGCAATAGAAATACAATAGGTTTTGAGCGATAGTTAAATCGCTTAAACTTTCAAATTCTGTTCTCTTTGCGCAGTTAACATATACAAAAATGAACAATGATGTTCCATTTCACAAAAGTTTTAAGTTTTCCGAAACTGACACAAATAACATGGAATATCTCCAAAATGGATCACTCCACAAAAAAATTATTTAGACATAAATTGTGTGTTTTGGCGAGATCTACATTTTTTATACAGTAAGATTTTGTCTATCTCTTTCGGTTTAGAAGTCATTCAAAAGTCATCCAGAGTAAACAGGACTTCATGGGCTACAGCCAGAAAATTCAAGATATACATTTCATTTGTCATAAAAATATCTCAAACATACGGCATTTTAATCAAAATCGTTAGAGCTTTTTTCAAGAAAACTCAAAATTTTCGAAAAATTTTCCAAGTAAAGGGTAGTTTAGAGTGGAAGAACTTTCTTCAAAATCTTTGTGTCACATCCTTGAAAGACATGAAACTTAAATACCAACTTTGGTTTTAACTGACTTTTCTTATTTAAGTTATGCTGTCCACAGACCACAGACAGTCAGAAGTACACATGAACCTTTTTCTAAACATGCTTTTTTTTTTGATTCAGGGGGCCTCAAAACATATATTTCCAATGAAATCTGGCATCGAATTTTTGGGTGGAGTACAATACTTCCTCTACTTTACTATACATAGTAGAGAAAGAACAAATTGCAAGATTTAATATTCTATTCTACTGCATTAAAGACTTATTTTTGCTTTCTCTACAATTTGCCTGTAGCAAGTTGAATTATTGCATTCCAACCAAAAATTAAAATAAGGTTTCACTAGAAATAGATACACACTCTGTGGCTCCCTCATTAAAACCACTAATACCATTATTTTTATTTTGTAGCATTTACAATTACTGGCATCTTATTTGTTGCTGATTCAAATTTTAAAATACTTTATACTTCTTTTAAGCACTAAGTCACTATTTTTTCCCGTGGTCATACAAAGAGTGTTATTTCAAATTATCACAAAGAGAGCCACTCTTCAAGCATTTAATTATTACTTCAACCTTCTCAAACTCTGTTGGACCTACAACAAAATGTATAAGAAAAGGATTGCTTTAAATGTTCATCTTGATTACCAAGAAATACACAGAACAATAAGTGTTTGTAAGAATATTTTATGGAAGAGTGGGTAGAAAAACTTGTATAATGAAACACACTATACCTTTTATGCTTCAAATGCTTTGTAATTAAATTTATGTACTGTGCCAACATAAAAAAAGGGGTTAACCAACGCTAAATTTCGATAAAGTGAAGATCTAAGCATGAAGCTATTGCGTATCTTGCAATTCTGATAAAACAGCAAGCATCAGTCCTATTTCCGATTCTGAGAAATCAGCATTAAAATTTTTTGTTGTTTATTGTTATACAAAATTCTTTCTGGTTAGATTTTCCCAAATTGCAACTAGCGAGAGACCTAGCAGCCATTTACATCATAGCTGCCTTGAAGAATTTCTACTTTGAAGGAAGAGGAAGAAGAAGAGGAGGAGGAAGAAGTAGTCTTTAATATGCACTTAATGGATCTAATATGCCGTGCCCATTAACAGGAACACCAAAGTTGAATCTTTTCCAAGTCTTGCTTGTCATTCTTGGGGCCTGGGACAGTTTGCTGTTGGTTGTGAACACTCCTATTTGAATACATGAATTTTATGTTCTCTCGTTCTGGTTGTCATTACTGTTGGTTGTGAACCAGCCTTTAGACAAAATCTTACTACACAAAAAATGCAGATCTTGTCAAAGTACACAATTTATGTCAAACATTTTTGTCGTGTTAACCAGTTTCAACATATTCTTTGTTATTGGTTTAAATTTTTAAATACCTATACTTTTTCAATTTTTAAGTATTACTCATGTTTTGTTTCTCTACTGCTTACTTATAGAAAGTAGAGGAAGTATTGTATTGCCAAAAAAAATTTTATGTAACTTTTGCTGGAAACACCCATTTTAAAGTTCACTGAATCAAAGATAAAAAAAGAGAGAAAGAAAAAAAAAAAAGGGAAATAAATGAAGCATTTTTAGAAAACTTTCTGTGTGTGTCGAAGTTTTCAAAATTTTATTTTTGAGTTATAATGTGCACAGACTCATGAACATGCAGACATTTTTATTAACATGCTTTCTTTTTCGATTTAGGGACCCCTAAATGTGTATTTCCAGCGAAATGCAATACCTCCTCTACCTGCTATGTACATGGTAAAGAAAGTAATAATATTTAATAAATAGCAAAATAGACATGGTTCAAATAAGTTGAAACCTAACATACTCAGTCCATTCCATTAACTATTTTTTGCTCACTTATACTGCATTACTAACACATTAAGTAGGCCCAAAAGTCCTGCATCACCGACTTACTAACTCTGTCATTAAAATTTTACTTTCATTGTGACAAATTTCATTTTAATCACACATTTATTTTAAAACACACACTGGGTGTAACTGAACACTAATCAGTTTGATGTAGCCAAATGCTGCAAGACTTTTGGACAGTCATTTTCAAGTGCTACTAGATAGTGGTAGATATACAACACATTAAGCACCTAAGCCAGCTCTCAATTATGCTTCATTGGGCTCGTGCCAATAGATGCTGAAAGTGCTGTTTAAAAGTCTGAAATTGTTATAAGGCTCTAGAGGAGCTAAAATACTAACTTATGGCTTTATTAAAAGGAGTATAATAATTTATTACATTGAATAAAATTACTAGGCTGGAAAAGAAGAGAAAAGTATTAATCAATTCATTTTTTTAAAAATATTGACTGACTTTACTATTTTCAGCCCTGCTCTTGTTGCAAGAAATACAAAAAAAATTACTATTTGTAATATGAAAAGAAAAAAGCTACACTAACTGGGCAAGAAGTAAATGAACAAAAACACATGAAAATGGCAGCAGATAAATCCAAAAGAAAAACTTAAGAACTAATAATTAGAGGGAAAAGGTTTGAAGGAGTGCCACAATTCAAATATTTTGGAGATCTTGTGAACAATAATGATAATTTAAATGAATTCACAAAAAATATTTTAAGTTGGAAGTGCAGCATTTTAAACAAATTCACAGTTGATACAATGAGGTTTATTACCAGAAGGACTAAATTCAGAATCTATAAAACAGTTGTAAGACCAATTTATGCTACATGTAATGAACCATGAATGAACAGATGAAATTAAGAAAAAGGGAAAAAAATTCTGATAAGAATTTATGCTCCAATTAAACACAAGAAGGTTGAAGATGAACACATGACCATAAATTAGAAAAATTAATAAATAAATGGGATAATGGATTGGCTGTTACATCAGCAAAGAATGGAGAAAAGCAGGATGCCAGAAAGAATGTGAAAAGGAAGATATTCCCTGAAGGAAGAAAATAACACCAGAGATAAATCAACAATAAACTCATGAAAAACTGGACATAAGGAATACAAAAGTAATCTAGAAGGCAGGGGCTAAATCTCTTCAAGAGCTGTAGAGAAGAATGAATGCATGAATGAATGAAAGAACAAACATGAATGTTTAACATGCTGCAATTGTAATGATGTCTTCATAATGCCAGAAAATAAGTTGTTGCAGCTCCTTTATGTGGTGTTCATTATGCGATGTTGATGTATGTTTTAAATAACTTTCTATACTACAAAAGATATGAAACATTTAGATGATACCCTTGATAAATTTCCTTCATTTCTCAAAATTACAATTTTGTAATAAACTCCAAATGCAGAGTTTGTTCACATTTATGTGTGATTATTTGCAGATAGCTAATGTCAGTGAGAGTGTAGGAAGAGAGAAGACAGGAAATGTGATGTGTGCTGTGCCAACTTTTCAGGAATGTGCATGCTGGCAGATTTAACTGGGTTACATACACACTTATTGCAACAGAGCATCTAAGTAATTTACAACTGTGTGCAAATTCCTTTCAACTTGGAGAAAACCTATCATGGCAAGCTTCATGCTATCAAATAGAAACTAAAGACTATAAATCAGAAAATGTCCTAAAGACAAACATTTGCAGCCAGGAAACTTGGTGAGGGACAGGGAAATACCAAAGTGTCAACACACAAGATCTTTTGGGGGTGGCTGTGACATGTGGATATAATTTTCACTACAAAACATTAAATAGGACAGTTTCCTGCATGTGCATGTTGGGGGTACTGGATGGAGATGTTTGGAAAGAAAGATAGTAAACACATGTAACTGAAATGCTGCCTTGAACTTGGAGAATACCCAAATTCTGACCAAATCACCTGACTCGCTTTCAAAGCAATATATTCCTACAACTAGGGATGTCCAAGTTGTGTACTGAAAACAGCTGCAATTAGAAATGCACAGAGCTGAAAATGTACTTCATCAGAACTGAGAAAACTTTCATGCTAAAATAATAATGTGATGAAAAATACAAGGATGTTTAAATCATGTGCAATACATTTTACATTTAATTCTGTTGGTGTTTAAGAAATGCAGTACCATTTAACCTTTCACTGCTAACTATAGATGTATCTAACAGAGTACCGTTTTCTTTCCCAGTTATGATTTGTGATTCTGTTTTATTTATTCATCCATAATAACTTCTGTATCTAACCAGTGAATGATTTATTGTTTCTAATTTCACTCTAATTTTCCTTCTTGGTTTTTATTTTGAATATAAATACAAAATTAGATTCACCTCTTTACTCAATAAGTGCTCAATTTTTGAATGAATTTTATAGAGTTACTATATGCCTTGTTTAAATTTTCTTATAAGCAGCTAGCTCTGCAGATAGATAAACAGAATGCACATCTTGTTGCACACTATGTGTCTTGTTTATCCCTTAGATTTTCCAAAAACATAAGGTATTTTAAGGTGAAATATCTTCAATATCTTGAGTCATCTCTGCTGAATGTTGACATTAACTCCTATTTGCTATCTATGAATGCAGTATGGAACAAAAGGATATAATATTTGCAATGCATATTCTGTTGGTCCCTTAGTTTCCATGCCAAAATTCATCAGAGCTAAGAGACTTATTGACAAACGTAAAGAATATAAATATAAATGTATGGTCTCAAATTGAATAAAACTCATTTAGCATACGGTGAACAAGGTCATACCACCTGAGTCGGAACCACAAAGTCACTGGTTGCACAAAATAAATAGCAGCAAAAGGGTTAAAATAAAAGTTTCACTGATGTTTATGGAATGATTCTGTACCACTTATGGATTCAAATGGCATGACATTCTTTATTAATGATTTACAACTAATTTGTAGAACTTTGTTTTTATCCTGAGGCACATACAATTGGTTCTTAATCATTTAGTTTCCAAGGTTTCATTAAATCTACCTCAGAATATTGATGCACTCTAATGTATTTTCTTCAACAATTAATTCATACAGGATAGGTCATCTTGGGTTTTTCCTTGAATGAAGTTTAGGTAAGTTTTAACTTTGATCTCAACAATGAAAAGACTACAAATATATTTTAAACTTTTCATTCATATTTGCACCAAATTAGTGTAAGCTATCACATCATAAACTCATAAGTAATACTGAGAGATGGCGTGTAGCAATGGTGAAAAACTGGAACATGTCACTTCTTACCTGCTGCATCAGAAGGACTGTTTGCATATTGTATTTGGTGAAGAGAAATGTAATAGTAAGGCAAAACTGAATTGGTTTACATTATCTTCCTTTCATAGAAGTTTGAAAACAGTGCTGTTGTAATTAATTTAATTTAAATTAAATTAAAATAAATGGTTTACATTAACTCACTAATCTTCTAGACATCAATTACAAATCTTAAATTTGAACAAACATCCACCATTTAGTTTCACAAAAGCAGAATATTCTTTTGCTGTAGGATTGCACTAATTTGGTGTATGAGAAGACTAAGGTGTAAGAAAGTTTTCCTTTTTCTCTCTGTTCACTGCAGTCATGTCAGCTATTTCAAATTGTAACTTTTCTGAAAATCCCCACTATTCTGTTGCACATCCTCACATTACCAAACGCAGTAACGAGGATATGTCCACTGCTGCAGTGCCTGCAGATAGATAAACACTTCTCAGTTTTAACACCATTTATTGTGAAAAGAGGATGTTTCAACTAAAAGAATATTGGTCTTAGCCAAGTAATGTCAATGTTAACATGATATTGGTAAAAATCTCTTAGAAATTAAACTTTGCATTTGCATTTTGACATTTTAACATTAAATTTTGACTAAATTCATTTGAATTAAGGTAGAAACGCATTACAAAATTATTCCACTAGCTAATAGTCAGGACACGGGCTGTGAAAGCCTAAGTTTATGAATTATTCCACAATCTTTGCACAAGAGTAAAATAAATATCCATTCGTCAAGAAGCTACATGGCTCCAAATATTTGATGTAATTTCTTTTTTTCGGCAAAACGGTTCTTTATTGACAATAATTGTATTGGACATATTTGTTACATTCATCATGTAGAATCCCTGGCTAACATATGACTGAAGTAATACCCACCCTGTATATAACAAATTAAATAAATAAATAAAATAAATAAATATAACAAATTCAAAAATATTGTATAGATTCAGAGCCAATTGTGTTTTTGCCAATTAAAACGTACATAACATTAAAATGGATAAATGCAAATAGCGTGTCAAATTTCAAAGCTTGATCTTCTTGCCATTTTCAAATGTTTGACACAATGTTTGTTCTATTCCTTTCAAATTTCAGTGTATATTCTCTGAAGGTGGATGAAGAGAGCTATTGAACCTTATCTTAGTCTCCTGTACATTTTGTGTTTAAGATCTTAATAATTTAATACCCAACTGATCTTTTAGAAAATTAAAGTTTTACATATTTGATTTTCTTCCACCAGAAAAGCTATACATGTTATGCAATATTTAATCTTTGATTGTAAAGAAATTATACTCAAATAAATAAATAAATTATTATTATTATTATTATTATTATTATTATTATTATTATTATTAATAATAATAAGAAGAAGAAGAACAACAACAACAACAACGTGTAAATTCATAAGTTTCAAATTTCCATCATGACGGGCATTTCATATCTGATTCTATGTTCATTTTTTAACATTATTTTCTTGGACACCTAGGTAGGAAGACCACAAAAATTACTCTTATATAATGTCACAAAAATCTATATTAAGTATGTCAAATAACTGATTGAAATTTGTAGGAATTGGCAATTTCAGTGCCAACTACCCTAAACTGATCTGGATCATCAGATACTGTTTTTATAACACAAAGCTATTCAGACTCAAAAGCATTCCAATGTTTATAAAAGCTATTAAGAGCTAAAGCAAACATTCTCAGATCCTAATAGGCATCTACAGGAAGATGATTCACAAAAGTGGGCAGTGACAGCAGTACTTAATTTAAGTGACAGAGAATTAATGGCTTTGTTTAATAAGAATTAGTGTATATATGTTTGATATACAGGGTAGCAGATGTGCACTAAGGTTGTAAATGACGACAGCTGACAAGATTAAGTAGCTGTGATAATGGGAACAACCAGGACACTCAATAAACAACCGTGCCAAGTCAGGTGTCTGCTGAACAAAAACCTTGAACACATTCTTTACTTAGCAGCCTTTTGTACAGCTTCTTCAAGTACTTCCATTTTTCAGATTTACGCTGATCAGACACTGAGTTCTATGAACCTGCTTTATGTACGGGTTGGCAGACTAGCAAAATAATTCTTTACATACAACACAAACTCTTTAACTGCACAAGTGATGGTAGGTAGTCTATCTTGGCCAAACTTCTAAACCATTTGTGACACACAGAGCTCTTCTTTTAACTCATTGTAGGGTGAAATACATCCTTCAGGAAGGGTGGAAATTGAGAACAATATATAACGCTTATGGAAAAAATAATAAAAAAAAATGTTTCACACTCACAAAATTCTTCATCCATTTCAACTTACCATATACCTTTATATATTACAGTATTCATAGGTACTAAAAGATATGGTTCTACTTATCCTATATTAGAATACAGTTTTTACTAGAAATATCCCCAAATTAAGCAATAAGCTAAAGATTTTGAAATTAGTGACCTCACCAGAATATTGAATGTTTATGCAACAAAATCAATGCTGTGGAACTATTTGCTAAAATTTATAATATTTCCAGAGTATCAGATTACCCATTTTTTTTCTGTCATAAGCAGTTCAAAAATGGTGGAATTGATATTTCTTCATTAAAACTCATATTCATTTCAAAGTAATTAACTTCACAGTTACTATATAGCTATTTTATTTGTAAATTTCAAATTGATTGTGTTATCCTTATATAGTCCTCTGCCTGGAAATATTCATAACTTTTTGATTATGGTGAACAATATGTTACAATTTTTAATTAAATTTAACTAAGTGTTGTTGTTTGTGGAGACCTGAATACTAAACATTTAAATGGTGCTTTTTTTTTTTTTTTTTTTTTTTTTTTTGAATTAACGTCCTCCAACATTGTGATAAATGGTGCATTGATATACCATATCATAGATTAACCAAAGTAACAAACAACTATTACGTTTTGGATATCAGACTTTACAATAAGCTCCCTGTTGAATTATCCAACAAACCAGTTAACATATTTAAGAGAAAACTGCATGATTTCTTAACAGAAAATCCCTTTTATGATATACATGAATACTTTGACCTAACTGTTAATTAGTAAAATTGACCAACATTAATGTGTATCTAAATGGATTGAAACGTATATTGTTTTATACACAATACATATAATTAATTTAATAGTTTAATTACATCAATCATTGTATTGAATGTGTACTATATTGCATATTATGTAAATAAGCACCTAACAATAATTGCAATGTAGTAAAAGTTGTACTTCTGTACTGTGCTGACTTCTATTGCTGTATAAGCTTAATGACAATAAATAAATTATTATTTATTATTACTATTCCTATTATTGTTGTTATTGGTATCATCATTAAAATGTATTAATTAAAATTCTATGATATACTTAGTACAAACTTCCTCCCAACTAGAGGTGATTTTTATTTGCACAGCATTTTGGCCAATTTAAAAAAATAAAAAGACATTCATAAAAGGTTAACGGTTTGTCATTCATTATGGAAAAATACTAGAAGCAAAGAAATTGGACTACATTCTCATACTACATAGAGAACTTAAAAAACATGCAATAACTGATACTAAACATTAATCAAATGACAATTATATTAACGATATTAACAATAAAGTTAGAAAGTTAAGTTTCCCTCCTCATCAATTTAATGATTTCTATATTAACTCTGTTGCATTTTCAGCCACTAATTATGTAATTTTATTTTCTCAAATGCCAGATAAAATAAAAACACCTTCCAGATACCGTATATACAGTAACTCCAATAACCTAAATTATCTTTCTTACTTTGAATTATCAATATTATGTTTAAACAAAATTGGTACAGCCATTTTTGAGAAAACAAACAATAACAAAATAATTTTCCAGGTAAAGGATACTTTGGAATGGTTGAACTTCTTAAAAATATTTCTCAAGCTGATGATGCATGGAATGAAGATAGAGCACCAGTGGAATGAGATGGTGGGGGAAACTGGAGAAATCTGCCCAGCGCTGCTTTGTCCACCACGAATCCCACATGCAGTTGCCTGGGATGAAACTGGGCCACTTTGGTGAGAAGCGAATGGTCTAACTACTCGGCTACAGCACGGCCAACCATGATCTTGGGATCAGTAGGCCAACATCTAACCAACTGAACCACTCAGACCAATAGGTAGGTAGGTAGGTAGGTAGGTAGGTAGGTAGGGAGGTATATATAAAAGGATTAACCCTCCGTTAGGCACTCACCTTGGTAGAACATGGTTAGTCAGGCAGGGCCTATTAGGCCCTCGCTATATTTTTGTGCTTATATGCTTGCATTTATTTTTTTGTATTTTTGGTTCATTCCCATGTTTAGCTTCATTTAGCTGTCACTGTCAACAACAACAACAACGGCAACGATGATGACGACGATGATGATATCCTTGACAAGTACGATATGTTACCTACAAAATACATGTTATGTCAGATTGCTTCCATCCTCTTCTTTATGATCAGTTTCTGGATCTAAAGAACTCGTTTCCAGCTTATCTTCAGAATTGGAATCATCCCATTCATACAAATTGTCATACATGGGTAAGGCATCATCATCATACAGTAGATGATGCACTTCTTCCAAAACCTTGGGATTTTATAGATCATATTCCTATTTGTGAGAAGTAGTAACATTTACTTGTAATGAAAAGCAATCTTGCACAACTAACGAAGAAAAAACATATGTTAGTAATATGATATGAGAGTAGGTGCGTAGAGTTTGGTTGACCTGTGCAACACGTAATTGATGATTAGTCATTCTTGGAGCTAAAGAACTAAACAGATAAAGTTGTCACTCCACCAAACAGTCAAGAAAGGTGTAATATTAGACGTCCTCGTCAGGCGATTGCATAGGTGCATTCATTCGAAAACTAGAATGTTTAAATAAACGTAGTGGTCTCCCAGGCCCTTAGTGACCAACTAAATTAACCTTCTGCAAACAGTAAATAAAAATGTATCAGTCGGCTTCACTCAATGGGAAAAAAGGTATTCATTCGTTCAAAGACAATGACAATTTACATAAATATAATAACAATGTTAATGCTTGTTGTGCATTCCTCTTCTATGTACCACTTCTACTAACCTCTACGGGATAGAATGAACCAATTTTTGGTAGTCTGTGAGACTCTGATATAACATTTTACCATTCTTGTTGTAGACATAATTGGTTATATCATTGTAGGCTCTATTCCAACATCATACAACACAATTTAATGTCTAAGAAAAGATTAATGCCTAACAGGAGTTTATTCCAAGTTTGTTTATGTGACCATAAGGGTCAATAGTACAAACTTGGAATAAATCTCTGTTAGACTTTATTTCCAGGTTAGACACTATATTATGTGGCACGACACTGGAAGAGAGCCTATCAACAGAATAAACATAGAATTACAATTCTGTGATTCCATGCTGGGTTAAGCCGCAATTCCAAGAATGGACTATAAAAAGAAAACAGCTGCTTGGATAATGGACACAGTTCTGTCTGATATAAATGATGAATTTCTTTATAATATGTTGTTGAGAATCAGAAAGCTTATCACAATACCTTATAGAGGTGATAAATGAAACTGATTGTATGAGAGTCAAGATGAGAAAGTTTATTGCACTAAGAGTAAGTGAGTGTACGAGGTTTAACAGCCCGTTGATGAGGTCATTTGGGCCCATAGTTAAACAAAATTTAAAACACACTCACATAGTTAAAATTAAACGAGATGGGTAAAATGCTAAAATAACAGTAAAAAGTACGGTATAAAAGCCTTTAAATGTCATAAAATGTCTAAAATGTAAAAACCACAATAAATTAAAAGGAAAAACAAGTCTGAGGTTCAAAAAGTTAGAACATTAAAACATGTACAAAATATCTGAAAGTCTAAACACACATGTCAGACCTGTTTTTCCAAGTCAATTTCGGCGACGAACTGTAGTCTTGCCTACAGATATCGGGTCGTCACCTAGAATAGAGGCTAGCGTAGACCCCAGACCAATAGACCGGCGCTCACAAGTGTATTGCAGACAATCCAGTAATACATGTGTGACAGACAGTTGGATGTCACATGTAGGACAGACTGGCACCAGGTCACCACGCAAAAGGTAGCCATGTGTGGCACGTGTGTGCCCTACCCTCAGGTGGTTAGAATAACTTCGGCCCGCCTGGAATCCCTGCAGGTCAGCTAGGGTTGAACGCCGTCCTTAACTGTCCGCAATTGAGTGCCTGCCAGCACTTCCCACGAGTGCTGCCGTACAGTTAATAAGTGCCGACGAAAGTACCGCCGCACATCTGTATAAGGCAGTGTACACGCTGATAATCCCAGCAAGCGACATGCAGACTTAGCAGCTACATCTGCCTCCTCATTGTATTGCACTAAGATTATTTGAGGTTATTTAAAACATAAGTGCTTCCTGCCCGTTCCTGCTGCCGGCAGAGCTCAGGCCCCAACCGACATATCTTACCAGTCACGCCCACACCCAGACTTTCGGCAGGCACGACACTGCCCTCGACCAGCCTTTCACTGGCAGAATCTCCCTTGTGCACACGGTGGACTAAACCATCGAGCCTCTTTCCCAGGTGGCACAATCCTTGGCATCGCTGCTGAGTAGTGCCCCATTGGTCCAGGTAGGATGATGTACGCCATCATGCTTTGTACTTCTGCAGCAGTTTTGCCGATCTTGACGGCCCTTGCCCAGTTGCCCTTCTTCTTGGTGTGTTGAAGGGCCATCCTGCGCACCTGAAAATGACCTACTGGGTTCCATGGCCACCTCCTTGGCACATCTTTGCAGCCACCTTGCTCTTGGTGAGTACAGCAACAGACCCCGCCACATCCAGTCTAATCACGGTCACCGCTGCAATCGTGTTCACTTGTACTCAGCACAGCTTCTCCTGCATCCTGCCATCCTCAATGATGTCCTCCATTCTTCTGTTCACAGCACTATGTGCCACCTGATTGGATGGCTCAGATGGTGCCTCCATGATCCACGCCATCGGTTCTCGCGTGTTCCTCACTTGCTTGTACGCTTCCCTGTTGGTGGTCCTCCACGACATATCCTGGTTGGCTACATTCCCGACACATCCCTCCAGGGGATCCTTGACTATGTTCCTGAACTGTTTGTCTTCCCCAAGACGTACATTTTCATACTCCAAGACAGGTGCAACTGTCGCCTTCGGCCACTGGGTGCTCCTTCCCCAGGTCCATACTATCCTGTCCAGCCTTGGCATCCAGTTCTTTGACGCTCCTGTCAACTCTTCCTTCCAGGGTGCCAAGACGTTCCCCGTTGTCCTCCACGACATCCACACGCTGGCAGAGGTCTCCCACCTTCCTGTCAAGTTCTTCCACGTCTTCAGTCCTACCGATCAGTTCCTTGTTAATCTTCGCCAGAAGTTCCATCTTCACCTCGGACATCTCTTGCTTTGTCTTCTCCAACCCAATTTCCATGTCTTTACTACGCTTCCCAACATCTTCAATCTGGATTTTATTTCTTGCATTGCGGATTTGCATTCGGCGTCTATTTCGTCCATTTTTGCCAATAATTTTTCCAGCATTGCCATCATCCTGGTTTCCAAATCTCCCTCCATCATGGCGTTCACGTTGTACTTCTGACAACTATGTAGCAAATGGCAGTTCAACGAATCTCACTACTGACACCAGTATAACAAATGAGAAAGCACCAGTTACTGCTAATCACACTTTATTGCCTTCTAGTCAGTGTAGTGCTAACGTTACACTTAGATCACTTTTGTACAAACTTAGAGCAACAGAATAACTGTCAAATCGAATCACAATACAGAACTGTCAGATTACAACTCGCACTGAACTGCTACTTGGCATGATTCACAGGCACATCCACTGAATGCTTTGTAAATTTTTAACTAACTCCAATACTTAACCACAAGAACGACTGGAACAACTTCCTCTCTGAGACCACTTGTCCCATCCAGGTGTCGTTACTGCAATACCTAGCCACTTTGTGGCTTAACCTGCAAGATGTGAATGAAGGAATGATCTACTGGGGAATGTAACAGGGAGTGTAGGGGTTCTGGGGTTTTTATCCCATTGGGGAAGGTTGCTTAGGAGGGATTGGTCCGCAAGCGGATTGTGCCCGCCTATCGACTGGCCATGTCCACGTTCGACCAATCAGGTGGCATGCTAATCCTCCCACAAGGTTCAAGCCAGCAGTCATGCCATGAGGTGAACTCTTTATGTTTAATTCGCCCCATTTTGGTTATGGGATTATGTCGCTTTTCCCATCTCCAAACTATCCAAGTGGACCTAATACATCCCTCAGCAGTATGAAGGATGGTAATTGGCACAGCTGTCTCTGGTCATATGTTCCCAGAGAGTTTATCAGTGGATTCGCAGAGTCTGGAGTTTGTTGTACATTGATTGAGAGCGCATTCTTATTACGTTGATAATGTGCGGAATGTTGGAATGTTCATGGAGGATATGGTCAGGGAATCTCCAACCAGTACCGTAAATCGTCCTTAGTACCCGTTCTGCAATGTCTGGAGTCTGATGAAGGTGGAATTTGCCGACATTGCGCAGATCTCAGATCTGTAGAGAACCAAAAGCAGGATATTTCAGGCGGAGAGGCATGGTTTTGGAACTGAGAATGGGATATAACTGCCAGAGAGCGGCATGCCCGTGTAGCACTTTGCCCCTGATGTGATGTCTATACGTAAGCCTCTGGTACAGCGTGACCCTAAGATAGTTAGCCCTATTCACCCAAGGGATTCGACAACTCTGAAGCACGACGTCCCATGGGAGCCGGTTAGCTGTGGTATTAGCCAGGAGAAACACAGAGCTTTTCTATGGGTTGATGGACACAGGCCAGGTCTCGCACCATTTGTCAATGGTGCAGAGATGGGCTTGTACCTGCTGGTAACTGTAGCGGGGAATTCTGTTTGTAGTGGAGATCATGAGATTCTCCACATACTGGCATGTGTGGAAGTTGGGGTGTATGGGGATGTCGGCCATGTAAGCAGCAAAGAGTGCCAGCGACAGTACACTGCCTTTGGAGACTCCAGCATCAATGGGCCTTTCTCCTGAAGATGATTCCTTCACCTTCACCCAGAAGCTACGTTCCTGAAGGAAACCAGCCACCAAGTAAACATATGGAGGGGGGCTTTCGTGCTCAATGTGCTTGTAGACAAGCCCTTCATGCCAGGTGGTAGAGAATGCCTTTTTCATGTTCAGCAACACTGCCACCATTTTAGCCCTCTCCTGGTGTGCCAGTGAGGCTTTTTTGGCTACTCTCAGTAGTTGCTCAGTCGTGGAGTCGCCATATTGAAAACCAAGCTGATGTTCCGCTAGGAGGCCTTTTTGCTCTAGATGAGGTCCAAGGCGGGTCAGGAGCAGCTTCTCGAACACTTTCAAGACAACTGGCAGGAGGCTGATAGATAGGCAGCTAGATGGGAAAATCGGATTCTTCCCAACTTCAAAACGCATACCACATGTACCCCTTCCTCCCTGCACCCACACAACCAGGTCCCTTATATAGTGTTCCCTACAATGAAAGAGTTCTGGAAGTGGAATACTCTGGAGTGAAATAGGGGAACAGTTCTAGATGGAGAATGACACACAAGAGCTACTGTTTCCATATGCTCTATTGTCCTGCTGGAGGATGGGTCATTAAGGCAGGTAAGCACCTCCAGCCCGTTCCTGCTACTGGCAGAGCACAGGCCCCAGCCAGCATATCTTACCAGCCACGCCCGGACTTTCGGCCAGCGTGACAGTATGTATAACTATATATGTATATAATAGGTGTAATATATACGTATATAGTAGTTGTAATTACATTGTGGGCTGCCTCCATAGCGCAGTTGATAGTATGCTTGCCTCTGGCGTGGAGGACTCGGTCTCAATCCCCAGTACCAGCATGGGGATTTTATCCCCTCTGGGACGTCTGGTGCACTCAGCCTCGTTAGGTCCTGGGGCGACCAATTGAGGAGTTACTTGATGTAGAAGTAACAGCCCCAATTCGTGAAGGTTGCATAACTGGCCTGGAGGGCTCGGGGCACTGACCAAGTCCCACCCTCCAGTACTGCACCCCACCAATGATGCCTGTAGTGGGCAGAGGTGGGGGACGCAGCAGCTGGATGGCAAGCCTTGGCCCTTCATGGGCTGTTGCACAAGGTTTTTTTTTTTAAATTACATTGTAAACTGCTTTGTAAAATGTCTCATGTACAGTTTATAGATACTGACCCATGTCTAATACTTGTAACCCAAAAGTCTACAGACAATAAAGATATTAATGATAAGAAAATCAGATTAGTTACACCCCATCACTGAGGTCTTATTTGGCTTATTTTATTTCTCCTTTTTCCACTTTTCTTATGCAAAGATCCTGGTTCCTTTAATGAATCCCAGTAATTTCTTCACTAAGTTTGTCATTTGAAGGCTTTCCTTTGAATGGCCAAAATCTAGGAATTCTTGTCTCCTACTGACTAATCATCACACTCAAAGATTATAGGACAGGCCGATTCTTACTCTTCATTATATAATTTCCAACTGGGTTAGTCCTTATTTATTCCCATTATGTGTAGGTGTTTCTTCAGATGGCAGTATCCATTATTAGTCCCACTGTCGCTCTGATTTGAATTCTTATTAGTTGCAGTGCACTAGCAGTCAGTGATGGAGAAATTGACTTCATTAATACCTTATGTTTATGTCCATCAGTTGGATAAATCGTGTTTGATGTCTTTCAATTATCCACATATTGATAATCAATTTTGATGTGCCTTTAGTTTAATCCTTTCACTGCTGAGATATTTTGCCACATATGTAATTCTTCCTCTTAATTCCTAAACCAGTTTTCATATACCTTTCTGAGGCACCTCAGCCGAAGCAATTCAGATTGCTGTGATGGTTAAGGCAATACACAATAAACTGGCCATTCATTCAAAGTTAAACGATGCAAGTTTGAATCCCAGCAACTTCAATCAAATGTGCCTGTGGTAAAGGAAGGGGAGGGCTCAAGCAAAATAACCAGTGTAATAGTATGCTTGGAAGCTGATGGTGTTACAAAAGAACACTACAGTTTTATTGTAAAAATTTAATATTTTTACAATAGGAAAGGGCCGCAACTACTTGAATTCAATTTATTTAGGTTAGCATAACAAGGAAGTGCAAAATATCTCAACAGTGAAAGGGTTCAATTTCCCATTGTCTATGTGACAACAAACGCAGTGAAAGGGTTAAACAGTTGTTCAATTCCTTTATTAGCTATGGCATCTGCTATCTCATTGCCCGCTATCTCCTTGTGCCCTGGCACCCATCCTAGTGTTACCACAGGCCTAGTTGTCGACAGGCCCTTTAACCCCACTCACTCCTAGTGTTCTCATATTGTGTTTTGCACGTTGCAAAGTCCTGTAGACAATCCTGATGAACTTTGAGTTGATTGTGTAACTTGAAAGTGCTTTAAAGATTAAAAGATTCTTGGGTTACCAGTCATGTAATCATGCTGAATGTAGCATGTTCTGTATTTGTTGTGTGGGTTTGTAGATGGCGTGGATGTTGTGTTTTCAGAGAACTTTCTCAATGCGATCAGTAATACCTTTGACGTATGGCAAATATGCTTTATTCTTCTCTTTAGTGTCAATTTGCTTCAGTGTAGATCAGGGCTTCCTTCTCGGGCGTAAGGCATGTTCAGCAAAAGATCCAAAAGAACTACTCTCTTCTGCAAGTGTTTACAGAATTCCGTGCTCGCGTGGCTCTGTCTATATAGGGACCACTCAACACACGGTAAACACATACATTACAGAACACAAAAGATGTTGCTATTTGGGAAAAACAGAAAAGTCTGCAGTTGCAAAAACATGCATTACTAGCACCAGAGGAACACATTATACAGTATTTAGATACAGCTATCCTGTCTTCCACGGTTCATTATTATGACCATTTAAGTTGCAAAGCCACAGAGATTTTCAAACAAGATAACTTCAATAAGAAGGAAGAAACAAAGTGCTTAAATAAAGCTTGGCATCCAGCATTACAAAAAGCATGCAAAAAAACCTGACCAGAGACAAATTCAAGATCATTTGCCATCAACAGCCTCAGCCACACTAAACGCAAGCCCATCGACAACAATCCCAGACAATGGAAACAGCCCCCACTGTAGCCCAGCCCACGCAGCAGCCGAACCAATAAACAAAGACCGGACCAACTGTCAAATGCCCACACATACTAAGCATATAAAACCTCTGAAACCTAACGGCTCTGTATCAGTTGTCACGAGACTAGCAGAGTACTACGGTCACACCAATGAGGATGTTCAACACCGCTTCGAATGAAACATCTGGAAAGAGAATTTCCACTAGACCATGGCCCAGAAGCCTGGATAATCATTTTCTATTTTAATGTTCACTATTAGTAGACTTTCAGGTTCATTTGACCTGCTGTATGGTTAGCTGTGTCATCAATAAAGCATGCCACTGACGTAACCCGAGAGCCACACCAAGGCTCTAAGCCGCAGTGAGCCAGACCAAGGCATGATTGGGCAAATCCTGCCAGTGCCTGGGTTAGTGTGTGAATACAATTCAAGTAATTGATTCTTGCAGACCACACCTGTATTAGCAGTTCCTTCTATGCATGAACAGTAGTAACAAGATGGAGACCTTTGTTGACAATCTACAATGATTGCAGGGTTGCAAGTGTTTACATCTTCTCCTAAACCTCTTTAGTCATTTTTATTGCATTCATCTCAGTTTCTTAAAACTTGTTTTGGCCATAGGATATGGAAGTTTAGCCTAAAAGAGAAATGAAAATTATGACTTACTTAAAGGACCTGACAATCCATGCATGCAGTTCATGTTTCTCAATTGTACTGTCCTTGTTCCTATCAATCTTCTGCAACAGGAGCTTCAGTCGTCGCTTTGCCTCTTCAGGCTCCAATTTGTCAAATTCTTCTGCTTGCTTCAAGCTGCCTGTGGAAGAGATTGATTACCATTAAAGGCATTTTGTATTGAGAAAGGTGTAAATTTGATTCTAAATGTACATAGCAGCTGAAACATTTGCAAATCCACAATTTTTCAAGGATGTTATACTGGGATATTCTTTAGAAAGAGTCAAGTGCTGCAGGACTCTTTCTGAAGAAGAGCCGATTATTTTTGATGACTTGCATTTTCTCTCTTTTGAAACAAATATTGTACTCCTCTGCATAAAGGCTGTAAGATGAGCATGTATTACTGTTTTCTTTATTTAAAGTAGCTAAATCAACATAAACTTCTATCACATATGAATAATGTCAGTAGAATGAAACTTTTTTCTATAAAAGCAAATTTGGATCACAATACAATATGTACAAGGTACTTCATACCAATTTGGAAAAATAAACATTACAAATTGCTTATAGATATATCAAGATTTTTGTCATCAATTTTAAAATTGTCCTCTGAACTGACATTAAAAATAATGCCCCAGTATTCTACACTTATTTGGTTGAGCAGATGAATGAAATGTAATGAAAGTCCAGAACATGGAGACATCAGTTTTGATACCTCTAACTTACATGGAGTTCAAGCTAGTTTAATTTACACCATTTTTAGATTTTGTTCTCTGAATCCCAACGAAAATGATCACCAATGGTAAAACCAAATTGATCAAGATAATTTATTAGCAATTAAAACACTTTTTTAAAAACAATGAATTTTTCTTCTATTCCCCAACATCGGTGAAATCCAAAACTTTCTCTATCCTTGGTTACTCATTGCTTCTGAAATGCTTTTTTACAATCTTTAAGCTTCCAATCTCAGTGACTCTTATGCCAACATACTTTAGACTGTTACTGTGCTATGCCTGTACATGCCAATTTGACCTTAAGGGGAATTGTATCCCAGACCAATAAGGTTGTTTCCTGCTTGACAGCTATATATGCTTTCAGCCTTAAAAGTAACTGGAATCAGGACTGAAGAGGATTTCTGTCTGATTATGTACATAAAATAGTTTTAATTTCGGAGCTCTCATTTGTGTCTTACCTAGCTAGCCTAAGAAATGGCACTGGTCAGTGTGAATGCAAAGATTAAAACATATCGCTCAAAGCTGTTATCAGCCAAGACATTCTATAGCCCTTTAACATCTATCCAAACTAGTCATTCTAGATTCTACAGTAAGTTTCAAGCAATGATATTGATTGAAACATCATGAAACTACCAGAAGTGTTATATGCCTAATATCAGACCTGTGATTGTGAAAATCTTCAAACATTGTATTCTAAATGCATCATGCTTTCAGCAGTACATGCACAGATGTGACGGCTGCACAGAGCCTGAGAAATGTCACAGCTTTGCTTTAAGATAATTAAAAATAACCTCACAATTATAATGTACAAACCTAACATTGCTTCATGATCGAACTCCGAACGATGTTGTCCATCAACAAAGTGACTTTTATCTCTTGGACTATAAGCACCATCTTCTTCCCTTTCTTTCCCTTTCTGCTGAGTGTGAACGTGTGGTGAAGCCGGTGTGCACTCACTTAGGATTAGGTTAGTTAATAGAATAACAAACACGCTATAAGAGACTGCCAATTTTCCCCACATTGTCCCTAGGTGGATAAGTTCCCACACAAAAAATCAAAAACACTTCCGATTAACTACACAAACACTCAAACAGCTCCCATTACGTTTAGAGCAACCGCTCAACAGCTAGTGTCATTATTTTATACCTTGCCTTGCCACAAGCAAGCTATGCAAATCCCTGGTTCCCCCTCCGCCAAGCGTTAAGCCGGTCAGGGGTATACTTATTTTAGTGACGGCGTTTATAAGCAAGCGAAATCTAGCGATTCAATTGTTCCATTCTCGAGAGTAAATAGCTCGGACTTCCGTAGCTAGCAGTACAACACAACTTGTATTATGAACAGCAACGATCCGCCACTGATGCCTCAGTATCCATTACAGAAATGGCGCGGTATTAGATATTTATTTAGCCGCACCAAGGAACTCAAGGAAAGGATATCAAATTTTATTTTAAGATGATCCATTTATGCTAAAACAAGCTACACCTATTCAAAAACTACTTCAGGCTAATCTAACCTGAAACTCCAAATCATGGAACCTGTGTATACAAGAAATTGCATAAAAATGTACCTATTAATGTGCTGAAAGTCCGTACCCCAAACTCTCTACACATCAGTTACGTCTGACATACGCAATAGAAAGATCTGTTGTGGCATTTCCTAAAGAGATTGTAGGTATCCTATCGACTATCCTAAAAACTGATAGTCTAATAAGACATTCTGCTTGCAATAACCCACCTAAAATCGCTTAGCATTAATTTTATAATCAGAATAAGAAACACGAGAAAAAGATTAGATTCTTAAAGTAAGGAAGAGGGACATTTTAATTTCTCAGGGGGGAAATGGACATGTTGTACTTATATTATTTTCTTTCTATTTATCGATAAACTATTCTTACAACACCTTATTCTCCTACCTAGCAACTGTAGGCATTTGCAGAAATTGTTTTATCATATAGGAACTAGCTGAAATACCTGGCGTTTTCCGTGATTTGACGATTTTATCCCAGCAACTTTTAGGCACGCTGGATACTATAAAGAACCCAAATTAAACAAAATAAATAAAACACTGCAAAAGCAGCGTTGAATAACCGTAAATACCACAAGAAGAAAAGTAGGTAGAAAAAGCTGTGTGAATGTAAGACGTTGCATCTCTGTCAGTCAAAACAGAGAATTGTATGAATTCTTTGTAGAAAAGGTAGTGTGGAGAGAAATGTGATTGTGTTTCGTAAAAGAAATGTCAGTAAAGATAACTATGTAAATGTAATGCGATGTATTTCAGTTTCAAACATATGGAACATTGTATGAGCTGTTTATAGAAGGGGGAGTAGAGAAAGAAATATGATTGTGTTTCATAAAAGAAAAGTGTAAAGCAAATCGTGTGAATGTAATGTATTGCATTTCTATTTCAATCACAAATAATTGTATAAATTGTATGTCGAAGGGGATTAGAGAAAGAAATGTGATCGTTTTTCGTAAAAGAAAAGTGAATAGAGAAAACTGTAATATGTGGTATTTCTATTTGTCATAGAAAATTGTATGAATTGTATGTTGAAGGGCGAGAAGGGAAGGATATATGAGTTTAATACTACAAAAAGCTAGTAGAAAAAAAAAAACATGTGAATATTACGTTCTATAGTAAAATGGATAGAATAAAAACTTTCTCCATGAAAAAATACATGTATGCGCCGAATTTTACGGTGACCGGTCATATGGTTTAAGAGTGCATAAAGAACAAACATCCGAAGAGGCAATTCTCATACAACATTACCAATTTCGATTTTTCGGCTGTTCCTTTGGTTTTTTTTTTTTTTTGCTAATTTCCTTCTTTCTTTTCTAAACCATCCCAATAACTAGGCGAACAAAACGAAATAGAAATTATTCAAATCAGTTGTCATTTTAGAGTTTTAGCGAGACTAACGCTCTTAAAAAATGATTTTGTTGCTTAACGACGCAATCAATTGCCAGGATCATATCAGCGTCGCCGGTGTGCCGCAATTTCGTCCCTCAGGAGTTATTTTACATGCCAGTAAATCTACTGAAATGGAACTGTCGTTTTTAAGCACACTTAAAAACCATCGGTCTGGGTCAGATTTGAACCCGTGACCTTGGGATCAGCAGGTCAGCATCTGATCCACTGAACCACCCAAACCGGCAAGGCTAAAGCAGGGCAATTGATTTTTATATACAGAGTGAATCAGAATAACACACACACACACACACACACACACACACACACACACACACACACACACACACACACACACACACACACACATACATATATATGTATTGTCGGTCTGGATGGCTTAATTGGTTTAGACGCTGGCCAACTGATCCCAAGGTCGCGGGTTCAAATCCGGCCCAGACCGATGGTCAGTATATTTGCTGGCATGTAAAATAACTCCTGCGGGACAAAATTCTGACACATGGCGACACTGATGTGGTCCTGGCAATTGACAGCGTCGTTAAATAACAAATTAAAAAAACGAATAATTTTAAGGCGTGATTCAGGGGTTATATTGGAATATTTCCTTATAGTGAATGTTTATCCGCAAACGCCTTATTATCGAGTTAGAGGTAGGGTTGCCAGTGTTTAAAAGTAAAATTATCGTACCGACCACTCAAAATTATAGATTTGGATTCAAAATTATCGTACATCGTAAACCAAATGCTACAACAATAAATGTATTATCATAACACTTATGAAAATGTAATAGTATTGATGTTTATGGTATCCACTTACAAGATTGATGGCCTCAATCAGTATTACAATTTTAGCACTTATGTTTCTCGCACTGTTCATCTGAAAATTCATCTTCCTCAACTGCTGCAGCATTATGCAAATTTATTAAGGAGATAAACATTAACATCTTCTCGGTGACTTGCAGATTTTCGGACCCACCACATTCTTTCATAAGCTGATACAACCGAATAAGTCCATTTATCGTATCTAGCGCCAATCTGTTTCTAACTCTTTCACAAGAAGTGTTTCTGTGGGGCAATGAAGTCACTGATAATGCAACATCCGCCAGTTCTTTGAAATCAGTATTTCCACCAAGGTGACGTGTGTTTAACAGCACTCTAGAAACTGCCAGGTTCAGGCATGTTCTTTATTTCACACGGAATATCACGTATTACGAGTTTTCTCCACTGATCATCAATTTTCTGAACAGTGCCTTCTTGATTGAGATTACCAGCTCTGGGCACACTGGCAACAAGAGGATAAAGTGTAGGAGGATATGAAATGGTTGCCTTAGACAGGTGGAGACAGGCCATGAGGGCAAAAGTGGTGTCACTATTTGTAATTAATTTCATTTCGTTGGTGTGACAAAGCAGTGAAAATTATATTTCGCCGGTATCGAAATTATCGTACACCCCCATAATTATCGTAGGGGTTGACAGCCATGAGTACAAACATACAAATTATCGTATGCTTCCATAATTATCGCACGGGTTGGCAACCCTGGTTAGAGGGCATGAAACATCGGATTAGATGAAATTCTGTCACATACATCCTTGTTCTCCCTTGGTATTGTAATATCCCCTGTGTTTTGTTTTCTATGCATTTGGTTATCAATAACAGTTATCAGCATATACAACATTGCTCCGTTTATTGCAAGGGCTTACAGTATGACAGCCCATTACAAAATATGCAATGCATACAAGTCCGGCTTCCGTTACTCCGGGCTGTTATGCTGTGGTCTGCTGGAGTTACTTTCTAGACGTTTTGTCCACAACTGCGGCAGACATCTTCAGGGACGCGGTCGTAGTCTCCTCGGAGAAGTTTGGTAGCGTCTGAGATGTTGACTTTTTTTAAGGGAAGTCTGGGTTTATTTCACCCAAGGCTGCTTCAGGGCTTATTTCGCCCTCTTCAGCCAATTATAATTATTTTTATTTTAATGGGATGACTCCCTTTTTTGCCATAGTATTTCTTTTTTCCCTTTTATTATTTATTTTATATATGACTTAACTATTACTTCTTTTTCTTTATTTATAACATACATAGGTTGATCGAGGACTATTCTAGCATACACTTATTTTATTATTATTTTTAATTTGAAATTCACTGGTTGATCGAGGACTATTCCCGACGTCATCGTATCACATCACAAGCTGTCGCAGATGTTCCTGAACGGTTTGCCCTTCTGCAGCCGTGGCCTCATACTCCCTGAGTATAGAAACTATTGGTGAGTCGGTGGGCGTGTTGTACCTGTGGTGGCTTATATTATTTGGATCTATTATTTTTTGTCTGTGTGGTCGTGATTTGGCGTTGCCGATGTATTTTGCTTCATTTGTTTATAGTTGAAGAAGAAAACACATCGCCCCTGACTTTCATCAAACAGTTTTGGGAGAGTTATACATTTGATTCATCATCCTGATGATGGGAGAGATGCACACTCCCGAAACGTCGATGGCTCATCACTACACCTGGCTCGAAGTCCGAGAACATCTTGAACAATATGCTGCTGCCGCTGCTGCTAGATTTTATTGATAGTATAACACACCGCTGGTATTTATGAGTGTCGGCAGACTTTTTTCCAGGCGGGGGGGGGGGGGGGGGGGGGGGAGGGCACATGTTGGAAGTTTGCAATCAGATAATATTAAATCATTATTTTATTGTCAAAATGTATATTTGTTGCAGATAACCATATTAATTTGTACTAAATAAAAATTGTTCTTTCCGTCGAAATAAAAATGATAGTTTAATAGTAATTGGTTGCACATTAAGTTCACCAACTTCCAAGGGGGGGGGGGGGCCTCTACAAAATAAAGATAAACTACAGGAAAATCCTTGGCATCTATGGTTGTGCGTTCTAGCATACGACTGAGCTGTTGGTCATAACTGTGGATGTCGTTAGCAAGCTACAGTTTTACGTTGAGCTCCCCCTTGTTCGCCATTCATGACAGGCGCCATCTTGAACTTGAGTTACAACCTTAAATGGGTTTTTCTTAAAGATATGATGCATTTAATCTAAAACACAATTAACAATGACTGCTGCACTTTGTTCTTCATGATTAAAACAATTAATTAATTAAAAAATCTCTTGTATGTTAGTCCAAAACATATCTGAATACTACAGTTAGCTGCAGTTCTTCTGAAATATCAGTTGTTTCATCTGCCATAGTAGCATCAAAGTTGGCATCTTTTATTTATTTAAGTATTTTTTTCGCGACACACATCTAAAATGCAGTCTAATAACGAATTCTGAACCGTTTTAGATATACCTTTGAATTCTTTGCTTGATTTGGTGTTCTTTTATATCATTCTTTTATAGACTGATCATAAAATCTACTTGAGAGACATTCCAGGATTTGCTGAAGTGTTAGATTCATCGTGTCCACGTAATGCAAGTTCAAAAGCTCCGCAGGTCCTGATACAATCAATAATTTTGGGCAAACCATTTTCCCTACCTGTTCATTTATGATATCGTATTTCCAGAAAGCTAATTCCAGACCATGATTAAAATTTACCCCTCATTAAATGCTCCAAAAAGGAAAACTTAAGTGCAAGTTTCGTATGCTCGCGAGGATTTGTGCATTGTTCGTGGTGCGTTGCTATTTTTACAGTTCTTCCTGCGAAACATTTCACTTTCTCGGAATGCATAAAAGTCTTGAAATTAATCTATCCTACCCATGACTACATTTGAAGTTTTTTTTTTTTTTTTTTTTTTTTCCTTCTTCAACTTTAGGTAGAATTTAAAAGTATTCTAAAAACACTAGGGGAACTGCATTAGCGTGAGAAAAAGTTTGATGAAATTTCGAAGTTTAACATACACGTCAAAGAGAAGTTTGCTTTTGCCACGGAGAGAAGAATAGCTCTAATATACATGTACAAACATTAAAATGACCAGGTACGTGTGTTTTACCTATTTTGCACATGACTTTTTTGGTCACTTGTATGGTCCCACTATCTTCTTGTCTCACAAGCCTAAAGTGGGACCTTCTCTTTCACGGCATCAGCTTATTTCCGCACAAATAAATATTACACGAAGGGAACAATGCCTGGGGGTTTTAGACCAATAAAACATCCATTGCCCTTCGAAGGGAATGAACACGCGACCTCCGGATCAAGAAACTAAACCACAGAGAACAACAAAGTTTTGCTAGAGATGTGCCAAAAGGCATTTGTAAATATTGCATGTTAGACTAGAGACTGCATACTATTATTTGAGAGATGTAAATTTGTGGTCATTGTTCACTGAGAAGGAATTCTTGAGTTCAGTACATTTTTATTATATTTTTTGTAGGTATATGATGCTTTAAATGAAGGACTGCAACATGCTTTTTCCAATCACGGTGTAAGTAACCAAACAAATTTTGATTTCGAAGGACATAGTATCAATAGTTGAATCGTTTGTTTAATTTCACATCTTATACTCCTGGGTGTGAAACAGAGTGGTCTGTTCTGTAGATGGACAGCAATCATTGAGAGGCAGCTAATTTAGTTAATGTTTGACATCCGCATTGTCGTATTCAACGCTAAAGAAGGATTTACTGCTCGTCTGAACACTAAAATTTAACTGGTGTGATTGTTAAACGCTAGTCAGGGGCGCAACAAGTATAGATTTTCTTTCTTTTGTTTTTTCTTTTTAATTTACTCTATAGAAACGCAATATACCCTACCAACTTATAAAATGCTATATTGCAAGAAAAGTTGAAAATTAAATTGCTAAATGCACGGTTGAAATTTTCTATATTTCAAACTATATAGCATTTCTGCATCTAGTTGTTCAATTGTCCGACAGTTCCGTGCATGTAATCTTTGGTATTTCCAACAGGTTTAATACACAACTTAAACTATATAATCATTTGACAACTTTACTGCATATAGAATAGTGTCACTTATATTTAATTTTTTGCACATAAATTATGAGAATACCTATGTTTAGTAAATAATTCAATCAACATTATTGGAATTAACGTGTCCAAAGAAATCACTGTATAATAACAACTACTTCTACAATTGTTAGAGCCATTTTCGAGAAAATATAAATTTTCAAAAAATTTACCATTTAAAGGGTAGTTTAGGGTGGAGGAATTTTCTTCAAAATCTTCGTGTCGCATCCTTGAAAGATAGTAAACTTAAATACCAACTTTGGTTTTTAACCGACTTTTCCTTTTTGAGTTATGCTGTTCACAGACAGACGCGCGCACAAACCTTTTTTCTGAAAATGCTTTTTTTTTTTTAATCCAGGAGCCTCAAAACATATATTTCCGGTGAAATCTCGACATCGTAATTTTGGGTCGAATACAATAATTCCCCTACTTACTATACATAGTAGAGAATGTAAAAATCCATTTTTACTTATTCCACCACGTGCCTAGTAGAGAAGTTATTGTATTTTAGCCAAAATGAATTCAGCACCGATGCTTTACCGGAAATACGGTTCTCAACTTTATGGTACCCTACTATCCGTGGTACCTACTGTCAAGTGGTATGTGAAAACGTTAGATAATAAGATAAATTATCATTTGTTTTACAGAGAGCAAAAACGTTATAACTGTAGTTTAACTAAATATAAACAACATATTTTACATTATCATAAACTCTGGGATACGATACTCTACACAAATACAAAGAAAGTTAAATTTCTATCCTATAATAAACGCAACTTGAATATATTTGGTTACACAGCAATGGGAAGCATGCTATTTAATTGCAAGATGCATTTACAATTGAGGAAGTAGTGGTTACATTGTAATGGATGATCACGAGATTTTATTTGCTGAATTGTTACATTTTGCGTGGTTTGTGTTACATTAAGAAGAAACAAACCAGAACGCGGATAATTAAAGGACTTGATTCAAAACGTTCAAAGAGGAAAATGAGCTTATAGGTCTCTTTTATAACGCCATTTCAAGGAACGCATGAGGGGTGTCACACTGTAGGAAATTCTACCAGGCTGTTTCCACGTTTGTTTCGACGGCGATATAGAACCGAATAGAAAGCTTGTAGTATTTAATAATGTGAAGTACATAAACAGGAATTTCGGCAGTGCCCTTTTTCTCAGTTGATATCCTTAAGCAATGGAGCGCTAGGAGTACGTCCTATAAAATATGTATTTATATGACTCAATGACAACTTGTAGAGGAGATTTAGCACCTCCACCAAAAGGAGGTGCCTATGTCCCCCCAGGAGGGCGAATGAAGCGAATGGATACGAAAAGTGGCTGGAGCGTTGCTACGTCAGAGTAGAGGGCAGGTTCCCTACATTTTCTCAGAAGCACCCCGGCGGAGACTAGCTCAGGCCGGTCCCTCTCCCACCCTTTCGGGTTCTTACTATCTGGGGGATGAGATTCCCAGAGCACATTTGTTCCCCCTGCCGTGCTGCTGCGACGCTTCCAACCCTCAAAGAAACCTAACGGGATGAAGGGTGAAATGAAATGATTAATGTAACGAAATGGAGGGACAGAAATCATTCCCAGAATTCGCCTGGCGACATGAACGTCGGCAGACTTTTTTCCAGGGGGGGGGGGCCAAATGTTAGAATTTTGCAATCAGATAATATTAATTCATTATTTTGTCAAAAGTTACAGTATTTGTTGCGGATAACCATATAAATTTGCGCTAAATAGAAATTGTTCTTTACATAAAAATTAAAATAATAGTTTAATAGTCAGCACATTAAGTTCATTAATTTCCAAGGGGGGCCGCGGCCCTCCCTTGCCCCCCCTTCGCGACGCCCATGCCTGGCGATCCGGGGAAACCTCCGAAAAAGCCCATGGGTCAGCCATGTGGATCGAACCCTCGACCTCCCGAATACGGACCACAGATTACCGCCTGAGCCATCTCGCTCGGTATGTACAAAATATTTGTACACTAAAACTTAAGTGTTTTTGCCTCCCTGTCTTCAAAATTATACTGGAAAATGGTACAAAACTCTGTCCACTGCTTCTTCTTGTCATGATCTTTGTAATTTTTTGATGCAACAATCCAAATTGAACTCCTGACTTTAATTTCTATGAAATTGCATGTGTCGTATGATGTGTTTTTGAGATCGTATTATCATGTCACATTATATAAACGCTTCCATTTAACTCAACTATTTCAGAACGTGTAGTACATGTCGCACATGAAATCGTATGCATACGTGGGACCTTTAAGTGAGGTGAATATGTAGTTCCACTTTGCTGGAAGCCAGTACTTCACAACTACCCGGTAACAGTAATGGGAAGCAAGGGGAATACACTAAGGTTTACAGCAGCCTGGCAACGAGAACGGAAAGGCACATTATTGATCAGCTTATCAACAGAAAATGGAGGTCGATATTGTGCACTGGGAATTCATTTATTTTTAATTGACCAAAATTATTTTTTCTAGCTTACGACTAGGGTGAGCTCTAGCGGCTGTTTCATGGCATGGCCACCTTGAATACTTTCTAAGGCAGGGGTGTCAAACAGCACTCACCAGGCGTGAAAAATTTTCCCCTATTTTCCCTCCCTCCATGACGATCAAATCGGAAAACGGGAAAAACAAAGCGAAAACCGGTTCTACGAGCGCGTGCTACTGCAGTTAAGGAGGGGTAAATCCCTCTCTTCACACCCTGGGAGTGAGGTTTGACATGCCTGTTCAAAGGAGAAGTCTAATATGCACAACATAGACCTAACATGTCGTGCCCAGCAACAGGAACTAAAAATTTGAAACTTCGCCAAGTCTTCTTTCCTGTTCTCCAGGCCTGGGAAAATTATGGACATTCTCATTTAAATATGTATATTTCAACTTTCTCATTCTGGTTGTTGTTACCTTTGCTGGTGATTGGGTAAAGGTAACGACAGTCCCCAGACATGGAGGACAATTTCTATAGTATGCCTTTTAACTTAAAATTTCCAGTTCTGGAATGCAGAGTTTAGAAAATTTTCAGGCACAAAACTACATCAATGCAGGTGTTTTCAATTGCAATGCCATGGAATATGTCAACATAGTGATGTGCAAACTGAAACAGACACAGTTAATATAGATGTCTAAACTGAGAATATGTAAAATTAGAAAGAAGATAAGGCAGAGGAAGATGAAGTTGGAGGAAGAGTTTAGGCTAAGACTTATTGGGATGTTGTCAAAAGTTTAAAGGAACTGTAACAAATTGCTCTATGAATCTGTTGAAAAAAATTGAGTAGTTTGCTTATGGCTCTACAGGAAAATAATACCAATCAAATACAAACATTCAAGAAGAAAATGAAACCAATTAAAATGAATCGTAGTGTATTACAAAGGTTGCTTCCTTTGCCGGCATTATTCAATATTTCTGATCACATTGTGGAAGAATTGTCTGAGAATACTCTAACAGAAAAATATGATTATTTTACTCTCTGGTAAAAAAAGACCAGCCAAATCTTACAGTAATGTGTTTTGCTGACAATACTTTCAATACTTGACAATCTTTGGGAAGAATTCAGAATCTGCTGCTGAACTGGCGAAGATTGCTGTAGATAGGTTTCAAGAGATAGGCTTGGACATCAACACCTCAAAATCAATTTGCCTGTCTATTAAAAAAGGCAAACTTATGGACGAAAATATATTATTCTATGGAGATTGCAAAATTACTTCACACTGCAATGGTAACCCAATTTGCTGCTTAGGGGTGAATTTTACCAATGAACTAAAGCTTGATACCAAAGCATTACTAAACAAGGCTCGAAATAAAATAGAAACACTTTTCAATTCACCATCTGAATCTGGAGTGAAAATGAATCATCAAATTATGTCACGGCATACCAACCTGCCAAACAAAGCAAAAGTTCAATCCATACCTAGGGAAAGGGACTCTCAGTCATGGATCAAGCTACCCCACAAAGGAAAGGGTGTGGAGCTTTTCTAGGAACATTTACCAGGGAACAGATGGATAAGAGACCACAAAGGATTATCCTTTACAGAACAGAAAGAAGCTATCAAGATGACTGCAAACATTTGTGCAGTCCACTCTCTGCACGGTAGGTCCTAGAAGAACACCCTCTGTCAGCGTTGCCACAGAGAGCATGAAACACTTGCCCATGTCCTGGGCACCTCCCACATCGAAAAGTTCTTCGAAACCATCGTCATCACTCCATCCAACATCTGATAGCAAACTCTGTGAGAGAGCATGGCTACATGGTATTCAAAGTAGTCCAGGTGGAAATAGTAAGCGTATAGACATTGAGACAGAATATTAGAAGACCCCAATAGAAAATCGTTCATGTAAATGTTTGTTAAAAGTGTATAAATATTAGAATTGTTTGTGTTCCATAATAAAAATAGGAGACGATAATTGGGATCACTTCCCTAACGAGAAAGAACTATTTGCGCGGATGAATACCGCGGATGAAGATGAAAAAGGCGGTGTGTTGCGTCAAAAGGACGCCAAGAAATAGTTCACTAGCGTCAGTACCTCCGAGGTAGATGGACGTATTTTTATGTGTACGCGTCATGAAACAGTAAAAGTGAATTCATTAAGTATTTAGAGACCTTTAGTTAAATTTTGGCGACGTTAGGGAAGTTGTTCCACTAACATAAGACTTTTTAATGTGATGTGATTTATAAATTGTGAACAAGAAGGTGTAAATAAAATGTGTGACTAAAGTTGGACCCAAGTGTATATGCATTCCATCTGTTACCACGACCTTGTAGATAGAAAACGAGTCTCATAGCTCAGCCGATTTCATTAAAAACAGCATCAACATGATAGCTTACACATCTAGTAAGGAGTTAGCACTATACCTGACCATATGCTTTGAGATGCACAGTGACCAGCCAGATGAAGTGCACAAAGGAAAAAAAAGCCATATATGAACCCACAATACCATACTATATGGAAAAATACCAGCTCAGCAATATCTCTGTACACATAATAATGACTGGCACTCGAACTACAATTCTGAAACGCCTAGTACAACTGTTGACTTCCCTAGGGCTGGGCAAGAGATGGCTACATAACATTACCATCATAGCAATATCGGACTCCATAGCCATTTTAAGAAATCATTTATATAAAGGTTTAGGAAGCCCCCTCCCCCTTTCTTGTTGTATTTTTATATACTTTATTTTAATTACCGTATATGTACATGTATTCATTTTGACTTTCTTTGAATTATTATTGTAATAATTTTATTTTCTTTGACTTATTACATAAGTTTTATACCGCCTTTGTACATGTTCATCCTACATCATTTTGTTTTTGTATACTTTGCCCTTGAGGCAGCCTCCTCATGGGGAAAGCAGTTGAATTAATATAATTACTTAGAAACTAAGCTTTACTTATTCTACATTTAAGGTGGAATATACAGATAACCACAGTTTTGTGATTCTTCAATCACATTATTAGACCACATACATAACTATTCATCCATTTATTTTTTATTTTATTTAACTATTTATAAATCTAAGATAACTGAAGCCTAGTTTCTAAATATTTATAATATACTTGTTGGTTTGTATTGCTTCACTGTTATAGCTTCAGTTTTTCATTGAATACCTGTATGTTTTTATAGTAAATACATAATGATGGATGTACCTACTATTTTACTCTGTGGTACTTTCATCCATCAGAAGAAATATAGGCTGTTGGGTCAGCTTCATTAGTGGAATCAAATTTTCCATAATCCCATATAACGTCATCCTTTGATCCATTCATTATGTTAGATATTCCAGTCTTCTTAAAACTCTTAACGATTACCTTTTTGGTGATCAGAGCCCATGCCTGAAGAATCAAAGAGCACTTTTGTTCCATGGTGGGCCTCTTAATGCTTCTTTCTTTTGTCAGATCTAAGAAATTAGATGCCATCCATTTCTGTAAAATGGTGAGATGATCTTTAAATGGTTTGTTAATGGAAATGTCTTTTGGTTGTAAAACCAATGTAAGCCCACCTGGTATTATGGCCTGAATTATGTTGAGATGGCATATTTCATTTTTCACAGGCTCTGTTAAATGACTGCAAAAACTGTAAAGAACTAGAGCTCTCTTATGCAGCAAAGTACTATGACATTGATCCCATGCAACTTTCTTTCATCAGTTATGTTATCTATCCTTTATGTTGCACTTGTACAAAAATACCAAGGCTACACCTTGGCTAAAGTTTTCCTTTTAAAAATCATAATGGGTAGCAGTTTTCTATCACCTGGTGTAATTGCCAACATTCTAATACAGCAAGTTTTTCTGTCCTCATTTTAATTCACCCTCTGAACACATTATGCAGACTTTGCAGTATATAAAAAAAAAATAAGCCTGATCTGCATTTTGAATTGCAATAGAAGAAAACCATGCTCTCTTCTTGCCTTGATCACAAATTGGTGAAATTCTAATATTTTATCTGTGTAATCACATGGTAGATGCTGAGCCAATATGGTTCATCTTTAGAGGCCAAATCCCTGTCTTTGAATTAAGCAAATGGCCCTACCTAAGTTTGCCTTAAATTCTGCATTTATTACACTGTGCTCTTTTGCTGCTCATTCCTTTATCTACAGCATTTCATGAGTCACAGCAATGCCATTACCACGCCTGAACTCCATTTCATAATCAAGCACTTTTTCAATGTCAAGATTTTTCCCCCACTTTGGGTCTTGAAATGATTCAACTAGAAGACTTCACTGTCTTTAATGCTACTTTCTGGGTCCTCTCCAACAATTAATTTCAGTTCCATGTTAAACTGTCTCTTCACATACTTAACTCCATTTTCATTTATTAAATTAACAAATGGAAATTTAAATGATGCTGTGTAGCTATGATTTTTTTTTTGCCCCATTGCATAGCTGATGCCTGCTGACTTGTTTTTGGTCCAGCCAGAAGGGTGAGTGGACAGGACAGATGGAGCTAGCGCCAATTTTAAAAAAACAAGATATGTGTTAAAAATAACACATGTGAGGTCCCAAAATCTGTGCAGGGGGAAATTGTGCAAGTAAATATGGTATGTTAACCTCAACATTCCATGCTCTTAGTATAAACTCATCAGAAAGAAAAGCATAACCACTTAACCTTAAAAAGTACATTACATAAAACATAGGAAACTATAAATATTTTGGAAATGGTTAATTTCAAAAAAGTTTTGAATTGAAATAAACTGTTTATTTTAATTTGATAAATATTTTTCCTGCAGTAAAATGTCTTATCCCTTAATGCTTGCTATTCACAGAAAATTTAGCTGAAATGAAAAGGACATCACAGGTATTCACCATTAACATTTAATTTTCCTAGCCACTTTCTCAAACTTAGGATACTTTAATCAAAATCATCTGAGCAATGTTTAAAAACAAAACAATAATAAAAATTCCTTCACATAAAGGAAATATTCTGAAAACCATTGCCTTTCATTTTTAAAAGGTAGTGGACTTAAGCATAACATTTGTTACTTATCTGTTATTTCATCTAAAGTTCATATTCTAATGTTCATATTCTCTCTCTCTCATATGTGCACGCACACAAAATTTTTCCTGCCCCATTCAGCAGACACAAAATTTAATTATTTCCAATAACACTTTAATATTCAATTCCTAGATCAAATGTTGTGCTGCTTCTAAGCTGTAGAGGAAGTAAGAAAATACAGTTGTGAGAAATTACTTTCTAATTGACGTTCCTGCTGCCATGTGGCCATCTTAGTAAGTTGGCGCCATATTTATTTGCCATATCTGCAATAGCTGAATTCCCACGTTATCCAATGTCCACAAGATATAAAAGAGTTCTGAATATACTATAGCACTTAGAATGATTAAATTCTTACCGAATCACTCTGTATAATACTATCAAACACAATAAATGCTCAGTACAGACAACTGAAAATGCATGTAAATTTCTACTGAACCCATCACTGTTGCAATGCCAATGATGTCATACCTCTGACGGTAATGCATTCTTAATACCTAACTGCTCAGGGACCTGATGAGCTCCTGTCAGCTGGTCTTGTGTATCTTGTTGTGAGATGATTTTGGCACATTTATGCTCTGGCCACTGCAATTTTATGCATGATTACCTTTTCATTGTCAGAAATCCAGCATTAGCTAACAACAACCTTTTCAAATGGGACCCTGCTCTTCTTGGTCCACTGTGTGACAACCTTCTGTTGGTTTGTCACGTGCTGACAGTCATTTCCCTAGCACATCTTCAAGACTCTCTGCAACTGCCTGACTGTCTTGTAGAAGTCCTGGCTAACAACAAACAAGCAGTCGAAAGAGTTTTGAAGTTTTTTAACCAAAGACAAACACGAACCTGAGGGTTTAAAACTTTAAATACCAAAATTTCATACTTTTTCATATTTTTATAACTGTTTTAATTCTGATTTTGCCTCTTTATTCGGTATATTTATGTATATTTGTTTTCGTTTTTTACTGGTACTTTTATTTTATATTGAAATTTATCTATGATTTTTGCCATGACCAGTTTTTTAAGATGACAAGTAGCTGAGCATCCTTAAACCTACATTATCAATCAATCTGCCAGATGTAATTTCTCACTGACAGTCAAAGGTTACTTATAGTTTCTAATAATTATTGAGCATCACTAAATACTGTGATGTTAACCCTCACTTGCAGAGTGCTAGGTTTGTTTGTGGTTCTTAGGAGAGGGAGAGAGAGTTTCTGCTATTATAAAGTTTATAAAGTACTATTTGATCTCCCAGCATTGTACGGGCAAAATAGCAGGGCTCACCATTCACCCACCTTTCACCTGCCTGCCGGTATATAAGTTGACAAGCTGCTACATAGCGGCGCAGTTTGCCTGTGATAACGACCACGACAAGATGGTCGAAACGTCGGCATTTTATAATTTGACGCGGCAACAACCGGATAGCCAAGATATTTTAAACGATGGCCATGGAAGCTTGAGAGAATACAAAATAGCTGCAATAAGTAAGGGGTTGAAAACAAGGATTAGGGATGGTTTTTGAAAGATAGAGAGTCAACAATTTTCACTCATACCTAAAGTGTAAGTGCCCAAAGTTTTGTTCATATCTGATTACAATTTGAATACACATATTTTAGTACTCATCACAGAGATTTTCATCTGTTTAATAGTCACCAACAATGCTTCAGCTGGCTGTTTGTGGAAAAGCAAACCTAAAACTATTGTCTGAAGGTATGAACTTGAAGTTTGTAGCAGAACTGTCACTTGGATTACTGCCACTTTGATTTTGAGAATTCTCTGCACTGTCTGTTTCTGTTTGAAAGTTGAAGCGAAAGACATTGCCTGTTGGTTCCAAGTTAAGGGAACCACTCTTCTTGACAAACTGCGACTTTTTGCTTGGACTCACTGCTGTCAGTTTCACTTTTTCTTGCACTGTAACAAATGAGAACTGAAATCATCTTGCTGCTCATAAAAGGCATATTCAAAAGGTAATGGATGGTGGTTAATACTTTTTTCTTTTGAAGGGGAGGGGGGGGGGGTGGCCTTCAAGCTTAATGTCCTTTAACCTGGTAAGTGATAACAAACAGAGCTTAACCCTTTCATGCCTGAATTATTTTGCTACTTATGCCGTTCTTCCTCTAATTCGAAACCGGTTTAGATTAGGCAGTCTGGGACACCTTCAGCCTGCTGGCTTGATTAGCCATGATCGTTACGGCAACACGTAGTGCACTGGCCATGCACTCAAAGCCTGAGGTCGTGAGTTCAAGTCTCGGCAACCACAGTCAAATGTGCCTGTGGTAAAGGACGGGGAGGACCCATGTAAAATAATCGGAATAATCGGTGTGATGGCATGCGTGGATGATGACGGGGTATCATTTGACTGCGGTTGCATGGATTTTGCTTCTTTTCTTTAAAAAAAAAAAAAAAAAAAAAAAAAAAAAAAAAAAAAAAAAAAAAAAAAAAAAAAACCCACTACAGTATAAATTGTAAAAAAAATAATTTTTTACGATTCAAAATGTCTCAAATATGTATTTTTAATTGGTGGCAGACAGTATAACAAGAATATAGCAGAAAAAAAAGTTAAAACTAGTACAAATAGGAAAAAAAGCCTATATATCTTATAATACACACCAGGCATGAAAGGGTTAAAGTTACCAAGCATTTGCCTTCTCAGGAGAGGGGAAAACACTGTAAAAGAGTTTGTTCAGGTAACTCACTCTAACCAAGATTCAAACTGTTAACTTTGTTTAGAGTAGACTGCTGGAAGTTTCTGCAGAGTAGTTCTGGAGGCATAAGTAACTACAAAGAAATTTGTTTTCAGAGATACTGGAAAATAAAATGTCTCCAACATGAAAAAATTTTTATCTTGTACTCAACATCCTTATGCCGGGAATTCTAAGTAAATTACAATTATATGATGTTGAATTAAATAGAACAGTCAAACAAATTTGTTGATGTCCATTATACGGTAGATTGTGAAATTGGTGTATGCTTTATACATAGAGCAATCACTGAAACAATAAAATAAACACACACACACACACACAAAAGCTCAAAGGGCAAGAGACCTTGAGAGAAAAAGCTGATCACATAAGGCAGGGGTGTCAAACAGCACTCACCAGGCGTGAAAAATTTTCCCCTATTTTCCCTCCCTCCGTGATGATCAAATCGGAAAACGGGAAAAACAAAGCGAAAACCGGTTCTACGAGCGCGTGCTACTGTAGTTAAGGAGGGGTAGACCCCTCTCTTCACACCCTGGGAGTGAGGCTTGACATGCCTGACATAAGGTATCTATCATAGAGAGCAGTATTGGAGATGTTGTTCAGCACATCAAGTTTTCCAAGAGCTCAAGCAAGGTTTGCTGGACCAGGAACTGCCACTTCTAAATCAACTTCCACATTTACCTCTTAAGGACCTGACAAGACTGACTGCATCCCATACCTGACCTATCAGAATGACAAAAATTCCACATCATTACTGCGGATCAAATCTGGGTAGATGTAACCTGTGGTAGATTGTAACTTCAGGATTCATTAACTATTCTACCATTATGTGAAACTAAAACTAAGCTGCATCCTAACATTATGTTGCATGTTTTCCTTGTGTATATCATCAAGTGGTTCACATTAACATGTATGTTTTCAATGAGATTGGCTAAGGTACACAGATTGATGCAAGTGAAAACCCAGATATAAGGATTTCTATAATAGCATTACATTCCAAACAACATAGATAATTCCAAAGAAAAATGTTACCTTTTTCAAGTTTCTTCTGCTCTTCTAACATTTTGCTGCGGTAGTCTCCAAGTGCTGCCTTCATGACTTGCCGTTTCTTAATAGGAGGAGCTGTTTTACTTCTCAGCACATTCAATGCATAGGTAGCTTCTTGTGCTATCAAAGAAATTATTAAGTGCTCTGAGCCTCCTAATGTCACTTAGTCTTACAAATAAATTGAGACTGAAAAGATAATATTGTTACTACACCTTGAAAAAACTCTTTGCAACATTTTGGTGGAAAATGAGTTATACAGTGCAAAGGGAACATAATGATGTTGGGAATCATTCCTTATAATCCAGCATGTTAATATCAAATGGATTAAATTGTATGATGGAAAAATAAAAACTGCTTTGTATAGCAGTTTGAAGATTGTTTCATTACAACCACTATATGAAGAATGCAACGCAGAACAGTGAGTGAGTGAGTGTGTCGGGTTTAAGGGCCCGTCGACAACTTGGTCATTAGGGCCCCAACGCAGAACAGGTTTTCATTATTACTACTATACATTTCCCTATGATGAGATCATTCTTTAAAACCATTATGTAAAATTGCTTCTGATAAAAAAAGTCAAGTGAAAGTCATTGAAGGAAATCAGAGAATAGAATTTCTTGAAACAAAGCACAGCTTTAGCCCAAGAGAGAAACAAAGGCATATTGTGTCAACTACTGAATTTTTATATTGCGAATCAAAACAACAAAGTTGTATGTAAGACAACTTTGTCTATGACATTTACCTACAGTAAATGGAAAAAAAGGCCCAGAAATTATTTGTCTGAACACTACAGGACTGAGGAAAGCTGTATTTAATGACTAGATTAATGCTACCTACACATGTGTTAACAGCGAAAAGAGGGAATCTAAAAAAAACGGTCAATTAGAAAATAAAAGGACCAATTGACAGAAGGTGAAATCACATTCAATAAAAACAATGACTATCAGTAATTCTAATTCCTGAAGTGCCAAGCCATTACAGCGAATCCTCCAGTAATTGAGTCTATGGGGAACTTGATTTCAGATCTGTTGACAACCTACATAAAATTTATGAGCAGTGTTTAAGCCCAGAAAAGATAGTGATCATATGAGAAAGAGGAGGCTCATATGCCAAATAACAAGTTGTATCAACCATGTCAGAAACCACACTTGTATCAATGGAGGTCTATAGTGTTTAATGGCCTCTGTCAGTTTCAAAACAGTACTACTGTCAGAAGTTTCAAATCCATAAGTTTAATACCTATGTCAAAAGTACAGAATATGTTCATTGTACTTTTGTTATGAAGAGAAAGTCTCAAAAGAATTCACAAGCTCCATTCTATATTTCATAAAAAGAAGTCTATCACAGCAACAATATTGTTCTTATTTCTGATGAAAATGTCCACTATGTATTTTTAAATGTTCCATTTACATGCCATCCATTACTTACCAGAGGCATTGAACAAGATTTCTATTACTTTTTTTTTTAATTTATTATATCACACACACCCACACACATCTAGAAGTCTCTACGGAGTATGGGGAATAATCCTAGTGGAAGATCACTTCCTACCTTCCAGATGGGAATTGAACCTGGCACGCCTTGCACAGTAGGCAGGTGCTCTACCTACTTAAGTATGGGGTCAGCCTCACTCTTTGTTGGATTGCCTATTTACTCCACCAATTCTTTAACCTGAATATTATTTATCCAAAATAGAAGTAGTTAGAAAAACAACACAAAAGGCTGTTCATAACCATTAACAATGGTAATGACAATCGGAAAAAATTTGAAATACATGTATTGAAATGGGAGCATTCACTACTGATGAGAAGCTTTCCTGGATCCCAAGAACAGGAAAGAACACTTTGCCAAGTTTTAACTTCCTCTTCCTGTTACTGGGCACAGCATATTAAATTCATATTGTGTTTATTAGACTATTAGACTTTTTGTTGTAGAAATCAATCAAAGCAGCTGTGTCATGAAACAGCAGCTAGAGCTCTCTCTAGTCGCAAGTAAAAATATCATTGGCCAGTTAGAAATAAATCAATTCCCAATGTGCAATTTTGACATCCATTTTATGTTTCTTAGTTGTCGTTGGTGGGCTGTTGTGAACCAAAATATTGAGTGCTGCCTTGCTTCACGTTGTTGGCATCAATATGGTTACCATTGCCAGATGATTGTGAATCAATCTTAAAGCAAGTCAAAGTGAGCCGGCTTGTGTGTGTATAAAAAAACCCACCAACAGTAAGTTTGTTGACATAAATAAATAATAATTATGAAGTACCTATTTATGCTTGCAGCATTTTACCCTTTGCCATTGAGGTTTCTGTGCTTTAACTATTAGACAATGCTACAGTTAAAAATGTGAGATTACACTAATTATGTAAAAATATTTTATGACAGCTTTCATGTAAAACATTCAAATTCCCAGCTTTTTTATATACTTCCTCTATCTCATATTTTTTTTTGATAATGTTTAATGCCTGCTTTTACTACATACAGTACCACAGGCGGTGACACTGATGATACATAGAATGAAGACAGAGCACTGGTGGAATGAGATGAGATGGCGGGGGAAACCAGAGCACCTGGAGGAAACCCGCCCCAGCACTGCTTCATCCACCACAAACCCAAATGCGGTTGCCTGGGATCGAACCTGGGCCGCTTTGGTGAGAAGTGAATGGTCTAACCACTTGGCTACGGCGCAGCAGATCTGGTAATTGAGAAATATAAACCTATGTGATGCATAAGTATTAACAATATAGAATTGTTGTAACAAGTTTTAATAATCTCCAGTTCTTTTTTATTATTTTTTTTTTAAATTAATGTCCAACTGTGACGTCATGGAAGGTCGTCACTTCGAGATATCGACTGGCCTTAGCTTAGAGAGGTGTATAGCCGTCAGGTTGGTAAGCGTAACCCCTCTCGCCCCGCTTCGCCTCGCACACAGTATAAAATCCGGCTGCCCGACCAGTCGTTAGTTCACTTCAGCGCGATGCGCTGCCTGCAGTCTTTCATCTTCACTTCAACGCGAAGTGCGTTGCCTGCAGTCTTCGATGTTTACTTCAGCGCTGCCTCCAGTCTTCGTCAAGTAGTCGAGCTTCGTTAGGCGCTGCCATCAGTTGTCTTCGTCAGTCAAAGTATGGTCAGCTTCGACCAAGCGTAATGTATGAGCCTTATACACAATGGTTTAATCTTCATCAAGCCGAGGCGCTCAGCATTAGTATCTTACATACTTGCCTACATGTTCGTCAGTAATGAGCCGATAGGCTTAGCAATTCTCAATTCTACTAACATTACTCGGCAAGCTCCTCTTCATCGAGCCAAGCAGTTCACCAACAGTGACGTCAGCACGCATCGAAGTCAACAGGGTCATGTTTCTTGGTCTTGCTTGTCAAAGGGGGCAAGCAAGTGAGCAACTTTTCTCCGTAGAGAAGCAACGTCGGCATTCACCACCATTTCTTCGAGATGTATGCTAAGTCAGGCATACACTGGGCATACGCGGAATTAAGCAGGAACGACGCGTTCATTCTTCATGGCTGATATGCAGGAATGTGCCACAGTCCATGTGCATGTTCATTTCAACATAATTGGATAAGGACCTGTTCCAAAAAACACACCAGACATTTGGGTGAGACAAACAGTTCTGTATTTCATTTAGATGTATGTGTTTAGTGTTTTAGGGCTTTTATGCTAAAGCAGGGTAGATGATCTTTGTATCACGGTTAATGTAGCCTAAACGGCAATAGTTATAATTCCGACTAACGCAATCAACTGAGTGTGGTTAAAAGGGATGACTTTTTGTGTGCCAAGTTATATTGGTGAGTCAGGCCCATTCTACCAGTGTTGCTCAGGAAGTCAAATAGTCAGGAAGGAATTATTACTTAGTACAAAGAATAGTTTACATTCATGTCTATTTTATGTAACTGTTTATTTTTACTACATTTTCGTAATATATATTATCATTCACCATACTTTCAATGTTCTTATGTATATTTTGTTACTTAACACCGTCAGTGTTAAGTCTTGTATTTATTTATGTTTCCAAAATATATTCAAGGAAAAGGCATTTGGTATTATATGTAACCACAATATACCCCACCGATCCATTCCCAACACGATTCCGCAAATAGATGTCCACTCACTCTCGCTAAGCCAAGTCAAGTGGGGGAGCAGAAAAAGCATGGGGCTAGGCTTAGCAAATGTCAAGTTAAGTAATGGTAGCAGATAGTTAAACAAGGAGAGAGTGGCGTGCGACAGCAGTGGTAGCAGAGCGTGGTTCAATGCAATGGTTACATGCAGTGGTTCAATGCCGTGGTTACATGCGTGGTTCAATGCAATGGGTACATGCAGTAGTTACATGCAGTGGTTACATGTCGTGGTTACATGCCGTGGTTAAATAGTAGTGGTAACAGAGATCGCGGTTCTTTGTAATTTCATGGTTACATTTAATTCTCTTGGTTACTTGTAAATTTTGTGATTACTGGTTGATAACTTTACAGTTGAAAATAACTTCGACACAAATTGAAAGGTATGCTAATGCATCCTTGAATGTATTTAATGTTTTGATTTATGAATTGTTTGCCTCACTATAGGTTGTGTATTTTATAAACATGGAACTACCTTTTCAACCCGAAGTTTTGAATAGAAGTGAACTTGAAAATGAGTTGTGTAACATTAAGGTTGAGTGTGATACTAAGAATTCTGTCACTGATTTACAACAGTTACTACGAGTTCAGTTAACACAGGATCCACATACCATTGGTGCAAGTTTACCGTGTAATGAAACCATAGAATTTCAGTATTGTGAGCGTGCGTCTCAATCACTTGGTGATCTAGTAGAGGAATATGTAAAGCTAGGATGTACACAGTCACAATTGCGTAGGATTAAAGGTCGTGTCAAGTATTGGCAATATAGAACAAACCGTTTGCAAAGGTTAGCTACAGAAAGGTTGAAATCTCAAATTAGGAATATTTCGGAATTTTGGTTGAAGTTAGGAGATAAGCTCTCGTAATTAAAATGCACTAAACAAACTAGTGAGCCCATGGAAGCAAATGGTGTAACCCCATTTATTCAGGAAAACTTAGGTAGTCAGATGGGGAAGGGAGATAATGCAACGCAAGTCACGTTAACTAAACTAAAATTACCGCATCCATGCCAGAGAATTCTAGGTGATATTAAGGCAATTCAAGCGAATACTCCAGAACAGATTTTGGAATTTCTTGTTACTTTAATTAGATGCCAGTATCAAGCGAAAGTATACTCGTTGAGTGATCAAATTATTTTGCAATTTTTTCATGTGCATGTAGAAAACCCAGTTCTAGATATTTTGTTGAGATCAATTACGAATGGGTATAGTATATTGCAATTTCAGAAAGAAATAATTAGAGTTCTTTTGTCTCCATTGAATTATAATCAGTTACTTAATTTACATTACTTTCGCAGACAGAGAGAAACGGAACACTTTTCTGAATTTGTGGAGAACATAAAGTTGATCGTGAAGGCATTATGTGTAAATTACACAGAACCAGAAATTGTACAGAATATAATTTCCAATTCCCGACATGCGGAAATACGTGCATTAGCTTTAGGTCAAAATTTACAGTCATATCAACAACTGGATGACTTAGTCATTCGATTCCGACATTTGCCCACGGAACATAGCAGTTCTGAAAGGAAAGAAGAAAAAGTCAAATCAGGCGTATTATCAAATACCGTTGGAAGAACAATCGAAAAGGTTAACGGCCTTCACCACTGATTATAATCTGTATGAATTCAATCGTTTACCGTTTGGTTTAGCAGTGGGCGCCCAAGTCCTGTCACAATTATTAGACAGAGTTTTTGGTGACATAAAATTTAATTATTTATATCATTATTTAGATGACTTGTGCATTTATTCCACAACTTTTGATGACCATGTAAGACATCTCCATGAAGTATTTTCTCGACTTCGTAAGGCGGGTTTGACAGTTAATCCAAATAAAGTTAAGTTTGCTACTCAAAAATTAACTTTCTTAGGTCATATTATTTCTGGTAACAATGTAACCATCGATCCTCAAAGGACTAATAAGATCAGGGAGTATCCAGTGCCCAAAACTGCTAAGCAGATATCGCGATTTCTCGGAATGGTCAACTATTTCGCGAAGTTTATTCCCGACTATGCCGAGCAAGCATGTCATTTAAACGTTTTACGAAAGAAAGGGGTAAAGTTTAAATGGAATGAGGAACAGAATCAGGCATTCCTTAGGCTTAAAGAAGCTTTAATTTCTCCTCCAGTGTTGGCAGTACCTGATTTCTCTTTGCCATTCATTTTGCAAACCGACGCTTGTGGTTCTGCGGTTGCTGCCGTTTTACTTCAGGAACACCCTGAAGGTAGACGTGTTGTTTCTTACGCGTCTCGTATCCTTAATGAACAGGAAAGAAAATATTCTATGTACGAATTGGAAGCTTTAGCTGTGTTGTACGGGGTAGAAAAATTTAGGTTTTACCTAGAACATGTTGAATTCCTACTAGAGACTGACAACCAGGCTCTTTCTTGGGTTTTGGCCAGACCCAGGAAAAGTGGTCGAATTGTTAGATGGGCTCTGCGAATTTCTGCATTCAAGTTTAAGGTTCACCATATAAGGGGCAGATTTAATTGTGTAGCAGATGCTCTTTCTCGAATGTATGGAGAGGAAAAGAACGAGCAAGTTGACTCGAATACTCCTCATGCTCCAGCATTGACAGTGTTAGGCAATTTTCCTTTCGCTTATGAAGATCTCAAAGACCACCAGATGAAAGATGAGAATCTAGCTTCCATAATATCAACGTTGCGGCAAGGTAAAGAATGTCAACCATATCTCTTATCAAGAGGCGTTCTTTGTTGTAAAGATAGAACAGGGAAAAATAAAATTGTGGTACCCGAGCAATTGAAGAAACTATTGTTTCAATATTTTCACAATAGTCCATGTGGAGGACATTTAGGCATATTTAAAACCAGGAATAAAATAAGGGACCAGTTTATTTGGAAGGGAATGGACGACGAGATTCGTTTACAGGTTAAGGCGTGTCATCTGTGCAAAATGTCGAAACCTGCACAGAGCACTCGCTTGGGATTTTTGACTTCCACGATTGCAGAGAGACCAATGCAAAAATTATTTGTGGACTACATTGGGGCGCTACCCAGGAGTAAACAGGGAAATAGGTTTGTGCTGGTGGTAGTTGACGCCTTTACGAAGTATGTGTGGTTGTTGCCCACACGGGACGCCAACGCAGCTAGCGCGGTTCAAGGTCTGAAGACTATTATTTCTTGTTTTGGGGTGCCCGAGATAGTTGTTAGTGACAATGCGTCGTATTTTCAGTCCAATTTATTTAAAACATTTTGTTTTAGTTCGGGAGTCAAGCACATTACAACTATTCCGTATGATCCTAGACCCTCGTTAAGTGAACGGGTGAATAGAAATTTGAAAAACGCCTTAATAGCATATCATTTTCGGGATCACACCAAGTGGGACGAAACGTTATATTGGCTAGCATTCGCGTTAAATAGTGCTAAGCATGAATCTCATGGGCAATGTCCATTTAATTTGATGTTTTCCTTTCCACCAAATTCTCCGCTAGCGAACATGTGGAATGTCCGCGATATAATTCCAGAGCAGGTAGACAAAACACACATTAGAGATGTATGGAACCGAGTGAGACGAAATTTAATACGTTCTCAGCTGAGGACACGTCGTAACTATGATAAAGGGAGACAACCTCATAAATTTAATATAGGAGATATTGTTTACCTGAGAAATTATCCAAAGAGTAAAGCTGCGGATAAATACTCAGCGAAACTTGCTCCAAGGTATGTAGGACCTTATAAGGTGCACAAATTCTTGTCTGATGTATCTGTTATAGTAAAGAATGTGCACACAAACAAGGAAGTAAGGGCACATGTAAGCCAACTCAAACCATAACTTCAAGCTATGTTGTATGTATGTGTTAGGAAGTAAGGTGTATTTTAGTGTGTTTATTGTAATCTTAAATGTCTGGCGGTGTGCTGGAAAGGTCTACAAGCCAAAAGATATAGTTTAAGTATGATTATTAATGGAAAATAAAAGTCTGAAGCCTTTTATTTTAAATTGCCCCCGGGAGTCTGTGACGTCATGGAAGGTCGTCACTTCGAGATATCGACTGGCCTTAGCTTAGAGAGGTGTATAGCCGTCAGGTTGGTAAGCGTAACCCCTCTCGCCCCGCTTCGCCTCGCACACAGTATAAAATCCGGCTGCCCGACCAGTCGTTAGTTCACTTCAGCGCGATGCGCTGCCTGCAGTCTTTCATCTTCACTTCAACGCGAAGTGCGTTGCCTGCAGTCTTCGATGTTTACTTCAGCGCTGCCTCCAGTCTTCGTCAAGTAGTCGAGCTTCGTTAGGCGCTGCCATCAGTTGTCTTCGTCAGTCAAAGTATGGTCAGCTTCGACCAAGCGTAATGTATGAGCCTTATACACAATGGTTTAATCTTCATCAAGCCGAGGCGCTCAGCATTAGTATCTTACATACTTGCCTACATGTTCGTCAGTAATGAGCCGATAGGCTTAGCAATTCTCAATTCTACTAACATTACTCGGCAAGCTCCTCTTCATCGAGCCAAGCAGTTCACCAACAGTGACGTCAGCACGCATCGAAGTCAACAGGGTCATGTTTCTTGGTCTTGCTTGTCAAAGGGGGCAAGCAAGTGAGCAACTTTTCTCCGTAGAGAAGCAACGTCGGCATTCACCACCATTTCTTCGAGATGTATGCTAAGTCAGGCATACACTGGGCATACGCGGAATTAAGCAGGAACGACGCGTTCATTCTTCATGGCTGATATGCAGGAATGTGCCACAGTCCATGTGCATGTTCATTTCAACATAATTGGATAAGGACCTGTTCCAAAAAACACACCAGACATTTGGGTGAGACAAACAGTTCTGTATTTCATTTAGATGTATGTGTTTAGTGTTTTAGGGCTTTTATGCTAAAGCAGGGTAGATGATCTTTGTATCACGGTTAATGTAGCCTAAACGGCAATAGTTATAATTCCGACTAACGCAATCAACTGAGTGTGGTTAAAAGGGATGACTTTTTGTGTGCCAAGTTATATTGGTGAGTCAGGCCCATTCTACCAGTGTTGCTCAGGAAGTCAAATAGTCAGGAAGGAATTATTACTTAGTACAAAGAATAGTTTACATTCATGTCTATTTTATGTAACTGTTTATTTTTACTACATTTTCGTAATATATATTATCATTCACCATACTTTCAATGTTCTTATGTATATTTTGTTACTTAACACCGTCAGTGTTAAGTCTTGTATTTATTTATGTTTCCAAAATATATTCAAGGAAAAGGCATTTGGTATTATATGTAACCACAATATACCCCACCGATCCATTCCCAACACGATTCCGCAAATAGATGTCCACTCACTCTCGCTAAGCCAAGTCAAGTGGGGGAGCAGAAAAAGCATGGGGCTAGGCTTAGCAAATGTCAAGTTAAGTAATGGTAGCAGATAGTTAAACAAGGAGAGAGTGGCGTGCGACACAACGTAATGTCATATTGGATGGTGAATGAATGAAACAGGTGAAATGATGCTCACATAAGCTCGAGGTCCATGGAGCTTTATGTTCCCGACATTCATCTTCTCAGGATAAGGGAAAATCTTGGAAAAAACCTTACCCGGATAACTTACCCTACGCGAGATTCAACTCACAACCTCTTGAATGTGAGGCAGACACGCTAATCATCATGCTACTGAGGTGGGCTTAATAATCCCCAGTAAATAATCAAATGTGATAATACACAAAGTGCATTTCAACACAGGTTATGTGTATACCTGGCCATCAAATGGACATCTGAGATATTCTGTTTTAACTTAAAAATGTCGGTTTTTGAATATGATGGTTTTTCGAAGGGCAACTACAATCACGACGGTCTGTTATGTAATAAGTTAATCTGAAATATCGTTGCTAAACAAACCTTGCTTTGTGTTCACTTTTTTGGTGCTGAGGGTATCTTCAATCTTCCGAATGCACCACAATATCTCCACATTGAACTGCACGTCATTCTCTGGGGTAATGCTATTTGGTACAACCTTCGGCTTCCCTTTCTGAAATGTTACAACATAAGATATTAATGGGATAGATCACACACAGACTGAATATTACAACTTTGTTTCAAAATGTCTGCAGCGCTTTGGCTGGTAGCAAAAACTTGAAGCTGTCCTGTATGAACAGGAAGAATCAGCAACATCTGAATGAAAAACAGAGTGTGAAAGTGAGCAATATGTTTAATTTCACACACAAAACATTTTAAGGTCCTAAGACACAAGGGTAGCCAAGGAATGCTTTATAATAATGGAGTGAAGCAGCTACAGTGGAAGGACTGAACTTCAGAATGATAACAGAGCTTTGCCACTGGATTCGTCAAGCTAAATCCCAATCCAGGATTGCAGGGGAAAAAAGCCTGGTTTCAATTAAGGAATAATATGGTTCAGACTGTGTACCTGCTAAAACATTCAACATAGCTTATTGCCCAAATGCAGCATTATATTGCACTCATTTATTGCACAGCTTGTAGTAATATACATAATTGAATATTAATCCACACATGTAGTTATAGATGTTTATGCTTGAAAAGTGAAGCCACTTAAAATGGACAGTGGGTGGCCTCAATGACTTTAACAAGGAAACATTATGTTCTTAAACCACTATTTATTAACTTTGCATCCACCCAGAATTTACTGTTATTTCTGATAAAAAGCGTTTTTAGCAGATAAGTGATCTTAACCACAAATTGGTCATGCACATATTTAAAAAAACAATTTTTGGGATTTCACTGCTACTAACGGGTTGGCATTTACATTTGTGTATATACAGAGTACTTTGTTGACGTTTAATATTCTATTTTGTATACAAGGCAGTTCTTAAATAGCGACAATAGGCTGGCTACAGGCTTTCTAATTGAGCACATCTACTTTTAAACTGTGTAATATATGCATTTTTGTTTTTAAAATCATCTTTCTGGATTTATGTATAGGAATTTATATGAAGTTGTTATTGAATATTCTTCCTATTCTTTTATTTTTCTGGCAGTTGGTTGTTTCTGTTGCTTCCCTCTTTGTTATTCCTAATCAAAACATGTGACACTACGTCACTCTCCCAACACAGCTTGAAGGCAGACCATCTCAGGTACCACCTAATGGGATACTGGCCAATTATGCTGTTTTCTCTCTCTCTCCTTCACACACCCACTCACCCACACAGACCTTTTTCTAAAAATGCTTTTTTGATTATGGAGTCTTGAAACATTATTTCTGGTGAAATCTCAGTATTAAATTTTTAGGTTGAATATAATGCTTCCTCTGCTTAACACACATAGTAGAGAAAGTAATAACCTTAATTATGGAAAATATATTACATATGCACCATGTAATTATTTATTGTAATGTTTTTTAAGGAATGACATTGAGTCTAAACGTTCTCTATTTTCTGCAATTTCTATAACAGGAAAAATAAGGATATCAAACTAAATTAATCATTACACTTTTCTTATTAAATAACTTCTGTAACTAGAAGAAGTGAACAGTAATAAAATTGTACTTTTCTGAAGTGCAATCAATCTAAAACTGTGATTTACTTATGTGACACATGCGTAATGCCAAACATTTGATAGTAATAGCCCGTAAATGAAAGATGCCTTACTGTCATTGTTGCTATCTATCCTAAAGAAATCAACTTCTAGTTTCTATAATCTATCCTTTTCCCAGATAGCATTAGCAATTTTTTTATTTTTTATAAATTTTTTAAAAGCTTAACGTCCTTTAATCTGGTAGGTCCTTGAATTTACCCAACAACTGCCTTCTCAGGACAAGTGAAAACTCAAAAAAATAACCTCCACCTGATAATTTGCCTTAACCAAGATTCAAACTCAGGACCTCTTGAAAAAATTAAATTATTTTGTTGTTTAACGATGCTGTCAATTGCTAGGATCACAACAGTGTTGCTGGTGTGCCGGAATTTTGTCCCGCACAAGTTCTTTTACGTGCCAATAAATCTACTGACATGGAGCTGTCATTTTTAAGCACACTTAAAAACCATCGGTCTCGGCCAGATTTGAACCCACGACCTTGGGATCAGTAGGCCAGTGTCTAACCAACTGAGCCACCTAGATAGACAGGACTTCTTGAACATGAGGCACACCACCACCCCCACCCCACAGAGGAGGACACTTTTGGTCTTTTCAGTTGTAAAACTATGACATATATAATTTCTTGTCTTGTTGATGAATTAAACTGCCTTCATTATGATCTAATTGCTACTATTATATCTGCAGTGAGTGTACTTCACAGGAATCATTAGTGCATGTTAATGCGGCACATTCCTCCAGTGCTACCCTTCCACTGGACTGACAGTACTTAACCTAATATGTTCTTCCTGCAACAGCCGAAACACAAAGGCATACAGAAGTGTTCAAGTCTATGGATATGCAACTTTATGTTGAATCACTAAATACTGAGGGATAAATTATTGTTCAATAATTAGGTCTGTTCGACCTTGGAAATCTTACATGATCTGAGTTTAAACGGGCGTGAGCCAGGTTGGTTTCTATCTTTAATTAATTTAAATATTTTAGTACGAGAGTATTATTTTGTGATTCCACTGATGTGTTATTGTATGTTTCAAACACATACACAGTACATGAATGGTTAGGATACATGTGTATTATTCAATATATGATTTCCCTTAAACAGGCTGCGTTATTATTTATTGCAATAAATAATCTAAAAAACAAAAACTCTCCTGGACCAGATCACATACATCCAGAGTTCATAAAAACCTTGGAAAAACAGCAAAACAACAACTACTGAAACTCTACAATCTATCCAGGAAAACCACTGTACCTGCTGAATGGCAAAAAGCAATAATTGTCCCACTCTTGAAGAAAGACAAAACAGCATCAGAAATAAAAAATTATAGACCAATAGCTCTTACTAGCATAATAGCAAAAGTGATGGAAAGAATGGTGTCAAACAGGTTAAATTGGTTTCTAGAATCACAAAATTTAATATCCCCATGTCAAGCTGGATTCAGAGTTCCACTCTACAAATGAACAAGTCTTACTTCTCAGTCAAGAAATCAAAGACTCCTTCAATAGAAAAGAAGTTAATTTATCAGTTTTTATTGATTTCCAAAGTGCAAATGATTCTATATGCAGAACAAAACTACTAAAGAAAGTAAAAAAAATAGGAATACAAGGTCCAATGTTTTCATGGCTATGTCATTTCCTAACACAACGTTTTATTGCAACCAGATATGGAAGAAATATATCTAAATACAAACAAGTACACCGTGGCTTACCACAAGGCAGAGTGCTCAGCACAACACTTTTTAATATATTTATTAACGATCTGCCACAACAAATACAAGAATCAGGTGTGAGGTGTGCACTATTTGCTGATGTGGACTTCAAAACCAGAAAGCAAAAGTACAGAACTAGAAAAAACCATGCAACAATCCTTAACCAATTTACAAAGGTGGACCAAAGAAAATTTAATGACTGTTAATACAACAAAATCAAACTACCAAATCTTTTCACTAAGAAAAAAACCACTAAAAATAAAACTAAATTTTGAGGTCAACAATTACCAGAAACAAAGGAAACAAAGTATTTAGGAGTTACATTTGATACCAAACTTACATGGACCAAACAAATAGAGAATGTAATACAAAGAGCAGAGAGGCGCCTTTCACTGTTAAAACGTCTAACAGGAATGAAGTGGGGATGTTCCAGAGCAACTCTTAACACAACATACAATGTATATATAAAGCCATTATTTACTTACTGCAGCGAAGTTCTTGTAACAGGAAACACAAAAAAGATTCAAATCTTTCAAAACCAAAGTCTGAGATTAATTACAAGTGCTATCAAAACCACACCAATAGCAGCTATGGAAATACTAACCAACCAATACTCCATTGAATATGAAATAGAAAAAGCGGCTCTTATTCGACACGAGAAGTTGATCAGACTCCCATTCAATACATGGCACAAGAGAAATTTTACACATACACTAAAGACTCAGGAGAGCTTTCTTTCCAAAATTCAAGACATCAGGAGGAATGTACACCTTCCTAATTCAAAGGAAAACTTCATATCTAAAGTCAATCCGACACATACATTAGACATCACATATTATTTACACCTGACAGAAGAAGTTAAGAAAAGTGATACTAGTGTTCTAAAATTATTGGCATTAGAGACAACACATACTAGATTTCCAGAACATGAATGGCTCCATATTTATACTGATGGATCATTGATATCAAACCAAGATGGAGCAGGTGCTGGAGTCATGTGTCACCTCTTTTCCTATTACAAATCTTTAAGTTATGGAACTACTAACTTTGATGGAGAAATTGAAGCAATTCGAATGGCCCTACAAAATCTTTTGTACAGAATTTCACATTTTCAGCAAGCAGTTATTCTCTCAGATTCCAGGGCAGCAATTATAGCAATTACTTCCAAGTTGTCACCAAAAAACCAAACTATTATAGAATGTTGGAAGATGCTTAGCCATCTAACAGCACTTCAAAAACACCTAGTCTTCCAATGGATACCGGCTCACTGTGGACTGAGTGGTTTTCTTGCAAAAAAGGGTACCAGCAGTGCACAAAAATCTATAGTTAATTTGCCATTTTATGCAGCTACAAGATTAGTCAACTCTGAATTTAAAAAAATTATTGCAAAATATTACTATGAAAAATCAAAGAATAAAAGATGGGAACTACCAAACATTCAAACAGTGATTCCTGAGTATCCTCGAAAAACAGCAGTTGCAACCTTCAGGTTGATTACGGGACATGATTGTCTGGCAAAACATTTAAACAGAATTGGGATATATTCTTCACCACTCTGTCCTCTATGTGATCTGCAAGAGGAAATGGATCGAGACCACCTTCAAATATGCCCGGCCACTTCTAGTGCCCCATCCATCAGTGAAAAATATTGGAGAGCAAGAGGATTAATGACTTCATTGTCAGAAATCCAGCATTAGCTGACAACAACAACCTTATGACACAAGTATTCAAACATGTTCTATCATACAGCTGTAAAACACAGTGAACAACGGAAATGTGACATTTCTAACTTCAGAACTCCTCATTCGTGTCTCTGTCATTCAATGTGCAAGCAACTTCAGCTAAGACAGGTCACAGTCTAAATGGGGCAGAAAGGAAAAGAGATGACTCTAGAGGAGAGAAAGATCATCTTGGATATGTACGAATAAAATAATATGTAAACAAATTGGGGAACCTGTGGACAGAAATCCATTCATTGCGTGGTGTGCCATCCAATGTTACAAAATGAGTAATATCATTGTCAATCACCCTTGGAAATGTACTCTGCCAAAACTTAACTTCTAGAGATTAAAGACAGGTGTTGAAAATGGTAAAACAAAATCTCAGAATAACAGCAACAGAACTAGAGCACATCTGGAAGAACATATTTGGAAAGCGGTTCATAAAAGAACAGTTTGTACGGTTCTGAATAGCACTGGGTATAATTCCAGAACACCAAGAAGAAAACCATATATAAAAGAAGTAAACATGAAAAAGCCTTTAGTATTTGATGAGTATGTAGCAAAGAACAATGAGTTTTAGGTTGTCTGTTATCGTCAGATGAAAACAAGTTCAATGTATACCGAACTTTCAGAGAAACTAGGATATTATGTTAAAAGTGGTGTGAACGAAGTAGGGAAAAAAGTGAATAAAGGTTGTAAACAAGTTATAAGGTAGGTTTAAATTAAGATTGGAAAGTTAGCAAACAAGGAGAAGAAACAGAGAAGGACAAGTATGGAAAAGGGCCAATGGGAGCAAATACTGAACATGGCAAAGAAATGGTAAGGACAAAACTTGTACGTGACTTCCAAATTTCTGAATGTTAAGAGCAGTAATATGTTGCCCAACGATAAGGACTGGGATCCTACTTCATGGGCAGCCAAAAATTGTATTACTCTTAGTACTCAATAAACTAATTCATTCATTCATTCCAGAAGTTGTGTTCAGTTTGTGCAATTATTTGAACATACTTTATTTCGATGCTGCCAAAATTCTAGTGTGATGTTTTGAGATAAATGTACACAATACTTGAAAATTCCAAGATTACCATGAAACCTACCCGCTGCATTCGATTAGCCATTCTTAGGACTATAATGTGATAAATTTAGTACATGATCAACTCATTAATTTACTTCCAGACTGAATACCACTCTGAATACACAGTTCACAGTGCTCCCAATCCTTTTGTGTTCTATCTGTTTCAGCTGTTTTACACATTCACAGAACACCAACCGCACACCAACCTTTACGTACAGCCTTCACGTCTCCTGGGATAATAATTGCCCCCAGAATCGCCAACAGCTGTTGAGGGTAAACGATTTAACCGCCACTGGTGTTCTGTGCACCACACTCTATTAGATCGATTTGTCCAACAAAAGGGGTTATAACGAAGAACCTGCATAACAACAAAACTAGAAAGCTGGATTTTGACGTTTTGAAATAAATATGCGTCATGCAGTTTCATTCTTAAGATAATTTTAAGATTCTGCTTTCAATGATTCATGATGTTGGCAATCTCCCATTCTACCTTAGAGGTTGCTCATATGTGGATTCAGCGCCGGACTAGTTATTTTGATGTGGTGACTTTTAAACTTTTGACTAACATTTGTTGGCAACCCTACCTAAAATAGTCATTTGTTACAAAATTTGCCTGCTGTGAATCTGTCAAAATAATAAACAAATAAGAAAAATAACGAATTTTTGAGGGGAGAGGAACATATGGAATATGGGTGATGCAAGTGAATTTACTGCAGTTAAGGCTCGAGGTATAGTACCGTTAAGTATTTCGTATTTTGTATTCTCTCCCAAAATGAAAGGTTGGTGTTGACATCTGCATCTCAAAAAGAAACTTCTATTTTAAGTGTAGTTTAACTGTCGTATTCGACGTGCTCCTGTGCATAGGAGCCACTTAACATTGTCACCATAATCTTTTTAACAGAGGCAAATGAAGTGACATTTTCCAAACTTCCGTACCGAGCGGAGGTTATCCTGTAGCACAGCGGCCTCGGCTCCTGTATTGCACGGCCTAGCCGTGCTACGCGTTGATGACGTAGATTTTGCAAACGGTGGAACAATGGAATCCCCTGGAACCTGTAAATGTTGCCAACCACAGGAAATATGAATTGCCAAGGAATTATTGAACCCCAGTAATTTTAAAACTCAAGGAAGACCATTATATATTTGTATGGCAGACTAGCAGGGACCTTTCTGATAAATATACAAGAAGTTATGTGGCCTGTGCAAGTCATTTCTACGTCTGCTGTGGTTGTTACAAGAGAATTGAATTTAAAGATTAGATTTTGGATATTAGATATTGTGCAACAATGAGGAAGAGTGCATACAGTTCCTCTACGATGAAGGCCTGCTGAGAATGCACATGTTTTGTAGGAAGTGTGTTGCCGTCCTACATTCCATTACAAAATGGGATCAGAAATCCAAAATATTTTCATGCAGGAGAGGGTATGTCAAGCAGTTTTCAGAGCCGTGGCAAAAGGCACTTGGATTGATAACTCCCAAGTGCTTCTTCTTACATACAGTTTTGCAAGTGAGTTGTGTTATGAATAAACTGCCATACAAAGTTCACTTGGAGATAGCAACGTCAGTCATGCAACAACAGCCGATTAGCTTCTGTTGGACAAGTACCTTAACAGGTGTAAAATAGGCCACATCGTCCAAATGGACAAGTGTAAGATTGGAAGAAGAAAATACCATCATGGCCGCATCATGGAAGGCAATTGGATCCTCCAATGCCCCAATAATAGAAGAGATGGTGCTACTCTTTTTCTTTATTTGAAGAGCACATGGAATTTTCCAGCACACCTAACAGTGAACCACAGCCATTATTTTGTGGACCCAGTAACAAAGGTTCACACCAACAACATTGAGTCGCACTGGCAATCTCTCCAGCATTGTCTATCCATGGGCAGTATTAGGTGAAGTCAAATGGACATACGTTTAGCCAAGTACTGTGGTGGCAAGATGTGAGAAACTGATTAGTCATCCCCTTTCACAAACTGATCAATGACATTAAAAAAGTTTAACCTATTATGTAAAATTCTTGGCAGTTCACATTAGATTAGTTTATATAGAATAGTTTTGTTGTAATGTAGGTATTAACTATAGTGCATTGGTGTTTAATGTGTTGGCAACAAAACTAGTGTGGTTGAAGGAACAATGTTGACAGCAATGAAAATTGTCTGCTGCAGACCACAGCACATGCACAGTGCCTTTAGACTTAGATTTTATACAGTAAAAATTTTATGGGACGTAGTCTAAAGAGCCACAGTAACCACATTAGATTTTATACATAAAAATTTTGTGGAACGTAATCTAAAGAAGAGCCACAGTAACCACATTAGATTTTATACAGTAAAAATTTTGTGGGACATAATCTAAAGAAGAGCCACAGTAACCACATTAGATTTTATACAGTAAAAATTTTGTGGAACGTAATCTAAAGAAGAGCCACAGTAACCACATTAGATTTTATACAGTAAAAATTTTGTGGGACATAATCTAAAGAAGAGCCACAGTAACCACATTTAAATCACATTTTGTAATATGTGCACTTTGCAGCTTAGGCCCTAAATCAGTCATTCACAGAAGGACGAGTGTCTGTTTGTCTCCTGTGCCAATGTGAGATGAAGGTTATCATAAACAAACAAGACAGGAGGTGGAGCAAGCACTTGATTTTCTCTTGTCAAATATTGGAGCCTTACCATACTTACACATGTCAAATATGTTGAGAAAGACTTACCAACAAAATTTAAAATTAAAGCAACTTTGAATTTTGTATATGTAGGAACATTTTATTAACTATTTACTTATCATGATTAGAAAAAGATGTAAAAAACAATATTTTGTGTTACAACAGAGTTTAATATTAGGTACTTTTGTTTCTTACTAAGCAACTTTGAATTTTGTATATGTAGGAACATTTTATTAACTATTTACTTATCATGATTAGAAAAAGATGTAAAAAACAATATTTTGTGTTACAACAGAGTTTAATATTAGGTACTTTTGTTTCTTACTAAGCAACTTTGAATTTTGTATATGTAGGAACATTTTATTAACTATTTACTTATCATGATTAGAAAAAGATGTAAAAAACAATATTTTGTGTTACAACAGAGTTTAATATTAGGTACTTTTGTTTCTTATTTCAGCCATTTTGACAAATATTCTGGAAGCCATTGACATACCAGAGAATGCTGCCAAACTTGGAGAGGCCAAGGATAATGCAGGAAATGACATGCTCAAAATGATGCAATATGTTTTCCCAATTGTGATGCAGATAGAAATGGATGTCATTAAGAACTACGGTTTTCCTGAAGGACGAGAAGGTATATTTCCCAGCAATGCATTAACTAAACAGAAAATAATTTAGGTGCCAGTCCTACTGGCATTATCTCAGGAGAATATCTTTGTCCTTGAACATGCACGCTAGCTGTGGAGTGGTGAGTTTCGTAAACAGAGTAACACCATCAGTTCAAAATTACTGTCTACAAGGCAGTTGGACTGTAAGCAGTGCTAGTGTTGCTACAATATTATATCATGTACTTCTTGAGTCTCCAATAAACATAATTCATTAGTGACATTACTGAAAGTATGATCATAATTGCTTTGTTTCATGCAGTAATATCATACATTAGTGATGTTCTTCATGTAATATTTATTGCACCAGGAAGGAAAGGATAAGTTGCTTTTGAAGCAAGGTATAAAACGTCAGTGAGAGGAAAAAACAACAGTGTGATATCTTAGGTTTGTTTGTCAACCACAAGGTCATAGCTAAACTCCTAAGACGATTACAGTAGTAATAGTTTCCAAGCTCATAAGCATTAAATTTGTCAACACATTTTACTTAACAATGTTGAAGTATTGATTTATTTAAACATCTGATGTGCTACATTCACATGGCTTTCTCTTTTTATAAAGCTTCTGCATACTATTCTTCTATAAGCTAACTTATCTATCTATTCCAGTTGAGATTAACATTTGTAGGAATAGTTACAACTTGTCCAAAACGTCCTGGCATCCCCCCCACTCCCAAATCAAAGATGCGTAATAGCATTGAGCAGTCCACTTGCATAAAAGAGAAGAGGGGGGTCAGTCTTCCAACTGTCGCGAGAGTGATAAGTTCATGCTTTGTATATGTGGCTGCCTCCAAGTTCTGATAACCTTCAAGTCACTTGCTCCCCCACCAATCTCAACACTTCCCCGCTTTTCTCTTCACTCGTGCATACAGAGTGTCAGGATGTTTAGACAAACTGTACATTACACATTAAATTTCTTTTTTGTAGGTACTTTGGGGATTGAGGAAAGCAGAATCAGTAATCAGATGTTTAAAAATGATTCAATATCTCCTGACTAAAATGTTATACTCTTTCCATGACACCACAAGGGACTACTGAATAATGACAGCACTAAAAAAAAAAAGACAAAATACTGAGAAAGTCAAAGTAATACTAATAGACGAAAATAACTTTTCTCAGACTATCAGCCAGGTGAATTCTGGAAAGGTTTCCAAGCTTTCAGGAGCTAATGTCGCTCTCGTCTTTAGGGAATGATGTGGAGTTTCAGTTTTGTTTATTATAAAGTATTGGCCTGGTGCCGGTACATGGGGCGCGGCTTACAGGCAATCCATAGTAGGGGTGGTAGGCTTGATTGACTTGAGGACCAATGGTCTCTCTTGCCGAGTCAAAGTTCCACGATTGGCCCATTGCAGGATGTGTTCCAGCAACAAAACCAGTGCTGGTGTTTGGCAGTCTCACTCACATACACATTTTTTTCTAAAATTGCCTTTTTTAATTGGTATACAATACTTCCTCTACGTGCTAGGTATGTTGTAGAGCAAGTAAAAATTAATACTTGGGAATTCCTAAATGCTTGGAAATAAAAGATGGTCAGTTTTATGCTCTTCCTGTCCTAATTATCTTGAAGTGAAACACATGTTCTTAGGAATATTTAGATCATGTCTGACTTCTGACAGATCGTCAATTTTTAAAATCATGTTTAATTTAAACAGACTTGGTGGTCACTTAAAAACTGTTATAGCAATGGAGAATTTTAATGTCTTATTATTTAACTACCAATGTGCAAGCGAGTTGCATTCAGATTCAACTAGCACAGGACTTGTTACTAATTCTGCATCTATAAATGGAAATTTGCACTATCTTATACCTAACAGTCAGCCATCCTGCAGCATACAATTACAGAAAAAATAGTGCCTCATGTGTATATTAAACAAGCCGTACCAAGGCTATTGAAGGTTCATTCTTGTCATGTGGATTAGCACGTCTCCTTGCAGACCTAAGCAGTTCATATAGGTATAAATCTTGGCTTGGATGAGGGCATATCTGACTTTTTTGTGAGCTCTCTAACTGCTTTGGTTCTCAGCATCCTTTTCCATATTGAGTGTGAAATAGTGCTTAATTTTGCTCAGAGACTTATTTACCATGCTGGAGGTTCTTTTACATGCTGTAAATCGATGACATGGGACGAACAGCTTTACTTCCCTTTCAAAGGAAGCCATGCTAAGGATTTTTATGCCCCCCCCCCCCCAAAAAAAAAGAAAAAATCCATTGTCCAGATTTGAACCTGTGTCCTTGGGAACGAGAGGCTGGCGTGTTCTTGTAGACCAGGGATGTCAAATGGTGTGCTTGAGCACAAGCATGTGCTTTGCAGCTTAGCAGGCCCACACTGCCTGTAACAGCAGCACATGCTTCTCTGCTTGGAACAGTGTTAACCCCAGCTGTATAACATGCATACCATGGAAAGAGTGAAGCCACTTCCACATTTGTAGTCCCTTAACATAAGCACAGAAGTTAATAAGTATTGAGACATTGCCCCTTAGAGGAGTATGTTGGAAGCTTTTCAGGTATGAAAATTTCAAATCTAAACTGGATCTCTTTTCCTTGCCGTAATCTGTTGATCCCAAGAATGTTCCAGTTGAACTTCAGATTCAGATCTAAAAAGGTGTGTAGTGATAATACTGTGAATTTTTATAAGCTCTTGATCCACAATATACCCAGAATTTTGTAAATTTGCTGCAGAAATTATATGTATGTTTGGCATTACACATTTACGTCTGCCTTGAAACTTGTTTTTGTATTAATGATTTCCCAAATATTAAGATAGTGGAAAAGCACAAAATGGGCATAATAAATGTGTAATTAGGTTCAAAGTGTGACTACAACAAGGTTTTAGTGTGGAGCTATTTTCATTTTGTTACAGGAGCAGCCAGTTTCCTTTTAAATAGTATGGTTTAAATTTATATAAATGTTCCTTATCCTCTGCAGTTTTAATGTTGTTTTTGGAATATCAATTTGTTATTGAATAATTACGTTATTATTGTAATTCATATTAAAACCTTATGATCATAAAATCTATGTAAGCAAATACTTTTAAATGAAACAAGAAGAAACACAATAATAAAAAGAGTGTGCTTCATTTTCCCTTCCAACTTTGTACACCCATGTTTTGTCAGTTTTGCTTAATTTTGCCGCTACCTGTGTGTATACCACAGGTTTTCTCAGAGCACTTCATGCCCACAAGTACTGCCAAGGTCACGAAATTGGTATTGCGTTGACATCACTGTCCTAGACCATGGGGGACGACACATCTGTCTGCTCATCTAAGCAGTTTTTGTAAAGGATGACAAAATTATCTCTGCCAAAAAGGAAAGTTATCGATCGTGGCTACTGCCATTTTGCCTTTCATTTGCCATCAGAGATGCTTGCACTCTGAACATGAATGAAACATACTAATAATATATGTATATCTGTTGGCTGCCACATTATACACAGATGTTTAGAAAGAACAAATTTCAGATTTTTATTTGTGAAAGTCAGAAACATATCAAACATTTTATAGTGTTGTCATCATTCAGCTATTTTTCGCAATGTGTTGGCAAGAGCATGGAGTTTAACTCTAGCATAGTGATCTGCTAAGATCACTTTGGCTTCCTGTGTCACCCTTGTACCTACAAAGAAGTGAATAATAAGCTATTTCTACAAATGTTTAATTTAACATGAAGTAGATAAAAAGAGTTTTTAAAAGAACAGCTTTGTAAAATCTATAGTAACATAATAATGGCTAGAGAAGTTATGTAAATGCAGATCATCAATAAGCATAATTAATCATGATTATAAACAACAGCATGCTGTGGACCAAATAGAGCTTATATTGATTGTTAGAAATTAATTTAAAATAATATTATGATTTTTTAAAAATAAAATATTGATATATTTCAGGGATAGTGCATTTTGCGCAGGCAGTAAGGACTATGGAACGAGAAGATCCTGAAGTAGCACATTTACATGCTCAAGTGCAATCTCATTACTTGCCCCCAGTGACCATCAGCACAGAAACCTCATCCTGAAGACTGACACTATCTCAGAGTTCCATGTCACAGAGGGTTTAAAACAAACACATGCAAGTTTGTGATGTACTTCATTACAACAAATATTTTTCAAGCCTGCTGGAGAAAGAAAATGGCACATCACAGAATGTTTACAGCTATTAGCTTATGCATTGATTCCCTTGCATCAGATATTGCTCTGATGAGAAGCGTAGGCTTCAACAGAGTTGTTTCTGCCATTCATATATCCTAAGAGAATTCTAATAATAGGTATAATATTTATTGTAAAAACCACAAAATAAACTAATGTCATAGTATAAAAATGTGGAGATTGTGTTGTAACAGAGTCAAGAAAAAAACGGAACTATTTCCATCCTAGTTTTTGTTAGGCATTTCGGTTAATATTGCGTATTTCCTAAAATCCAATTTTTGCCACAAATATGTTAAGGAATGATGGGTACCTGCATAAAGAATGTGAGTACCTTAATATTGTTTTAAGATCATATCACCTCATTAAACTCTTAGAAACATGCAAATAACTGAGAGGTTAACACACAGCTTGTGTGTTTAAAAACACCAACAGTAAGTTTGTTGGCATAAATATCCAAATAACTGTTTTGGTTAGGTAACAGACACAACAGATGGAACATATGTACTAGGGGCAAAAGTGAGGAAGAAGAAAGTGGTATTGCCAACATATGAAAAGCAGGGAACTATGTCATTTAGTGACATGCAGGAAATGGCAGGAATGGGGAAACTGCGAAATATGTATGAACTGTGTGGCACACAACTGAAGCCAAATTGGCGGCAGAAATAAAATTGTGGAAATTGACAAATTCAAATTTGGGCACAGAAAGTACAGCATGGGACACTTTGTGGAAGGACAGTGGGTGTTTGGTGGTGGAGCTTGGAGATAAAAGCCACTTCTTTCTACTACCTGTTGAACAAAGGAATCGGGAAACTCTTCTGCAACTAATAAAGCATTAATATTGTTGGGAACAATAATAGTGGGCAACTGCTAGAGAGCTACAACACTCTGGATCCTGAGGGCTTTGTTCACCTCAAAGTTATCCATTCGCTGGAGTTGGAAGGAGTGGCTGGCTATATGTACTAGGAAAACCTGAGCAAAATAGTGCAGTGGAAATTCCTGTATACACAAATACCATAGAAACCAAGCGGAAAAGCATAAAGTACTCCATTGCCTACTTCAGCTGAACGAAGGACCATTCAAGACTACTTATCAGAGCACATATTTAAATATTTGTATCCGAGGAAGCTGCAGCTAACTGTATCCACCATCACAATAAATGGTAAGATGTTTCCCACATTAGCAGCACCATTTGGTTGTACTTTGAGTGCCGATGTTGGCAACAGCTCTACAGGAATGGGAAGGCATGAGCAGGGGAGGAACACTCCCATGATGGCTTGGGTGACATGTACTTGCACCTTTAGGTTCAATTCCTGTGCTTTGCCTCAATTAAGTACATTTTACAGACATATATACTTATAGTGTTATATGGGTGTCAGTTACTGTTTCTAAAGGTGTATGCTTAATGCTTGTGCAATAAATCAGTGCAATATAGAGTTAAAAGTGTGCAAAAAGCGATGTTTTAGCAAATACGCTATATTAACTGGCATTTTCACACCTGTATCAAATAGTTTTTTAAATGATCTTAATTTAAAAGTATTTCGTTTCTTAAGAATTTATATTTTAAAGTAGAGCTTAACCCTTTCACTGCCTTGCGAGGGAAGGGGAGCGCCCAAGTAAAATAATCGGTGTAATGGAACACTTGGAAGCTGATGGGGTTACATTTGACTGCAATTGCATGGATTTTGTTTTTTCCTAAAAAAAAAGTTTTATTGCAAAAATTTAATATTTTTACAGTTGGAAATGGTTGCAAATACTTGAATTCAATTTATTTAGGTTAGTATAATAATAAAGTGGAAAATATCTCAACAGTGAAAGAGCTAAATGCCCCATCGTCTATGTGACGATGAATGCAGTGAAAGGGTTAATTTAGATCTATAATTGCTATGTATTGCCTTTCTCCATAATGAATAGCAATTTTTTTAAGTATGGATATAAATAAAAATACTGATATAAAAGAGGCTTGTAAAACAGGTAATACTTAATTGATTCTGGAAAAATAAATCATTTTTAATCATTTTAGCTTCATTTGATAATCAAAAACTTCCTTGATCATATTTGGGATGTTATCTCCATCAGTGACTGCATATATAATGTCCTGGCTGGACCAGCTATGTAATGAGGTCATCTTCAGTATAGAAGTGAAGGAAAAAGTGGTGAAAAATTCATTTTGTAAATTTAAAGTGTTAAACCAATTTTGCTGTGCTTTTCCAAATGACAAGAGTTTAAGCAGTTCCTTAACAATTCTACATTCCACTTTATACGAAGTGATATAGAAAGTGAAAACTAAGTGTCTATAGGTTGACTCATTTACTTCTAAAAATTCTAAATTGTTTAGTATTTGTTTGGCAGCCAGCAATAGTGAATGCTCTCAGCAAATTTGTAAACATGGATAAAACTGGTCATCATCATGTGATCCAATACCTTCATTTGAAAGGTCCTAGTCCAACTAATATTAAAGTAGAGCTAGATTTTACCCTGGGGGAGTCTGCTCCTTTGTTTAGAACAGTAAAATATTGGGTGGCAGAGTTTAAGTGAGGCCGTATGAGCTGCTAAGACAAATATCACAGTGGCCAACCATGCCAGAAATTTTAAAGAAAATCCACAAAATGGCACTGGAAAATTATAGACTGAAAGTGTGCAAGTTAGCAGACATTGCAGGGAGTGTTGTACATTGCATATTGACTGAAAATTTGGACATGGAACAAAAGCAGCATCGAGGGGATGTTTTGCCACATTAAATCTGAGTTTTTGTATCAATTCATAACTATGGGTCATGGTGTCAGTTTTTTGGAATGCATGTGGGATAAAGTTCATCTCTTTCTTTCTTTCCCTGATTACCCTCCCCTTATGTAGGACTTACAAGCCAGTGCCTAGGGTCAGACGCCTGTCAGGGAGCAGAGGGACCTCTGGACCAGAGTGAAGACCTGGAAGCAGGTGGTCAGCCAAGCAACAGGTATGATAGTGAGGAAGAGGATGGTATGAAATGCAGGCGAAATGGATGATTGGAAGGGTGATAATGGAGCAATTGGTGGAATGAATGGCAGGGGAAACTGGAGAAAACCTGCCCACATGCTGCTTCATTTACCACGAATACCACATGCGGGTCCCGCCTAGGTGGTAGGCAAGCGGTCTAACCACTCAGCCATGGTGCCACCATTATCCTTCTAGGGAAGGATGAGGAATAATCTTGGCTGGAGAAAAATTCCTACCGCCCTGCCAGGAACTGAACCCAGGACCCCTTGCACAGCAGGCAGGTGCTCTACCAACTGCTCTACTTTTCTATCAAGTGCCCCCCCCCCGGGATCTAACGAGGCTGAGTGCACTCCATGCCAGACCTCCCAGAGGGGATAAAATCCCCATGCTGGTACTGGGAATCAAACCTGGGTCCTCTGCGCCAGAGGCAAGCATGCTACCAACTGCACTACAGAGACGGTCAAGTTGATCTCCAAAAAGGAAAAGCAATCAGTGGTGAGTATTATGCAAACTTGTTGCAGCATTTGAGTGATGAAATCAAGGAAAAATGGCCACACTTGGTAAAAAAGAAAGTTTTGTTTCATCAAAACAATGCACCAGTTCACATATCCATTATTACCATGGCCAAAATCAATGAGTTAAAGTTTGAATTGGTTCCTCATGTACCCCATTCATCAGATTTAGCTCCCTCTGATTATTTTCTGTTTCCAAACTTGAAAAAATGGCCTGGTGGTAAAAGATTTGCCAACAATAAAGAGGTGGAGTCTGCAGTTGATGGCTATTTTGCAGTTCTCACTTTAAACAGGGTATTGAGCATTGCTGGAAAAAGTGTGCTGAACTGAAAGGTGACTGTATAGAGAAATAAACATGTTTTTTCCCAAAATGTTTGTGCATTCTTTGTTAGGTTGGGTACTTCTACGACAGCCATAATATTTTTCTGCCTTGTATGAAATAATCAGAGCAATATTGGTTTTAGGAGTGGGGTTGAAATTTAAATTTTCCTGCCAAGATGACAGGGTAAAAAAGAAACCTAAAAATTATAAAATCAATCAAATACTGCTCCTAACCCCATTGCACTTTTCTCCACCTTTCCTCTAGTTGCTCTTAAGTTCCTGTACTCATAGCAATCAACAATGCACATATCCCTTTTCTATTCCAGTTGCTCATTGATATGTCAAACATAGGAATCACAGACTGAAGTTGCTGATTTAACAGGCATCATTGAGCTATACCTCACAATAAGCTCCCTTCATGGTGCCCAAGCCTCCTTTTATAGTCATATGAATCCTAGAGAAGATTCAGTACACTTCATGGAAAGGCGAGCTCTAGAAACTTCTGACTTCGTAATTTGAGTTCCAGATCGTTTGTTAGCTGAGAGCACTTCCCCACTCTCTCTTTCCAAGTAACCATACATTGGGTCACCAAGCTGCACCTACCCCCACCAAAGTGGCCCGGGTTCGATCCCAGGCAACCACATGTGGGATTTATGGTGGATAAAGCGCCATCTCATTCCACTGATCTTCATTCCATGTATCATCAATGTCACTGCCTGCAGTGCCATATGTAATAAAAGCAGGTGTTAAACACTACCAAACAAAAAACTGCAGAGGTCTGGAGATGCAGGCTCCATTACAATATGCATGCTGTTACCTTTCATGTGGTAAGGAAAACCTTTTAAATTACTGAGATGGAAAGTTGATATTTTGGGGGAAAGGGAAGTTAGCTCCATGACTTAGTGGCCACTCCTGAAGGTCCAAATTCAATTTTTGCACTTGCATTTGTATTTAATTTTCTTGTTAACCATGTACTGGTTATGTTAGGTCCATTTAGGTTTAAGATCTCTCCAGACATATTCCTATATCCTTGCCTATTTGACAGTTGCACCTAACGACTGTATCTTACAAGAGGTTTGCAGGTTGACTGCATTTCTGCTATACTGTATTTGTTACCATTGCCAATACTGTACTGCTTTAGATTTGTCTACATTCATTCACATCAAAGCTTTCGTGGCCTGAAAATTCTATGCATTTTGTATACATCAGACTTTATTTTGAATTATGCTCTGCTAATGCACACCCAAGCTCTTTTGAGGAGGAAGGATGAAGTTCAGGGAACCTCAAAATATACATTTTGGAGAATATCTAGGTATCAAGTTTTGGAGTGGATAGAATACTTCCTTTACAGACCATAATCTGGTTATTTTCCAAAAATTGCCTCTCTGAAAAAATAACGAAAGCAAAGGTAAAGTGAGCTTCTGGTTTACTTTGTACAATCATGGATGAAGATAATTCACACATTACAAGTCACTGATTAGTGTATTTTAGATTATCACATCTAACTATATTTACAACTCAAACCTCCAGTACACAAATGCTATGAGCCCTCATACATGCCAACAGCCAATAACACATTACGTCGCGTGAAGTGAAGATGTAACACAGGACTGTTCTTAGTTCCATAACTGCGTAATAGGTATGAATCACTTTTCTTGATATCTGGGTTGTGTGATATATTTACATCCTCCAGGGCCATCTCATCCGTGAGGTGTGTAAAGTGCCAGAGTTTGATGGAATGATCCAGTGAACCTGTGATATAACAAAGGTGTAACTAATGTGAACAAATCTACAAAGTGATATTACACTAAAGTAGTCAACTTGTGCTTCGTGTTACCTGATGTTAGGATATGACCATCTCTGCTGAAGGCTAGTGTGTGTATGGGACCCTTATGTCCTGTCAGTTCTGCCAACAGATGGCCATGAGCTAAGTCCCAGATTAGGACCCTACAATCTGCACCCGCTGATGCAAGAAAACGTCCATCCACAGAAAAACAAAGTGTGTAGATTGGTCCCTATAAAAATATACAATAAGTACAAGTTTAAACTAATAACAGTGAAACAAATACATACTTGGTCCCTATCCTGGAAGAAAAACAAATTTGTTGAAGTCAATTACGAGTACTTCAGAATAAACTGCTGATCTCTATTTTTTATAACAAATATTTTCTTACAAATCATTATAATCATGCATATCAACCTATATGTACATTTAATTTCTTTTGTGACCAAATTTACCCTGGAGAAAGTAAACATAATTTGGAAAGCAGAGAGAAGGAGCATTATATATATATTTATTAAATCAGTACAAACAAATTCATACATCAGCTGTGACATAATCTTAGGACATTTAATCAGGAAGTAAACCCTAAAGTTAAATTATGTTGTTCAGTGATTATTGAGCATTTGACAGGGTATTCGGTATGCATAGGATGGGGGAACAACCCAAGGACATCAATGTTCTCCCAAACGTGTGTTGGGAGTGTGGCTGGCCAGAACATCCAGTGAGGGATGAGCAAGTGGAAAATGAGTAAGTAATGGCATGACAAGGGGCACATCGCAGCTGTCACTGCTGGCCCCTTGGGTGATACTGTGCACCTTGTGTAGGACAAATGAGAAGATCATAGTGGAGGACTAAGTATACGGGAAGTGATACTATATACTGGTGGACAAGGTGCAGCCATGACCATGGTCCAACCTGATGTGGAGGAGGGCTTGCCATTGAAGAAGCCAGATTGGCCCCACGAGGTAATGTTGGCATCAGGCAATACCTTGCCTGTGGAAAAGGAGATCTTGCTGAAGTTGGACATGGGGTAGAGCATTATGAGTGGCTGAGGATATAGTCCTGAGTCTGCACATCCTCAGAAGTCACAAGGTGATGATTGATCTCAGCACGAGGTTCTTGCAAGTTGGACAAGACATGATAACACTCCAAAGCCTCAGCAAACATCTTGGGGTCTGCAGGGTAACCCTGCCGGAGGTTACATTTGGGCCTAACAGGAGCAAGCTGTCAGTGAAGGCGCACTAAGGAAGGTCAATAGTCATGGAACACCACAGGCCATACTCCTATGTGCACAGGATGCTCCATCAATGCAACCGGATGAAGAGGTGCTGCCTAACAACCAGGAACGAGGTCCACCACATCCAGAGGCTGTCCCAAGGGAAAATGTCAGTGGCTTCCAGTAGAACTGGAACTTAAAAATTCAATGCCACAGCTGGGATTTGAACCACTGACCCTCTGCTTACCCGGAGGGTGCTCTAACCATTAAGCTACTATGACAACCTGCCAGAATGACATTGAATTCTCAAACCAGTTCGTATTTTTCCCAGTAATGCCATTGGCGCTGGTCGTGGATGATCAGCCTCAAGGAGGGAGCAGTGTCATGTTGGCTACTGGCATAGAAGAGCAAAGTCAGCTATGCAACATTAGAAATGGCTTTGACAAGTGCCATGCGATGAAGAATTCTCTGAGCTGGAGATGGTTGTTAGGCTGTTATTCTGGCAAGCAGTTTTTGTGTTAAGATTTTGGAAGCATTTTGAGTTTGTGTGTAAAGAGTCATTTTGGAAATTGTGTTTGTGTTATACTTGTTATTTGAGACCAGTTTACTGTTGTAATTAAAGGAAATAAAGAGTGATAAGGTAACCAGATTGTGAGATTTTGTTACAGTATTAAAGTTATTTAAAATTATTTTATAGTATTTATGTTGGAACTAATACAGAATGTCGCATTTGTTCGTTGTTTACAAGTATGTGTACATGACGTTCCTTGAAAAGAAATGGATACATATATTTTGTTCTTTGTAACTATGTAGATCTTAACAGTATGTGCACAAAATTTTTCAAAAACTCGAGCATCAGTTTCATACCACTGCAAATGTGTTTTACAATAAGTGAATGTTGTTTTCTAATGCCAGACATTTGACAATAAAATCATCAGCCCTCTTGCACTCCAATATTTTTCATAGATATTTTCATGGTCAGCCAAAGAAGTACAGATTTTGACATGTTCTGAATTCATTTCTTGATTTAGCTTGCATAGTGGACAGATTGGAGACCGGTATATTCCAATTCTGTGTACATGTTTGGCCAAACAGTCATGATCTGTTAACAATCTAAATGCAGCTACAGATGATTTGCATGGAAGATCTGGAATTAACTGTGTATGTTGAAGCACAAAGTGAATGTTAAAGAAGATTTTGAAAATAGGTAATTCTAAATTATAATCAAGAGCTAGTGTGAGAGAATATTATAACAAATTTTTAGAGAATAAATTGCAAGTTTTAAAATTGGAGTTCTCATTTGCTAGATTAAGCTCCTATTTGCCAACCAATATGCCCTGAAGATACGATCAGTATTTAAATCTGCCACATATAGCATCCTTAACGTGGAGCAATTTAAAAGAAAAGTATCAATTATTATTTATTTATGCCAACAAACTTACTGTTGGTGTTTTTAAACACACAAGCCGTGTGTGGGCAAAGTTTAAGAGGTAGAACTGGAACTTAAAAATTCAATGCCACACCTGGGATTTGAACCACAGACCTTCCGCTTGCCGGGCGGACGCTCTACCACTGAGCTATTGTGACAAACTGCCAGAATGACATTAAATTCTCAAGCCAGTTCGTATTTCTCCTGGTAAACCACAAAGGCAGTCTCACATCAGAAACAATTACCCCAATGGTGACTTACTATTGCAAGTACTTTATATCCCAGGATTAAATAACCTTCACATGGTAATTATTATTTATTTATGCCAACAAACTTACTGTTGGTGTTTTTAAACACACAAGCCGTGTGTGGGCAAAGTTTAAGAGGTAGAACTGGAACTTAAAAATTCAATGCCACAACTGGGATTTGAACCACAGACCTTCCGCTTGCCGGGCGGACGCTCTACCACTGAGCTGTTGTGACAAACTGCCAGAATGACATTAAATTCTCAAGCCAGTTCGTATTTCTCCTGGTAAACCACAAAGGCAGTCTCACATCAGAAACAATTACCCCAATGGTGACTTACTATTGCAAGTACTTTATATCCCAGGATTAAATAACCTTCACATGGTAATTATTATTTATTTATGCCAACAAACTTACTGTTGGTGTTTTTAAACACACAAGCCGTGTGTGGGCAAAGTTTAAGAGGTAGAACTGGAACTTAAAAATTCAATGCCACAACTGGGATTTGAACCACAAACCTTCCGCTTGCCGGGCGGACGCTCTACCACTGAGCTATTGTGACAAACTGCCAGAATGACATTAAATTCTCAAGCCAGTTCGTATTTCTCCTGGTAAACCTCAAAGGCAGTCTCACATCAGAAACAATTACCCCAATGGTAATCTGGCAGTTTGTCACAATAGCTCAGTGGTAGAGCGTCCGCCCGGCAAGCGGAAGGTCTGTGGTTCAAATCCCAGTTGTGGCATTGAATTTTTAAGTTCCAGTTCTACCTCTCAAACTTTGCCCACACACGGCTTGTGTGTTTAAAAACACCAACAGTAAGTTTGTTGGCATAAATAAATAATAATTACCATGTGAAGGTTATTTAATCCTGGGATATAAAGTACTTGCAATAGTAAGTCACCATTGGGGTAATTGTTTCTGATGTGAGACTGCCTTTGTGGTTTACCAGGAGAAATACGAACTGGCTTGAGAATTTAATGTCATTCTGGCAGTTTGTCACAATAGCTCAGTGGTAGAGCGTCCGCCCGGCAAGCGGAAGGTCTGTGGTTCAAATCCCAGTTGTGGCATTGAATTTTTAAGTTCCAGTTCTACCTCTTAAAAGTATCAATGTTTAAATCTGCCACAAGCTTACCCTTACAGTGACAGCATGTTGGTCAGTTTCTGCATGTTTCATTTCATATCCGTTAGTTGAGCAATTTGCCAGTAAGCCTAGCAGATCTTAGACATTTGAGAGATTATAAAAGTTTTCTTTACAGAGCCAAATTAAAAACTAAATTTTTTAAAATTGTTGTTTGGCAGTCATTGGCCAAATAGTAAGAAACATCACCACCTACTTCCTTCCTTCTCTACTCTATACACGTCATACATTTTAGTGTAAATTTGTAATGGCAAGGTGCTATTCATAATATCTGCATAATATAATAATTATTGGTCTTTTAGTGCATCTTAAAGAAATTTAAATATATCATATCATCTCTTTTTGATTCTGATGAGTTGGAACAATTTCATTTAAATATGAAAACAGAAGAATCACAACTCCATTGGGCTGAAAATTTCTACTACGTGTTACAAATTTAAAGTATGGACTTTAATGACTTTCACAATAAAATATTAAGAGTTTAAATAATATACAAATGTATTTACCTTATGTCCTGTCATGAGACGCACATGACTTCCTGTAACACAGTCCCAAAGTCGGACTGTGCGATCACTGGAACCAGTGGCGACATAGTTTGAATTTGGATGAAACTGTAGACACTAAACAAATACAAAAAAGAAAACCCTTAAGTATATAATTTTGTTATTTCTAAGCTAAAGAACTTACAAGTTCTAAGTGGCTGTTCCGTGTTTACTTACATCTACATCTGAGAAATGTCCAGCAAATATCCGCAGAGGTTGGTGTTGATCTGTTGCCCAGAGCCGAGCAGTTTTGTCATGTCCTGCTGTTGCAAAGTAGTACCCATGTGGAGCAAATCTGACGTCCCACACAGGAAAGATATGACCTTTGTAGCATACCAAGCATGTCCATGTCTGGAGGCTCCACAGTCTCACTATATTCAAATAGATAACACTAATACTTAATACAGACTTTAGTTAGATATTTATTCAAACAGATTGAAGATTTTATACACAATATATTTGCTGTGAGCTTACATGTAATAATGAGTTAAACCAATTCATTCCTGTGAAGTAGTTAACCCACTGACAGGCTGTAAACTGTTCAAATAAATTCTTCATTCATTCAACGAGAACTATTAGTAAAAGTGAACCTTTAGATGGTAATTATTTTATGCCAACCAACTTATTGATGGTTTTAAACAAGTCATGTGTGGGTAATGTTTGAGAAGTAGAATCAGGACTGAAAAATTCAATGCCATAGCCAGGATTTGAACTACAGATCTTCTGCTTCACAGTATGATTACAGCAGCCACATGTAAAGCAGAAGATCCATGGTTCAAATTCTGGCTATGGCATTGAATTTTTCAGTCCTGATTCTATCTCTCAGAAGTGAATCTTGTCTCAGGAGCCCAATCTTGGTTAATGGACTTATCGCTTTTGGTAGGAGTAAACATTGTCCCTCCATTCTGAGTACTGACTCAATGACTTCAAGTCAATGTTTGTATTTTCATACCAGTTGAGTGAAGGTATACACTTCTTGGATCTAGTTAAAGCAGTTTTGGGACTCTCAGACATGACTGAGGAAATTTTACAATTTCAGATCTGCTTTATGGAACTCTTAACCATCTACAAAGCAATTTTTAAGTTACCATTGCTTCAATATTTTATAAAACATATACCATTTCTGTAATGGCTGAAGGTGATTCTGATATACAGTTAATACAGGATCAAAATTGGAGAAAAGGGGAGAGAAAGACATGAAAATACATGTAAAAGTTAAGATGGATCTGTGGTAGACAGGATCCTAAGGATGAGAAATGCAGTTTCTAGACATGATTCAAAGGGAGTCAAATGCCTATAGTTTCACTAACCGCTAACAAAGCGAGATAGCTCTGGAGTAACATGCTTGAATTTGGGAGGTTGTGGGTGCAGTCAACCTTCTTGATCTATGGAGTTTTAGGGGGGCTTCCCCGGTTCAATAGGCGAATGCTGGGAAGGATAATTACAGTCCCAGGATTTCCTGTCCTTTCATTTCACTTACTCATTTCATTCATTATTCATCCCGTTGGTTCTTTCAGGGTCACAAGTGTCAGAGAAAGCATTAGGTACAGCTTGGCAGGGATGGTATGCACACAGGAACTCTTTTTGCCGCTCGTCTGTGGGCTCCAGGTAGAGAGGCAGCATTTGGGGAGGTTGGACCCGGTGCTGAGGTCCCCATAGGATGTCCCTGGAGGACCTAAAGACTTCGGGGTGCCATCAAACTTAGAAAATTAAGGGTCCTCTATCAATGCCTGCACTATTAGTCTGGATCTGGCTGCGAGGGGTGTCCCCTTGTACAATAAGCCTAGCTTCAGTGCCAAACCCCCTCTGTGTCTCTTCTAGTCTCATTCATATTCACTAGTAGCTAAGAACATAAATGATTTACAGTTATTCATAAGACTGAAGCTATTGGCAGTGAAGCAACACAATAAACACTTTGTAATAAACCTCTTTTTAAAAATACAATCCACCGTCAAGATGGAGCAACATATAGATCTTTTGTAGAGTGGAAGAGAAACTTTGAGTATAAGTTCTTTGCATGTATCACACATATGTATCTTTATATATGTAGTATTTAATAATGTAAGATTCTGGAGAAATTTTGACATCAAATGTTTGGGTGGAATACAACACCTTCTCTATCTACTATCTATGCACATGATAAAGTAAAAGCTTGATGTGTTGCATTCACATTACTTTCTGTGTCCTCCCTTATGTTACCCAAACTTGAGCTATCATTTCTGTTGACGCTCTAACCACATCCCAGTGTCTCATTCTATATTGGGTGTGAAAGACCGTTTAATTTTTCTCCGAGGTCTCTTTATGAGGCTTGGGATTTTTTGTGTTCCATATGTCTACACATGGTACCAATGTCTTTGTAGCTATTGTAGAGACACCGTCATAAGCTACATGATACTTGAAGATTAGACAATGTGCTACTAAGGCTGACTGCAAAATTTCCTTTCTGCTTATTTTGTATGTACGAGTGCTCTCTAAATATTGAAATTTATTTTACCTGGAGATGAAACTTATGCCATAAAATATTTTAATAATGCATCTAATTTGTTAAAAAGTTTCAAAAAAAAATCTATTAGATATCATGAAGTATGTAGCTAATGCTCTGGAGTCAACAATGAAGTCATTCTCCTTTGTTAGATATTACAATTATCCAATAAGAAATGCTATGGCACACTGTCACTATAAACTCAGACCAAAGCATTAATTAAGTACCATATACTCACACCTATTACAATGAAGATTATAAAATATAGTAGAGCCGCAGTTATCCGAGCCCTGAGTAACCAACTTCCGGGTTAACCGAGGTCCTGTTTTACGAAGTGTGCCACCCAAAGTTATTAAACATCGAGGAAAATCAAGAAACTTGGCCCATAAAGCATGGCGGCCCCAGCCTTGCACAGATAGCTCCAAGACTGGCAGATGAAACAATCACTGAAAATAATGTAGCCGCGTGGATCAACGCAGATGAATTGGAAGTGACTGATGAAATGATAGCAGAGGCAGTGAATGTAGAGCCTGAAGAAAATGAAAGTGATAATGAAGACATTGAAATAGAGAATGAGAAAATCAGTCATGCGACAGAAAAGACCATCAAGTACCTAGAACACTGTCCAACAATTGTGTGAAATGCTAGCAAAGAAGCAAGTGAGTTGCGTAAAACAGAAAATGCTTATGGACTTACTGGAGAAATAATATTTTTAACTGGATCATACACATACTGTATATATGTACTGTGGATCTTGTTTTTTATTTTTATTTGCATGTATGTAATTTTTTCATTTGATAATAGAGTACTTTTTTTTCACATCTTTGATCACGTTTTCATTCATTCCACCAGATTACAATATGTCTCCCTCTCGATTTTTGACAAGAGTCCGTGTTATCCGAATTTTCGATTATCTGAAGTATTTTTGGTTCTACTTACTTCAGATAATTGAGGCTCTTCTGTATTTCATTAGCATAAAAGTATGGGTATTCTGCTTAGGTGTAATGTAAAACTGTAGCTATACCTGTGGTATCTTCAGAGCATGACAACAGAAGAGTCCTGTCAGGACTGAATGCCACTCTGTACACTGGACCATTATGTCCATGGAGTATCCTGCAAGTCTCTGCTGAGCGATCATCCATCATTCTCACAAGCACATCATCTATAAACCATAAAGTAGCCCATCTCAGTAAGCTCATCATACATCTAAAAATTAAAACAAAACCTCCATGTTCACCAATATAAACAATTGTATAAATGGTTTTATCACGTATTTCCTTGTAGGTACAATGGGAAAGGAATACGACAGGCTTAAGTGATAGTCAAATCTTTTAAGAGCTGGTCACTATATGATGGCTTTGAAATTCTGTTCTCTTTGCATGAGCAGGAGGGGGAAGTCCTGCATTCTCATGACTTTCTCTATTCTAATATTTGCAGGATGAAAGCATCATAGTACTTGTGCTATTACATTTTTAAACATTATAATTAATTTTATTCTCATATGGGACACTCAACAACAAAGGGTTCAAGAAATGAAATTTGAATTCTCCAAGAGACTTAATAAAAATAAACGGTCTCAAAGTTCCAACTATGCCATTCAACAACCTGTTAGGGCCAGTTACCGTATTTCAAAATTTTATCATGTAAACAGCAGATCCAGGTCTACATTAACAGATATGAATTTAGTTCATGTTCTATGGCTATGTTGTTTGGCTTTGAAACCTGATTTAAATAAATTGGAAATGAGAAAACTTGGCCGTCGATCTAGAACTAAATGATTAAAATATCTGCACAATTTTACTATTACAATGCACTGTGTATTTGTACAGGCAAACAACGGCGTTACGAGGGTGAATGTAGAGCTTGGACTTGAACATCCTGTATCATTCTGTAATGTGGTGTGAGAGCAGCCGCTACCCTCTCTCTCTTTTCCTTATTGACATGCCTGCTCTATTGCATGTTTGGTGATGTGGATCTTTTTTGATACTGTGGATTCTGCTGGTATTAGTTAAGACATGGACTTGTGAACTGAGGTTTGAAGACCAAATCCTGCCAGGTACGTCCTTTCCCCGACTGAGGTTTTTCCAGGTTTTCCTCAGCTATTACAACCACAAAATGCTGGTACGGTATCCTAAACTTACATTTGGAACATTACCTTCCCAAATTTTCTTTTGCAAATACAATTTCATTTCATATATCACCACATGGACCTCATGGCTAATGAAAAAGACAGGCTACAGCGCAAACTGCAGTGACATAATTCTCCTAGTCCAGTCATAACCCATGAAGTAAAACCACAATTGCCTAGGACATCCATATTCTAAACAACCAAAAAAATTGCTCATTGAATTCATACAAAAGGTATAGTTTTATCATGACGGTATACAATGTTAGCCATGTACAGACTACCATTACTACATAACTCTGATTTGTACCACAGCCTGTCTTTTTCGCTGGCCACAATGGACTGTAGTGACATATAAGGTAAGAGGGAGCATTAAACACTATTCAATTAATGACTTGAAGCTTTCCCAGTGTTGGTTATTGATGATAGTTTCTTGGCCTAACAGCCAGATCAAATTTGGGTAACTGCCCAAGCTTTCAACTACTAACTTTGCTGCCAACCTCAGGGGAACTGAAGCTAGACTACTGATGTCGCAATATTTATTCCTAGCCAGTAGCGGATAAGATCTGCCTACTTTCTTCCCAATGGTTGAGCTCTGGCCAATTGAGACACAAGTGTGGAACCAGGAGTTTGACCAATGGGAAGAAAGTAGGTGGATCTGCTGGCTAGGAATAAATATTGCGACACAGTCATCTAGCTACAGTTCCCCAAGGATCGCAGCAGAGTTAGTCGCTGAAAGCTTGGGCAGTTACCCAAGTTTGACCTGGCTGTCAGCCCAGGAAACTACTATCAGCAGTATTCAAATTCAAAAATATCCCAGCACAAAGAAACTTTGTGCAAACCAGCAAGTATTTAAGTTTGATCTACCATTTTCTTGTAAATATGGTTCACTGTATTCTTAGTATTTACCCAGTATGTAGGATGTGTATTGTACTTGTGTTTCATTTTAGGAGTTTTACATCTCTTACTATGCTAAGAAACTGAAAGCATATGTCACTTTTGACTCACCAGCTTCTTTATCAATATCCTGTAGCTGTTCTACAGCTTTCATAGCCCTCAATTTTTGTGGTACCAGTGTCCAAACTTTGATCATGGAATCTATGAAGCCTACAGCCATCAGACTCGAGTCTTCTGCAATCTCCGCACTTGTTACTCTGAAACATTTTATGAATTAGGTTTTCCAGAATCATAATTATTCCTTTAATTGTGCCTCTATCATGAAACAAAATGTGTTAAAATTACCCTAATAACATTTGTTGTCCATTTTATGGCTGAAGCTTAGTTTTTGGAAAAAAGTTAATAGATACACCATTACACCTTGCTCTTCAAGTACTATCCTTCCTACATCCTTACACTAGATTCCCTCTCTAGTTCTCATAATTACAGTTACCTGCAGGTCATCTCCTTAATGCAGTGGTAGCACTGCTGCTTACCAGTGGGAGACGAGTTCAATTCTTGGTACCGCATCCTGCTGGGATGCCTTATTAGATCCGTGAGGGACCAATTGAGGAGCTACTTGATTGAGAAGTAGCGATCCCTGGTTGTCAAGACTGCATAACTGTCTGGGAGGGACCAGGGCGCTGACCACCTGTCACCTCCGGTACTGCACCCCACACATGATGCCTATGGTGGTCAGAGGTGGGGGATGCAGCAGCCGGGCAGTAGACCTTGACCTGGAAAGGGCTGTTGCCCCATGGGTTAGCCACCTTAATGTCATCCGGTGAGACATAGCAACCATCTAGCTAATGCATGCTATATCTATCATTGGAATATTGTGAGTTTTTGCACCCAGTTTAGTTTTTATGTTTACATTTTGGTCTTCATGCCCATTTATGAACACAATATTTTTCTATCTTCTTTTCTTGGAAGTTTGAAAACAGTGTTGTAATAATAAATTTAAACTAATAAGGTGAGTCGATTAATAACACTACACAACACGTACTTATAATTTACCGGTAAATTATAAGTAAGTGTTGTGTAGTGTTAATCAACTCACCTTATTGGTTTAAATTATAATATTTTTCTTTTCATTTGTTCAAGGAATACACTTCTAAAAATATAAGATGTATCCTATATCAGGCCAATCAATAATAACTGATTGTTTTAATACACATAAACCGTGTGTAGGCAAACTTTGAAAGGTAGAATCAGAACTGAAAAATTCAATGCCACAAGTGGGATTTGAATCACGGATCTTTTGCTCTACATGCGGCTGCTCTTAACCATTGATCTAGTATGGCAACATGCTGGCACAGCCTTAAATTTCCCAACTGAATTGCATTTTCCCAGTAGACTACAAGGGATTCTCAAATTCAAGAACATATACCACAATGATGACTTACAATCGTAAGTACTTAAGCCCTGGGCTTTAAGGTTTTTATATAATAGTTTCCGTATATCATACCAATCAATGATAACTGACTGTTCTAACAGTAGCAGAATTAGAACTGAGAAATTTAATGTCATAGCCACATGGATCTTCCGCTCTACAGGCAGCTGCTAAAAATGTATATTTGATATTTAACATCATTACACAGTAAGAAAATATTAATTATGAAGCTTCTAATAACCTATAAAATAAACAATTTGCACGCGTGTGTAACTTTGCTGATTTTTAGGGAAGTATTTCAAATCAATGGACGGAGCTATCCCATCTTTGTGGAACATGTGTTGCCAGAACTGCTGAAGGATGTACACCTGTGGGAAAAAAAAAAAAAAAAAAAGTCATGTCTGGAACACAAAATTCGTCTAAGCGCTGCATGGCACAGCACCTTGTTTACACCATCCGCAAAACAGTAGTGTAGCAGCAGCAAAAAGCTGTCACAAGTTATAAATCTTATTACTAACCCAGGCATCGGCAAACATGTACTCAATGAGGTAACAGTATGACGTCTCAACATGCAACCCGCAATGCACATGACGTAATGTAGAACAGGGGATGGCATTGACCTTCGTTCAGAGTCAGTGGTGGACTCACTCGCTACAGAGGACAATAAGGAATGGTACATTTACTTGAATCCAGCTATTTTGGTCTACGATACTTTAGGTAGGTCTAGATATTTGAGCAATTTATTTCATTATTATTTATTTATGCCAACAAACCTACTGTTGGCAGTTTGTCACAATAGCTCAGTGGTAGAGCGTCCGCCCGGCAAGCGGAAGGTCTGTGGTTCAAATCCCAGTTGTGGCATTGAATTTTTAAGTTCCGGTTCTACCTCTTAAAATTTATTTCAATTCACTTCTAATTGCAATGTACCTACCATGAAAATCTAGTGATATATCACAAGTAGCCGCTCTCAGGATAGCACGCAAATTATCATCTGTTAATTCTGATACAAGATTTTTTTAGATTCAGTTTCTTTTCTTCAACACATTTCTTAAATGCTTGAAATAATTCTGTCCCTGTTGTATGTTCCCTAAGTGGAATAACTTCAAGCACATATTCTTGTGTCGAGAGGTTGTTAGTAACTCCATGAGTGAAAATTACCAATTGTGCTGTGTCAATGTTGTCAGTGCTTTCATCCAACGCGAAAGAAACGGCTATAAATTCATGGACCTCGGTTTGTTTATGTATCCTTCTCTGCATGGTTCGTGGTGATAATGCAATATTACTAAAAATATCATATTGTTCAGGGCAAGTTATGTTGGCAACTTTACTCTCACATTTTTAATGAAATCTCCATCACTAAACCACCTCAGTGACTGAGCAATGTCCAAAGCAACAGCATAGCTGCGTGAAGTTGTCTATCAGTTATATTATTTGAATTAATATTAGGTGTATTATCTAAATATTGCTCTTTGAGATGTTGCAGTTGGTTAGTCCGATATAGAGCTGAAAAAATAAAATGAATAAAGGACACTATGTCAGTGTTATGCTACTATAAATTGTGGTGTAAATTTATGAATACATCCTTGTCTATAATTATATGGTGATCTTATGACATGTATCATAATGCCGCTTGATGTTCCATTGATGAGTGTCTTTTTGAACTTTAGAGCACAACAAACACCTTACGTTCCTTACATGATGAGACAAGAAATCAAAGTGCTGTTCTAGATATCAAATTTAATAGACCAGGAATAATTACATGCACTCTAGTTCTATGAATATACTAAGACTTTAAGTTAAATAAACTAATATTCTTCAAAGTTATAAATAAATTTATCTTTAAATCTTAGTATTAAATTACAGTTTGACAGACATGTTTAGAACTACAGGTAAATACGACAGGACAGTCCGTCCGTGATCGGTGTGTATGCAGTGCCAGTTAAGGCTGCGAGGGTGGGGGAGGGGAAGACAGAGTAAGCGCTGCCCCTGACACGTCATAGTTGCGAGGCCTCATTGAGTACATGTTTGCCGATGCCTGTACTAACCCATATGATCAATCAATGCACTGTGCCATGTAATTTGGTGTTCCAGACATGAATAATTTTTTTTGACCACGGTACATCTGAATGTTAGACAAAGCATGTCCTAAATTTAAAAATATGTTGATACTTCTAAACACATTCTGCTCCAACGTACTTGTAATAATGTTAATCATAGGACTAGTTTCGGAGAGGGTCTCTCCATTACTCAGCTGTTGATCAAAGGATGATCAATATGACAGAGTGAACAGCCCATTTCAGCCTTGCTGTGAGGAATCATCTGAGAGCCACCTTCAGGAATCAATGGATTGGTTGAGGTTGCCCTGTGGTTTGGCCATTCAATCACCTGACCTCAGGTATCTGGATTTCTTCCTCTAGGGGCATATGAAGCAGCTGGTGTATGAAACCAATGTGGAGACATAAGACCTCATCTCTATAATTACTGTCGCTGCTGGTACCATTGTGGACATGCCATGAATCTTTGATCAGACACAACAAAGGTCTGATGATGTACTGAATGCATATAGACCAATGGTCACACATTTGAGCAATTCCTGTGAATGCCAGTGCTGTAATCAGCATCACTGTAATCACTATCTTCTGAGTAAATTGTTCCTAGCATCAGAAATTGCCATCAAGGACCATATGCAGGTTCAAATCCGGCCCAGAGTTTTCATTTGCCAGATTAAGCCCCTCTTTGCAAACTAATATGCGCTGAAGATACAATCAACGTTTAAGTCTGCCTCATCTGGATCCCGAATGTGGGGCAATTTCGAAGCATCAGTGTTTAAATCTGCCACATGTTCATCCAGGAAAGTTGTTTTTGAATGAGAAAAAACATGTTATCTTTTTATGTCAACCAACTTAGCTCAGTGTTTAGAGCAGCCGCAAATGAAGCGGAAGATTCATGGTTCAAATCCCACCAAGAGCATTGAATTTTTCAGTCCTAATTCTACCTCTTGAGAAAAAACACTTTTACATATTAAAAATAATTTAACTGATACTCTTTTAAATATTATTTCCTTTGACTATATTGCTTTATTGACCCACACATCAACTTTACTGTTCATATAATGCATATTTAGATAAGGTAAAAGTGACTTTTGGATGTAGCTGCAAACTTTCTTGAAGGCTTCTAGGATGTTAATGAGTGGAAATTATTCATATTATTCACTTCGCATATATGAGAGATTTAAGCATTATAAGCTTATGTTATCATATAATAAGTTTCCAAATTATTAAATGGGAGAACAAGATACACAAACACTGATTTAAAGGAATATTTATCATAGAAGTATCACAAATGGGGACAAATGCAAACACATTAAATGCATTAGGGTATTTAAAAGCAATATCATTTTGAATTAGTATAACATGAAGCAACAGCCCTACTGTCATTTTCAAGCGTTAATGCACTAAATTGAAAATGGTAGTGATATTCAAATTACTAACATTTACGATTAATTCCTTCCTAAAGAACAATTCTATGATACTTCATTATGATAAACCATTATTCAACTCTCTTCACTTAAATTAAATATTGGAACTAAATTAAAGTCACCTAAAAGGTCTTACTCAATTTATGGTTCTGCTTACTTCTGCTTATCTAAAGTCAATCCAACACATACATTAGACATCACATATTATTCACACCTGACAGAAGAAGTTAAAAAAAGTGATACTCCAACTAGTGTTCTAAAATTATTGGCATTAGAGACAATCCATACTAGATTTCCAGAACATGAGTGGCTCCATATTTATACTGATGGATCATTGATATCAAACCGAGATGGAGCAGGTGCTGGAGTCACATGTCACCTCTTTTCCTATTACAAATCTTTAAGTTATGGAACTACTAACTTTGATGGAGAAATTGAAGCAATTCGAATGGCCCTACAAAATCTTTTGTACAGAATTTCACATTTTCAGCAAGCAGTTATTCTCTCAGATTCCAGGGCAGCAATTATAGCAATTACTTCCAAGTTGTCACCAAAAAACCAAACTATTATAGAATGTTGGAAGATGCTTAGCCATCTAACAGCACTTCAAAAACACCTAGTCTTCCAATGAATACCGGCTCACTGTGGACTGAGTGGTAATGAGAAAGCTGATTTTCTTGCAAAAAAGGGTACCAGCGGTGTACAAAAATCTATAGTTAATTTACCATTTTATGCAGCTAAAAGATTAGTCAACTCTGAATTCAAAAAAATTATTGCAAAATATTACTATGAAAAATCAAAGAATAAAAGATGGGAACTACCAAACATTCAAATAGTGATTCCTGAGTATCCTCGAAAAACAGCAGTTGCAACCTTCAGGTTGATTACAGGACATGATTGTCTGGCAAAACATTTAAACAGAATTGGGATATATTCTTCACCACTCTGTCCTCTATGTGATCTGCAAGAGGAAATGGACCGAGACCACCTTCAAATATGCCCAACCACTTCTAGTGCCCCATCCATCAGTGAAAAATATTGGAGAGCAAGAGGATTAATGACTTCATTGTCAGAAATCCAGCATTAGCTAACAACAACTTCTGCTTGAGAACCTAATGCTCATTTTTCCAAAAATAAATGATTATATACTCACATATGACTGGAGTTGAGTAGTGTGTAGAAACATATTGACGGCAAAGTGTCTGGTCCCAGATTCACTCTCTTAGATGCTTCTCGCAATGCCTTCACCTTCTCTAACTTATCTGCATCTTTCCTATTAAAATAAACAATCTTTTATCACCATTTAAATTACAATTAAAATTGTGTTTTCAGACTTCATGACAGTAATGTGCATTAACATTTAGTTATTATTGAGTCAATATTTGACACTATATCACTTATTTTAAAAAAGAAAATCATAGTTTAGAAACATGTTTCTGTTTTTTCTGAAATGTTCTTTAGTATTATTGGATTTCTGTTTATGCTAATGCTAAGCTAGTGCTAATTTGTGTTCCTGTTTTTGCTTTATGTTCCTAATGTGTTCTTTTGTTCTTGTTTTTGTATTTCTTTTAGTGTTCCTGGTGTAGATTATTTTCACAGTCATTACAGCTAATTTGGGGTATTCTTGGTGAGTTTTTCTGTGGGATATCATCTTTTAATTTATAATTTAATTTTTTGATGGAGTAATTGATTTTGAGACCAAAATGATGCTATGCTATTTGAAGATTTTCAAAAATTTGTACAATGCTGTTGAGTGGTATGTGAATTTCTTGAAGACTTCCTTTTAATTAGGGATGAGTGTGTGGTACTCTCTTTCTATTTTTGGCTTTGTTTTATGTACCATTTCCTTGCAGTATCCATTTTCTGTAGCTATGCCCATTATGTTGTTTAGCTCACAGCCATGTTCGTCTTTGCTCATACAGACATTTACTATCTGTGCATAAGACTGTTGAGTACTGTATATTGGTGGGGAACAGGACTGCATTGTGTTGTATAGAGAGAAGTTGGTGAAAAGAAGAGATAGCAGCAGAAGAATGGTGGCAAAATGGGTTGAGTGTGTATGATGGTGAGCTATGATAAAAATAAAGGTTAATGAAAATGAGTAGGCAATTAATTAAATTAAAAGTGAAGAAAGTGCTTAAACTGAGGGAATGAAATGGGTTATGTAGAAGTTAAAAAACGTGGAAGTCTAGTGAATATGGTGAGCCATCAGAAATAGTATAGTTAGTAAAATATGTTTCTGAGCTAAGAGACCGTGATCCACTGGGCTTCTTCTTTCCACTCCCACATGTTTTGCTTACAGCTGCAGCAAGCATCACCAGTAGCATTGTAAAAATCTCCTTGGTCTATGTGTTAGCATATTTTACTAATTATGACTCTGGCCATGAAAGCCTTCATTTATTAAAGAAATAGTATAATAATGTGAGGTGAGAAATATTTAATATAAATATAAATGATACATACATTGGTTTGACAGCTTTGTGAAGTTAGGTATTCTTGTGATTTATAAACAAATAATTAAGGTATTGAATATAGCAATAATTACAAAAACATATATTTGATACATACTGTGGCAGTTCTTTATAAGGTTCATAGCAATGGGCTCTTTAACTCAGGGTCATATTCAATGAGTAGCTGATGAAGGTGATGAAGGTGATGAAGCAGATGAAGGGCTGATGTTCTTTTATTTAAAATTCAGATTCCACCAAAATTAGTTTTATTTGAATGTAAATATCATGTATTAACAAGTTATTTCACTCTGTGAACTTGATATATAGTTGATGTCTGATGCTATTTGGGTAATTGCCGATCTTGAAGTTTTCTTACACTGAATTCAAAATGGCATCTGTGGATATGAGTTCTGTAATAATATTTTTCCACATGTGCTCTCAGAATATTTGGTATTACAATTATTAATTATGGATTATTATCTGACATTGAGACGTGCACTCACTGCTATTCATCTTGAATATATGTATGTCTTCATCGTAAGACACCAAAATTGTAAATGTACCGAAGAAGCTATAGTATTTATTTCATTTGGTTACCTGACTAACAACCAATGTCTACTTTTTGTCTTTTCTCGTAATTTTAATTTCTAGTCGATGCTGGCCGTGTTCTATTTTACCAAATTGCTTTGGATTCGATAGTAATATCATAGCAGATAGAAGAGATAGTGTGAGCTCTTCGGGAGTTACTATGGTTCGCTCGCAAGATGGCACTGGTGTCGCGGTCGCTTTACTTTAGTTCACGAATGCATGGTGAAAATGGGTTTCATATTATCAGTTAGCATTTTAAATACCTAAAATCGTAAGCAGGAATATTGGAAATACTGTTTTGAAACATCGTCTTTCCTTGACACATAATATAGGATGCTATTTTACAATAATGGGTATTATAATTAACAAAGAACAGTGGGAAATATCTGCTTACATGATTTTACGCTGAAAAATTAAACCATAATGCAAATTATGTATGTTATGTATATAAAATATCGAAACTCACCGTAGAATTAGATGTTGGAGACCTTGGAGAGTTTACGTGTTGATTTTGCTGACTTCGATGACGTCATTTCTCTACTGATTTCCTTGGTGCAAAAAAAGAAGCGACACTTCATGTAATGTAGTGTTAACTTTCCAACTAAATCCAGTTTGTGTTCCATGCAACATCCCATTCCAGTGGGTCCTAATATGATTTCGTCTATGTTATCTAAGCACTCGTAAAATATATCACCCCACAAACTTTCAGACAAGCACATTTGCTTCTCCAAAATAGCCTCGACTTGCAAAAGAATATTAACCACATGAGGGGTAGGTTAAATATCGACAATTTTTTAGGGTGCCATAGTCTTTTATTGTAGTGAAAGCGGAAGCTAATGTGTCAGAGGGTAGATCGGTGGACAGAGTAGAGGCACAGGTTTCACAACTAAGTTTTTCGAGCATCTTTTTTACTATATAACCCCCTAAGTTGTGTACTAAGCATCTTTTAGAAATATTGTCCTTATAGAGTTTGGGAACTTCACTTTCCCAGTCAAGTATTTTAGTTTTGTTCTTTATTTTGTTTCCAACAAAATCCAACAGCTCACGGTGTTTTTGCTCAGTTTGTTTTGCCAATATACGAATTTGATTCATAAAAGATGTAAGTGGTGGCTCCACTTTATTCTCACAATTAGCAGCATTTGACAGTGCAAGTTTTACAGGGACATATACAGCCTGTAGCATATGTAAATGTAAAAAGTCAACTGTGGAATAGACTTTTCCCATTTGTAAAACAGATTTTTATCTTTAGGAGGAGTAAAAAAATGTCTAGCTTCTGAGCAGTTTGTGTATCCTGAACGACACCAGGTACAAAACAAGTTGGCATTTTTTAATCAATTATTGATGTTGCTTGAAACTTACGTTTTGAAGAACACACACATTTATGCACAAAATTAGAAGCAATTTCACAAGTTATGTACCTAATTACTCACAACACACAACGCATACGTATAAAATTGTCTGTACTTCCGAATCACATACTAGGCAGTTCGGCCGCATTTTAAGGCGACTGTGATCGCCGTGCCGCAGTTTCGGTCAGTTGCCACGGGACCACGGATCATGCAGTGAACTAGTGGGAGAGCTCACACTTTCTCTTCTATCCGCTATGGTAATATTTACAAATATAAATACAATATTCATATGACAAGAAATTGATATGTTTTTATGGACATAAATTTGACATAATAAATATTAGCATGAATTATTTATTTATACCAACAAACTTAATGTTGGTGTTGTTCTTAAACACACAAGCCATAATTGGGCATTGCAGCTGTGGCATTGAATTTTTCAGTTCCAATTCTACCCCTCAAGCATTAGCATGAACTATTAATTTGCTTGGACATACAATTCCTGTCACAATATGTGAAACTAAATTAGTGGTTTACAGATTTTAAAAAAGAATACAACACATAGAGACTAGAATATTTTTGTGTTGGACCCCAATACTTTTGTTTGCTTTATGCCGGTAGAAATATTTAATAAATAGTTAATAGCTGGATTTCAGTTATTGTGAATACTGAATACCAGTATTAATAGCAATTTACTAATATTTTATTGAATTACAGTTGAACAGCAATTTATTTTATTTTAAAGACAATACATGTGAGTCAGTTTACTGACACTACATCTCTTAATTTATGTAAAATGGGGCATGCTTCGAGAGTTCTTGCTCCCATATCAATGTGATGCCAAATGTTGGAGTATGGTGTCCTTGTATTGGAGACTGTTCTGCTGATGTTGACCTTTGGTGTCTTTTCAAAGAATTTCTTGTTGAGATTGCTTGGAGATAACTCAAAGTAAAACCTGACATTTGTTTTTCAAAATGAAAATGTTCTCCTAGACTATCGGTTGTTTTAAGTTAGAGACAAAAAGTGTGGGAGAGAGAGCAAGCTATCTCACTTTTTAGACATGTATGTGGATAACTGTCGCTCAATCCCTAACACTGTGCACAAGTTGTGCAAAAATCTTTGTAAAACAGAAACTCCATCTATCATTGAGTTCTTCCTTACCTGACAAGTGATACACCTATCGCTTCAAAACACAGTCCACAGCAATTAACAGTTAGCAGATGATGCAAACATGGTCTATATCCTTATAATTTTGAGGAAGTGAAGAAGGAAGAATGTTTAAAATTCTTTATATTCTAAATTTAATATAAAATGCTTTATTGCATTTAGTATCACAGTAAATTAAGGTTTGACCTAAGCACAGTAAAGCATAAGTTATGTCCTTCTTATAGAGCAGATACAGTGCTGACTACCTTAATGAGCATATTAATCTTTTTGCAGTTGAAAACACTTACAGATCTGGTAATGGCATTCGATCCACTGGTGGTGCATTAGGGTCAGTCTTTGTCTTCTTAGAGAAAAGTGGATCTTTTTTCGCTTTTTTCTTCTTTGGTTTATCAGCTCCCTCTCCTTCACCTTCCTCCTCCTCCTCAACTGGAAGGTACTGGATATCAGGTTCCTTGAGTAACCCATAGTAAACCTTAGCTTTGTTATCTGAAACAGTTCAGTTATAAATCATGAAGCTCTATTTTGTAAATTTCACTACCGCCTACAATTCCTTCTGAAGGAAGATTCCTGAAAAATCACTTGAGTGACATTAAATGGACTTAAGGCTCATATGGAGACCCCATATCTTATATATTTAACCGAGCAATTCTTGTATATATACTCCGCGCAACTTGGAAACGACTCTAACGATTTCGATCAAACTTTGTATTCAGATAGGGTTTTACCTTTAAAGTTCATCTATGTAGGTGTAATTCCCGAAAAAAGGCGATTTTACATAAAAAAATAACATTTTTTATTCCCGCTTCTACACAGCAATTCTTGTATATATTCCCGGTATTTCAGAAACGGCTCTAAAGATTTGGTTAAATTTTTGTATACATGCATATTACATTCACAGTATTTTCTCTACTCACATTTAGGTAACACATTCACATCTCTTTCTCTACTCACTCTTCTATAAACAATTTTCCATAAAAAAACGTGATTTTGCACCAAAAAACATTTTTACCCCCACTTTTAAAATAATGTTCTGTATGTTTGAAACAGAAATGCTATTACATTCACACTGTTTTCTCCTCTCACTTTTACGTAACACATTCACATTTCTTTCTCTACTCATTCTTCTACAAATAAGTCATGCAATTTTCTGTATGTCTGAAATAGAGATGCTGCATATTACATTCACAGTGGTTTCTCTACTTACTTTTAGGTAACACATTCACATCTATTTCTCTACTCACTCTTCTATAAACAATTTTCTACAAAAAATGTGATTTTGCCCTCGAAAACCGCTTAACCGATCACCGCGAAATTCGGCACGTATATGTATTTTTTCATGGAGAAAGTTTTTATGTTGACAATTTTACTACACAATGTATTACTTTCAAATGATTTTCTACTCGCTTTTCTTTTATGTAGCACATTCATGTATCCTCTGTTTGACCTTCAACATACAATTCATATAATATTCTATGATTGAAATATAAATGCAACGTATTACATTCACACGATTTCCTTTAATAATTTTTCCTTTATGAGACACAATCAGTCTTCTTTCGCTACTCGCCCATCAACATGCAATTGATACAATTTGCTGTATGTTTGAAACAGAAATACAATGTATTACATTCATACTATTTTCTCTACTCACTTTTGTTTTATGTAACAATTCACGTTATTCCCTATCGTTTATCAACTTCATACATACCAACGCCTATACATATCGTATGTTGAAGAGTGAGTAAACTCCAAAACAGATTGACCGATCGCCATGAAAAGTGATATATCTAATTGTTTTCATGACGAAGGTTTTTGTGCAATCCATTTTACCACGCAATGTATTACATTCACATGGTTCTCTCTACTCTCTTTCCTTTACCTAACATACTACTCCCTCTTACTACAAACAATCCATACATTTGTCCATACACTTGAAATATAAGTGAAACGTATAACATTCACACAGTTTTTCTACTCATTTTTCTTTTGCTCATCACAATCACATTTCTTTCACTACTCCCGCTTCGACGAACAATTACGAACAATTCATACAATTTTCTATATGATTGAAACAGAAATGTGTAGCACATTCACATGGCTTTATCATCCAGCTTTGCTTCTGTAGTATCTATTATTGTTCAACAGTGCTTTTGCTTAGAGTCACTCCGGTGTTTTAATAAAAAATAAAGAAATAGTTAAAAAAGTAAAGTAATCACAATTGGTGTCAGGAATGCGACAAAAAGCACGATATGGAACAGTTGATGAAATAAATGTTAGCCAAGATGGACATAATGGTAAATGAAATGAATTCCGGAATGTGACAGAGGAAACATATGAAAACCGAATTGGAAAAATGTAAACTACGGAATAGAAAATATGGGAACAAAAATGGAGAACATGGAAACAAAAATGGAAGCCAAATTGAAAATGTAAACTCCGAAACGGAAAATATGAAGACAGGAATGTCCAATATGAAGGTATATCTATTGGAGAATACTAACGAGCGATTGGCCGGGGTTAAGAAAGCCATGGAAGAACTCGACGGAGAGATGAAGAACTTTGGCCAACGTGTTAACGCTTTGGGGTCAATCGCAGCAGCAAAGAACTGAAGTCCATAATGGAACAAATGCTCGACGAAAACCTCAAACTGGGTGGATATCTATGGGGGAAGCCTGCGTTCAGCAGTGGACGTCTTACGGCTGATATTATGGTGTTTATGAAATATTGTATGTATTTCTGTATCTCTTGTATCTCGGAATTAATTAACGTTTTGCCTTTCAGGTTTATCTAAATAAGTATCTTCTCCCACAAAAAACAAGATTTCACAAAAACAGAGGCGAGAAACACAGAGCATAGCTCGGTTGCCCAGAAACTTTTATTAAAGACTAATACATGAATATATACACCAAAATAAGCATACTCATACTTTAAACTGCATGTAAACAAGAAAACTTTCAATCATAATTTTATACTGTTTACACAGCCTCCTAAAGGACTTTTAGGGACATTTTAAGCTATGAATTTTATTATTTTAATTTCATTTAAAGTAACTAATGATTAAAATTGAATTTTAAAAATTTTGTATGTGATTTTAGAGGAAGTGCATAATTATATCCAAAGTATGCACTATTATTGTTAAGCTTAGTTAAGAATTATGGTTATTTTTGTGGAAATTATGAAATTTAGTTGGAAAAGTTTAAAAGTGAAGAAAGAAAAGTTTACCAATAAAAGTGATTATATGGGTGCTATTATAATAGTCTACTTGAAAGATTATTTGCCTGAGGACCAATTGAAAATACAACGAAGTTCCTAAAACAATGTGTGTTTCATTGTGTCCACCAAAACCAATATGAACTTAAATATTTCTTTTAACTTTCTCTGCTACCTACCTACAGGACCTCAGAAACAGTATTTTTTTGTTTGTTTGTTTGTTTGATTGTCCTTTAACCGGATAGGTCATACAGGATGGTGAGTGAATAAAATGGTTGAAATGATGCTCAAATGGGTCCAGGGTCTCTGGAGCTTAGACTTACTCAGGATAAGGAAAAATGGCACAAAAACCTTGTCCAGGTAACACACCCTAATGGAAGTTTGAACTCAGGACTTCTTGAATGCAGGACAGACATGCTAGCCATGCTATACAAGTGGGCAAGGAAGTATTCTATTCCAAAAATTTGATATTGAAATTTCATCACAAATATACATTTCTGCAGTAACTCCCTTCCCCACCCCCAAAAAAAAAATGTAAGTAAATAAATAAACAAATGAATGAATAAATAAATAAGTATAATAGGGGTTGCATGTTTATTTATACCTTTTTTTTTCCTCACCTATTAACAACCTAAAATGTCCATGCTTCAATACACAATATGCTCTTATTCCAATTATTTTATATATACTTTTTTTAAATTTTGTGTTTAATTTTCATTTTTCACTGTTTATTCCTTTTATTCTATCATATACAAACAAACACCTATGGCCGATGTGGGACTTGAACACACGACTCTCTGCACAGCAAAGTGCCAAAGACATGCTCCAGCAACCATGGTTACAAGGGCCGGCTTCTACATTATTCACTGAAGGTTAACATGGACAGTCTTAAACAATTTATTCTTTGCATAATGGTTGCACTGTGTATTTTTACTTTGTGAAGAAAGCATGAAAAGTGTAATGATTATGTGATGAAATATGCAACTTCTTATACAATCTTTACCTTGAAGTAAAGATTCCACTCTGTTAATGCAATCAACTTCAATAGAGATTACATCTTTTTCATTCAATCATTTAATGAAATAACTGGCAGATTGGGTACCTTGTCGTGTAGCTTCTCCAACAACGGCACCAGCTGTGGCTTCTATTTGTTGTCTGTTCCTTGCAACCCCCTCATACATGTCAAAATACAAGTGCTCTTGTATGATGTTCAGCAGAACACTGTGCTTTTTCTCCTGCAGATGTCTCTTCAAGATGGAGAGTGTATCTCTTGACATACGAATGATGAACTGGCTGGATCTAAAATATAAAAACATTTTTGTATCTTATTAGTTATTATTACCTAACAGTAATAAAAGAAAATATAAAAAGGAGAAATAGAATATGCAATATAAATAGACAAACAAAATCCACTTTGCAGTACACTTTTGGGATACTAACTGCACAACAGATACAAAAACAGAATTGTTAACAGAAGTAAACTGTCCATTACAAACCTGAATGGGAGAAAATTTTCATCCATAAACATGAACAACATATAAAACTGGTGATAATGAAGTGTATAAAACAGTGGAGCATATTAATAAATTGAAAAATATATTGATATTCAGCAACACATTTGCTCCAACTTATTTGTAATAATATTAATCACAGAACTAATTTCGGAAAGGAACCTACAGCAGAACATTCAACTGTTCGGTCAACTCAGCTGATGGAGAAGATCCTCTCCAAAACTATACCCCTGCCACTGTAAATTGTACTTGTCAGATTGGGGGATTCATGTTAAGTTGCAATGCTGCAATATTGCTATAGTTGCTAATACAAAGTAGCAGATGACATAGCTTTCTATGACATCACAAAACCACATAAAGAGTGCACATAAAGCTAGAACGTAGAATAATAATAAATTACTTTGTTATTTAAGGAAAATGAAGCTATTAACAGTGAAGCAACAAGATTCTAAAATACGAACAAATTAGAAACTAAAAACTTCACTTATCTTAGTAATGTTTGCAAGTTATTTTTTCAAACACTGACTCGAGATAATGTTTGCAAGTTATTTTTTCAAACACTGACTCGAGTTTCAAGTTGACTCCAACTCATTCTCAAAGCTATACAAACAAATTTGTTACCAAAGCTTTTGTTCTTATTTTAGTACTTTGTTATTACTAATAACTGATAATAAACGCACATATAACACACTGCAACATAGGTAAAACAAATTACAGGTAATTTTGGTATGGTTGGGTACTCCTTTCTACCGTAGTAGGTGTAAATATGCCTTCAAATGGCGTCTGTTTCAAGTGCGTCAAGATCTGTGACTGGATGAATGCAGTTTCTTTTCTTCCCAGGAGGTGACCTGCCGCATTCCAGCAACCTTGTCTTCCTTCTCTTGAAGTACTACTCCCTTACTGATTGCAGTTGTTCTGCTTAATCCAAATGTTCTTGAAGTCCACTCTATAACTTTATCAGCAGGAATAGAGGGATGCCTATACCCCTGGGTATTCACATATTCCTTCTCTTGTTCATAAAATTTCCTCATTCTTCTTAATAATTTCAATGCTTGGCTATTTAGTGGCACATCTCAATGTAAAGGATTTTCACTTCATGAATCATTCAGTGATGGGCGTCTCTTCTGAGGCATCATTTTGTAAGTTAAATTTTGTGTATAAAATACGAAGAATTTATATAAGTATTACATAAAATAAAGAATACATATAGATAAATATAAATACATATGTAGTGTTCTGAAAATAAAACATAATAAGCAAACAAATGCCAACAACGCTATCAACAATAACAATAAAAATAACAAATATAATAAACAATTTGCGAAGAACAATTAGACATATGCGATAGAAATCACAAAAATACCTGGAAGCAGTGATATGCAGCAAAAGAGCTTCTTCTCTCCAGTTTCTGTTTCTGCTTTGTGAATGCTGCCTTGTGATTGGTTCAGGAAGTTTTATGGGTGACTCTCTTCATCTGTTATTCTGCAGTGTAACAGCTTAACTGCTAGCTGTCAAGTGCAAAGTTACAGAGGCAGGGGTTTTAAATAACAAGTAAGTTGGAGCAGAATGTGTTTTTAAATGTTGACATAATTTTTAACTATCTTTCTTTTCCTGCTTATCCTCCCCTTATGTAGGAATTACAACTCCTAGGACTTACAATCCAGTGCCTAGGATCAGACGCCTGTCGGGGTGCAGAGGAACCTATGGATTAGACAGAGTGAAGACCCGGAAGCGGGTGGTCAGCCTAGCACCAGGTATGATAGTGAGGAAGAGTATGCAGGCAAAATCATGATTGGAAAGGTGACAATGGAGCAATTGGTAGAATGAGTGGCAGGGGAAATTGGAGGACCTGCAGAAACCTGTCCTGCCATCGCTTCATCCACCACAAATACCATATGCAGGTCCCTGATATCGAACCTGGGCCACCTAGGTGATAGGCTAACACTCTAACCGCTTGGCACTGTGGGATAGGGCTAGTCCCATTTGCAGGTGAGTGAATAATATAGCTGTCAAGTGCCAGGTTAGCTCTCGCCGACTGTAAACACCATACTGTTGCCATTATCAGTCAATTAGTTGAAACTAGAAACGATCAACAAATGATATAAAGGTAGAATTCCCCTTCTTAGCCTAAAGACCTTTATTTTGCATAATTGATCTATTACATGGTAAGTGTTTTCATTTTGACTTACTTGAATGTATCTGTGAGCTCATTCCCCTTCATGTGATCTTTCTTGGTAACATGTGAGAGTCTCTTGAGATCATCTTGATAATAATCATCTTGATCAGGACCAAACTTCTCCATAAACCTTACTGCCTGTTCCTCATGATTGTTGTACACCAGCTCCAAGTACATGTGTACAAACACAGGGTAAAGGATCATGCCCAACTCGTGCTGCAACAAAATGTTTATGTATTAGTGATGACATAGTATGAGTGCATGAAATGTTCATTTGCTTTAAACTGAAGAAGTGGTGATCAAATAGCAAACACATTTATATTTTGTTCTTAATACTCGTATGTATGTTTCTATAATGGCATTATGGTCTATGCAAACAAATTATAGTCTGCCAACATTGCTCACTAAGAGATCTAAAGAAAGAAAGTTCCTTTGTTCACATTAGCAACAACAAATAATCAACAAGAGGATTGCAGAATTCAGAAGTATAATGATACTATGAAAATGGTCCAGCAGGAAGGCCAGACATACATATCGCCTGTAGTATTATTCATGAATATACCCCTTACAAAAAAAAAAATTGATATTTATAAAGTTATAATTTACTAATTATTTTCAATTAATCATCAAATTTGGAATTATCCACAGTTTTGGCCTGATTTATTCTAAATTAATTTATTTAAAAAAAGCTTGACATTATGTATAACTGTTTTATTTTTCAAGAATAATTGTTAATAAATAACAGCATAGTTATACAGAAGATTTTGCAAGATTTGATAGAAAATACAGATTTAGATCATTAGAACGATTAAATAGCATAGAGGTGCTATATATCATGTGAGTACAATATTAAAACGAATGTCATTCAGACTCAAAGTTTAAATCAATAGACAATAGAGTTAAAGCATTTTGGAGAGGGCAAATCGGAATACAGAAGTAGAAGGATGAAAGACTGTAGTTGAAGGGGTTTGTGGGAGTTAAATGGGAGGAAATGAAAATGAAGGTGTAATGAGGTGCGAGGATCAAAGGAGTTGTCAAAATTAATAATTTTTTAAAAATGTATTTCCAAAAGTAAGCTTTTGCTCCCTCACAAAAAATGATGCGTCAAAACATTATTGGTTATTACTTAGTATATATTAAGCATGGTTTAAAACAAAACAGCCTCCAAGTCCAATGCACGTGCTATTACTGCAAAATACACTGGTGAGTAAAGTGGTAGCATCATGTACACTCACCTTGTAAATATCGAGTGCTCCCTCAACAAACTTTTTCAGGTCAGCATAAGCCCCTTCATAAGCTTCAGGGTCTCCTTCACTTTTGTATGCAGATAGAACACTGCTAACTTCTGAATCTGATTGTGGAGTTTCTTCACTAGCACCATCTTCCAAGTTTGCTTCTTTCTTCAATAGCTCTTCTGTTTCCTGTACATAGGTTCATTACTAGCTTATAAATTTAAAAGCTACAAATTATTCTGAAAGCTGCAGGGTATTAATGTTACTTGTGTTCCATAATAAATTTGGTTTTGCCCAGGGTTCCATATGAGTGCAGGTTACTTGAACAGAGGTTTTACTTAAGAGGTTATAGCATGTATGACAAAGCAAATGTATCCTTCGCTGAACCAATACAACTCTGTGATGCTATCAATGCAAAAACATTATAACATGTATTCATATTGTATTGCACCTTGTTCTTTTGATCCCAGAATGAGCCTGGCTCAAGGATATATAACAATCATGGAATTTCATGCAATTATTATTTTTATTTATTTATTTTTTCCTCCAACACCCAAACACAATTATTATAATAGGGTTAATACTAGTGGGGTAAAGAAAATATAGTATTCCTTTATGCTGTAAATAGAATGCACAAGCTAGAACTTGCTCAATTTCTTTTTAAATCTTAAACAGTTTTTTGGGTTACATAGTAATTGTAAAGCTAAAGGAAGACCACTATATATTTGTAGGGCAGAGTAGCAGGGACCTTTCTGATAAATGTACAAGGAGTTACATGGTCTGTGCAAGTCATTTCTGTCTAGTACTATGGTTGTGTACAAGAGAATTGAATTTAAAGGTATTGTAGTTATCAACCACATAACACATAAGAGAAAAAATGTACTGACTTGTGAGTCTTAGAATACCCATCTTTTTGAATAAGGGTCTGCACGATTGACGAGTTCCAGCACCACTTAAAATTCGTAGTGCCCTCTTCTGAAGACTAAGATCCTCCCACTTTGTACCAAATTACCCCAGAAAATAATCCAGCTCATGGCGGAATGGAAATAAGCAGGTGAGCTGAGTTTAGGAAATAAGTTGAGTATATGCTTGTTCCAGCTCATTTGTTCATCTATTTCTAACCCTAGAAACTTTTTACAACCTACTTTATTTATGGTGAAGTTGGGATAAGTAATATTTAATTCTGGAATAATTGTATTCTTAGTTCTAAATTGAATATATGATGTTTTATCATAACTTGGGATTAATTTGCTGGCTTCAAACCAAATGTTCAACTGCATAAATGCATTTGTAATTATGTTTACGATTTCTTCTGATGACTTCTGAGATATAAGTACCCTGGTGTCATCTGCAAAAAGTATTATTTTAGAATGTTCATTGAGATTAAAAGGTAAATCATTTATGAAAACATGAAAGAGCAATGGACCCAATATTGATCCCTGCGGAACTCCAAGTTTGTATCTGGATCTGATTCTTTATTGCTGACAATAGTTTTTTGTGTTCTATTTGTTAAATAGGATCTAAACCAAGTAATCGAGAGGTTATCCAGGCCATAAAAGTGTAACTTCTCCAGCATCAGCTCATGATTAATACTATCAAAGATTTTGACCAGATCACAGAAAATACCTATGATGAATTCTTTATTACTCATTGCATTTAATATTTTTTTGGTAAGTCTATATATGGCATTGTTGGTAGACAATCCCTTCCTACAGCCGAACATATGATGTCAGAATGCTATTTTGATTAAGATGTTTCATAATACGATTATACATTGCTTTTTCAGAAATCTTTGATACTGAGGTAAGCAGTGAAATTGGTCTGTAATTAGAGGGCAGTTGTCTATCACTCATTTTAAATAATAGCTTAACTATTGCTAACTTTAATTTCTCTGGACATATTCCCAAGAACGAACAATTACAGATGTGACTTACGGGCTTACTTAACTCACTTGAGCAGTATTTTAACAGCTAAGTACTTATACCATTCCACCCATGTGAGGTTTTACTCTTCAGAGACTTATATATTTTTTAAATTTCTGAGGGTGTTTAGGATTTATTCTAAATGTATTTTGAATATTGATGTTTGTGTTTTTTAGTGAATTTAGTGCTGCTATATTATGATCACTTTTAGTGTAATCCCTTTTAGATAAGTTTGCTTCAACAGTATTCAGGAAGTATATATAAATGCACTTGCAATTTAATGTGGATTTGTTAATTCTACCTAATTATTAAGTGAAGTTGTGAAAGTAACTGTCAACGATGACACTTCACTTCATAAAAATACAAGTTACTTTACCTTCAAATTATATTTTCGCAACAGCTGTAGAACAGCAAGCAGAGTATTTTTATCTTGTGGGTTTTTGTTTTGAGCAATATCGGGCACGTGAGGCATGTTTTGATTTTGCTGAGGTATCGCGATTTGATTAGGTGCATTATCCGCCATTTTGCTTCGCTTTGCGTTTGTTTGTTTTGGTTTTTACGACTTTCCCATTACGACCACTACTTTACAGCGCCAGGAGCGCCAACATGGCGAACTCTTACGGTTATTACCTATAATCTGTGGTTATACCACAGTTCACCTAGTAGGGGTTATAGTTCTGTGGGGTTCTGTGACCTATTCCTTGTCCTATACCATTCATTAGTCACAGAACCATTAGTTCGCCAATTTCGTTAGTAATCCTTGTCATCCTTGTAAAACAAAAGTAGAAAGCTTTACTTGTGCTCTGTGCTTGTGCTTTACTTTAGCCTACACGTTAGTGTGCTTTAGCCACAGGATTTGGGTTTGTAGGTGTTTTGTCTCTGTGCTTTGGCGTGCCCACCACATAGTTGTTGATAAGCACAGAACATTTGAAAAGTTGGTTAAAATTAAATTAAAAATAAGTCTCCCATTAGAAATGTGTGGACAACAGCAGCACTGTTAGAAGCATTTCGTGAGGACGAAATACACAAATTGTTCGATGAGAAATGGTTCAAGAGAGCTGAAAGACGTCGATACCAGCACTGGTGAACACGTGGATGAGATAGTTGTGGACTGTGGTTGTGGATATCAGCCCGGATATCACCACTAAAGAGATTGGTGAGCTAGTTTCTCCAGTGCCTAGCACACTAGCACCAGTTTGGTGGCGGATTCGCCGTCAGTTGCAGGTTGCAGTGGGATGACATAAAAGTAAGACAACGTTAAAGACTACACCCGGTGTAGTCTGTAACGTTAAGGGAAAGAAAGCGGGCATGAGTGATCCCTCATGGACGACTTCTTCAGGGGGAAAGAAGAACGTGGCTATAAAAAGAAGACGTGAGGAGCTGCAAACGCTAATAAAGCAGCCTCTCTGGGGCAGTAGACTGTCTCCTTACTCTTTCACCGCCACCATATCCAATCCTCCCACCACAGCACTATCCACCTCATCCAATTCATACCATCCATCCAGACCGTTACCGCCACATCAGCAGTGGACATCAACATAATGAAAGTGGAGTCTGTATGGTTATGGTGTATAACCTGTTCAACACAGTATTGATAGAGCAGTTGACTTAATGTGGTTTTTAGTGATTAATGGCAATCATAATAAAATAAACCTTTGTGGAAGCTGGTTTCTGCACTACAATTTGTGATTAATGGCAATCATAATAACATAAATCCTTGTGGAAGCTCGTGTTTGCACTATAGTTTATAGTGTGTACAGTGTTTAAGGGCCCGTTGACAACTAGGCTGTTAGGTTAAAGTTTATAGTGATAGTGGCAATCATAATAATATGAATTCTTGTGGAAGTTGTGTTTGCACTACCATTCATAGTGAATGACAATCATAACATAAACCCTTGTTGAATGAGTGTTTGCATTACATTACACATGTCTAATTGGTAACTTACTTTGTCCAAACTTTTACTGACTGGTGTAGAGGAGTTAAATTGATAAAATCAGTGATAAATAAAAACTTAAAATGGGAATCGTGTGTGTATATATATGAATAAAATGAATAACCTAAGAAATCTGCTGTGTTCTCTACTCTTGTCCTATGACAAACTCTTATTTCTCTATCTTCAACATGTTAGTCAAGATAAGCATTTGCTGAAAGTATCTTATTGCTGATTTTCTTGTAGGTACAAGGAGAATATAGGAATACAGTATGCTTTGAACAATAGTCAAATCTTTAATGCTTTGAAATTCCTTTCTCCTTGCACAAAAAGATAAAGTTAATAACGTCCTTCCATTTGAGAAAAGTTTAACTATTACAAATAACAAGGAATATCTCTGAAATGGTTCACTCCACAAAAAAAAATTCCATTTAGTTATAACTGTATTTTAACGAGATCTACATTTTTGTAGAGTAACATTTGGTCTATTACGGTTTACCAGTTATTCCATAATCATCAGGAGTAAACAGCACTACATAAGCTCTAGCCAGAAAATTCAAAATATGCATTCCCTTTGCCATAAAAATATCTTAAACATATGGCATTTCAATCAAAGTCGTTAGCCATTTTTGAGAGAATCAAAAGTTTCCATCTAAAGGGATAGAGGAATTTGCAGTAAAATCTTTGTGTGGCATCCTTGAAAGTTATTAAACTTAAATACCAACTTCAGTTTTTAGCCAATGTTTTGTTTTTGAGCTATGCTGTTCACAGACACACACATGTATGCACTGACCTTTTTCTAAAACTGCCTTTTATGGATTGAGGGGTCCCTCAAAACATATATTTCTGTGAAATATCAACATCAAAATTTTGAGTCGAATACAATACTTCCCCTGCTTACTATATGTAGTAGAGAAAGTAAAAATTACACAAATAGTTGATGTTACATTAATGTTCGAGGTGTTTTCTTTCTTTCTCGCTCTTTTTTTTATTTAAACTTGACCATTTCCTGTTTTATAACTGAAATACATATTACTTACTACATTTCCATGGCGAACTCAAGTCAATTTGATTTCTCATTCCAGATTGAATACCACATGGAAACACGGATTTAAATCCGACAGAATTACTAGATCTGATCCACTTATTAGTGGGATCGGATCAAAATCTTGTTGCATGGATGTTCTCCAATTACATTTCTGAATTGAATTCAACATGGAAATGGGAATGGACTCAAATAGAGTTAAATTCTGCATGGAAACATAAATACTTTAAAATAAGAACTGTGTTTACATATTCTAACATAAATTCATTTTTCCATTAATAAGACGTTCCATTTCTCAGATATTTTGTTAGGGTTGCACAACTTGTAACAATACACCTTTACGAACAATAAGTGACACAAGCACACAATTTTAATGAAGGGATAGTACTGGTACAATCCACCTGAGGCATCTCTTGTTTATCCTCTCCCTGTCCACTTGTTGCCAACATTGACTCTCCAAATGCAGCCAAACTTCAGAAATCCTTTCTTTTGTTCAACAGGTACTAGAGAGCGGTGCTGCTTATCCCCACACTCCACACCGCCAAATAAACAAGTACTCTGTGACTTACCACAAGGTGCAGTGCTCAGCACTATACTTTTTAATATATTTATTAACTATCTGCCACAAATACAAGAATAAGGTGTGAAGTGTGCAATATTTGTCGATGACTTAGTAAAGTAGACTTCAAAACCAAACAAACAGAAGTACAAAACTAGAAAAAACCATGCAACAATCCTTAACCAACCTACAAAAGTGAACCAATGAAAATTTAACGACTTAATACAACAAACTCAAACTACTTAATCTTTTCACTGAGGAAAAAAACCACTAAAAATAAAACTAAATTTTGAGGGTCAACAATTACTAGAACTAGGTATCTCAGCCTCACCAATATGTGTCCTGTGTAACGATCCAGCAGAAATGAATGAAGAACACTTGAAGACCTGTGAAGCATTAAGATCAGAAGAAACTACAGTTCAAAAGTATTGGAAAGCACGAATGCTAATGGCTTCATTGCCAAATGCAAGGCACTAGAAAACAACAACAATTACTAGAAACAGGAAGCAAAGTATTTGGGAGTTATATTTGATACCAAACTTACATGGACCAAACAAATAGAAAACGTAAGTGCTGAGGCTTTCACGGCCGGTATTATCAACTATGTTAAGTACATTTTCCGGGTTTGTGGGCCATGGTCGAGTTGGATTACCTTCCTCCGACGTTTCGCTGGAAAGCTTTCTTCTTTATACCATGATCAGAGACGTCCCATTTGCCGGCATTTTGAGATCGATAATCTCATGTTGGTATTCATGAGAACGAGCGATCGTGAAAATTTGTTACCATGGACACTAATAACAAACAAAGATGAATATGAAAGTTTGCAGTGAACTTTAATTTATGTGCAGTCGCTAATAACAGAGGTTGACCCTGAAGATGCTGGACGCAGTTTCCAGCGAAACGTCGGAGGAAGGTAATCCAACTCGACCACGGCCCACAAACCCGGAAAATCTACTTAAAATAGAAAATGTAATACAAAAAGCAGGAAAAAAAAAAAAAAAAAAAAAAACGAATCTTTCAAAACCAAAGTCTGAGACTAATTACGGGTGCTGTCAAAACCACACCAATACCAGCTATAGAAATACTAACCAACCAATGCCCCATTGAATATGAAATAGAAAAAGTGGCTGTTATTCAACACGAAAAGTTGATCAGACTCCCATTCAATACATGGCACAAGAGAAATTTTACACATACACTAAAGACTCAGGAGAGCTTTCTTTCCAAAATTCAAGACATCAAGAAGGATGTACACCTTCCTAATTCAAAGGAAAACTTCATATCTAAAGTCAATCCAACACATACATATTATTTACACCTGACAGAAGAAGTTAAGAAAAGTGATACTCCAACTAGTGTTTTAAAATTATTGGCATTAGAGACAATCCATACTAGATTTCCAGAACATGAATGGCTCCATATTTATACTGATGGATCATTGATATCAAACCAAGATGGAGCAGGTGCTGGAGTCACATGTCACCTCTTTTCCTATTACAAATCTTTAAGTTATGGAACTACTAACTTTGATGGAGAAATTGAAGCAATTCGAATGGCCCTACAAAATCTTTTGTATAGAATTTCATATTTTCATCAAGCAGTTATTCTCTCAGATTCCAGGGTGGCAATTATAGCAATTACTTCCAACTTGTCACCAAAAAACCTAACAATTATAGAATGTTGGAAAATCCTTACCTATCTAACAGCACTTCAAAAACACCTAGTCTTCCAATGGATACCAGCTTACTGTAGACTGAGTGGTAATGAGAAAGCTGATTTTCTTGCAAAAAAGGGTACCAGCAGTGTACAAAAATCTATAGTTAATCTTAACATTTTATGCAGCTAAAAGATTAGTCAACTCTGAATTAAAAAAACTATTCCAAAATATTACTAGAAAAAATTAAAGATGGGAACTACCAAACATTCAAACAGTAATTCCTGAGTATCCTCGAAAAATGGCAGTTGCAATCTTCAGGTTGATTACAGGACATGATTGGCAAAATATTTTAACAGACTTGGGATATATTCTTCATCACTCTGCCCTCGAGGTGATCTGCAAGAGGAAATGGACCAACACCACCTTCAAATATGCCCAGCCACTTCTAGCTGGGCATATTCACTTCTAGCAGTGAAAAATATTGGAGGGCAAGAGGATTAATGACTTCATTGTCAGAAATCCAGCATTAGCTAACAAGAAGACCGCCACCACCACCAAATACCCATCCTTCCTTTATCATAACCTAGACTGCCTACCTGGATATCTCGTCATGTAGGTTTTTTTAAACCTTCTCTAATTAAAGCTGCATTATAACAGTCCAAACCTCTTGTATTGGTATAACAAGGCTGGGGAACTGCACTTTCCTCAACTTGTAGCCAGTTTTGTTGGAATTTGTCTTTCCTTGTCTGAATTATGCTGTGCAGAATCATATACGAAATAACAATCTGCAGCACAAATTTATAATACACGTCAGTTCGCTTTGTTAAACATCTAAAGCATGATTTGAGATGACCAAAAGCATTCTCAACCACTACCCTACCTCTGGTTAAGTATGCATTGAAAGATTCTTCTTCTGTAATATTCCCTTTGTAACCATTAATTAGCCAGGGGAGGAGAGGATATGCTGGATCACCTAATAAAAGGTAAGGTAAAATAATAACAGGAATTAAAAATAAATATGTACATTTATTGCTTTTGTGATAATTATAAGCTACAGAAGTTCTCCACAAGCAGCTATTACAACCTTTTCAGTTGGAGTCCCTGCTTTTGTTCCACATTTCTGAAACAGAAGAATGTTCAACTAAACTGAAATTCTCAATTCTGTGCAAAATCTAGGCTACATGAATACTTTATTTAATCACTAATGATTGAAAGTTTTTTGAAGAGTAAGGTTAATCACACTGAGGCTTGGTTATGCTTATACTATACCTCACTGACTTGTGAAAATTAGGGCATGTTTCAGGAATCTTTGTTCCATCCTCAGCTTGCAGCAGACTAGTTGATGTAGTCGCGTTGGTCAGGTGGTGGAAAATAAAAGTTCGAAATTTGGTATTTGTTTTTTGTAATGTATAGGTTTTCGTATACTGAGAACTCAGTTGGGTTTCTTGTTATTCTGAGAAGAGTGGTTTTTTGAATAATGCCATGGTGGTTGTTCCAAAAATGTGCTTCTGCAGCTGATTTTTCTGTCTGCACTTTATGCAAGAGGTGTTCTTTTAGTTTTGCCTATGTGAATTTGGTCACAGTCTGCATAATTAATCTGATAAATACCTGATCTTTCAGTTTGGGGGATTCTGCCCTTTAAGGATGTGCTGAGTAACTTTTGTATGCTGTATCTGTTTTGTGTAGTGGAGCGATGTTATGCTTTCTGAATACTTTTTCTTAAATCTTTGGTCTGCTCAAGGATGGTATGTGAATTTCTTGTATTGGTCAATTTCATTTTAGGGTTTTAATGTGATAGTTTCCCTGATGGTTTTGAACTTTTTGTGTTTGCTGATATTTTGTTGTACGCTGTTAGGACTAAAACCATTGACTGATACTATGTGGAGTATCTATATGTAGATAATACTTGTTGTATTCTTCTTTGCTGAGGGGAGTGTTAAGTAACCTATATATTAAACTGTTGACTGCAAATCAGCGGGATTTTAGATTGCAGGGTAACTACTGCATTAAAACTCAAACAAATTCTCCAATACAAGAAATTCACACACCATCCCTGGGCAGACCAAAGATTTAAGAAAATGTTTAGAGAGCATACCATCATTCTAGCACTGCAAAAATACAGCATAGAAAACCTACATATCCGTAAAAAATAGAATCCCCCACAGTGAAAGCTCAGGTATTTAAAGATTAATTGTGCAGATTGTGACCAAATATACATAAGCAAGACTAAAAAAAGGTTAGAAATCTACATTAAAAGAACACCTCCATTGCATAAAGTACAAACAGACTGAAAAATCAGCCACAGCCAAACATTTTTTGGAACAGCCCTCATGACATTCTGGCAGTCAATCTTTTCAAGACAGCAAGATGCCCAACTGAGCTCTCAATATGGGAAAATATCCACCTCACAAAAACCAAGGACAGAATTATGAGCTCAGCAAGTTCATATCACCACCACCAGACCTCCACCATTAATAGGATACGAAATGAGACAGCTAAACTTCACTTATTTTTTGTAATTATGTATTACAAGCGGGTGTCCAAAAGTAACCAGAATTATTTTTTTGCATTTTAAAGTGCCTGTGCATGAGATGAGTGTCGGTAGTACTGGAGAGGTCTGACCTTGAGTGACAAAATGGCATACACGTCATTGGCCTGGGGATGCTCAGTTGAAGGGTAGCAGAAGTGTGAGGCCATGTTTACTGTACCCAACATGAATCTCAAGTTGCAGCAGCACGTATCAATTAGATTTTGCGTTCTTGACAAAACTGCATCACAAACATTGGAAATGTTGCAGCAAGCCTCCAAGCAATGGGGAAAACTCAAGTGTTTGAATGGTATAAACGATTTCAGGATGGTAAAAATGACCCTGAGGATGTTCCACGTCCCAGAAGACTGTCAATTTCGAAAACAGACATCAACTTCAATACAATTGATGTCATGTTGCGGGAATCGTTGACAAAGATTGCCGAGATTATGAATATATCCTATGGATCAGCTGAAGACATTGTACGGAATGTTGTTGTTGTTTTCTAGTGCCTTGCATCTGGCAATGAAGCCATTAGCATTCGTGCTTTCCAATACTTTTGAACTGTAGTTTCTTCTGATCTTAATGCTTCACAGGTCTTCAAGTGTTCTTCATTCATTTCTGCTGGATCGTTACACAGGACACATATTTGTACGGAATGTTCTGGGGTATAGAAAAGTTGCAACAAAGTGGGTACCTTGTGTGATCAGTGGCCTATGCTCATTGCATCATCAAGACTCAGGAAACAATCACTGAATTAGGCATTGAGGTGATGCCACATCCAACATCTTCACCGGACCTTGCCCCATGTGTCTTCCACCTATTTCCTACAGTAAAAAAGGAGCTTTGGGGTCATCATTTTCAGAGTGATCGAGAGCTAAACAATAAAATTTCGGGTGTACTCAACAGACTATCAAAAGGTGCTTCAGGGAGTGTTTTGAACATTGGACTCAATGCTGGAATCGTTGTATTATGTCTGAGGGAGAATACTTTGAACGTGTGTAATGAAATTTGAATAAAGGTGAGCAGCATTTTCCAGTAAAACAACAATTCCGGTTATTTTTTGACACCCCCTCGTATATTCCAATTCTAAAAGATAAGTGAAGTTTTAGTTGCTAATATTTTTAATGACCATTAGATATATTTAGTTCTTACGGGCTTGTAGGCCGTGGTCTAGAAGGTATTGTAGATACCAATGTTTCGCCAAGTACTGCGCTTGGCATCATCAGGGTAAATGATCCGCTGTCTGCACTGGTCAGAGTTATTTCTAATACTCGTAGATTTATATTACTTCTCTGTCAATAGCTTCATTTTTACATTGTATGGGAACATATCCTAATTTTTACAAAGGAAGAATAGTGTAAACATAACTAACTCTCAATTAATTTTATTTAATGTTTATCATTCTTACACAAAAATCTCTTACGATTGCAGATGCAAAATTTAATGACAGCTAATAGCTGACTATTACCATTCTTTTTCCTGCTGTGCAAATAAATTTTGTGGGTGCAAATGATATTTGTATCAGGTGATTTCATAGCATATTTAACTGTGGCTAATTAAAAAGGCTATGATACAAACTACGGTGATGTAATCCTCCTAGTCTGGTCATGGCTAGGGTTACCAGATTATTTTATGGAAATATAGGACACTATGATAAAAAATGTAGGGCATTGTGTCAATACAAAAATAATGTAAATTTATGATCTAAATCCTTTTTACATACACCCATAGGCATATACACTTATATTCTCTTAAAGTGCTGAAACATACAGTATTAAATGTGATCATGACTGCTGTACTTCTGTGAAGAAGTAATCTTGCGCAAAATATCTAGCTTGTTTGAAATATAACCAAGAAATTACACACAACTTCTGTTTTTAAAATTATATTTCACTAAAACAATACCTCTAATTGAATCAATAGATAATCTGTTCCTTTCATCAGTCCACTGTGCTCTTAGTAGTGAAAACACTCTTTCAACATTAGCATTGTGTTGCTTTCCTCTACAGAATCCTGTTTTGCCTCAGAGTGCAAATGCTGCATTGCCAATCTCTTGTTCAATGTTACTATGTATGAGTATACTGATCAAATTGCGTAAGCTTTCACAGCCTGTCATAAAATAAAAAAATTATTATCCAGGCTTGTGGGCCATGGTCTAGGAGGAGATTTTCCACTAGACCACAGCCGACAAGCCCAGATAATCATTTTGTATTTTATGAGTATACTCTTTGACTGCAGCTGGTGCAACTCTGTTTCCATAGCGAGTTGTAGTTGGGGCTAACAACCACTTATTCATTTCTATTTTCCATAGGTAATCTACCATATTATGAGCTAAAAGCTTAGTCAACTCTGAATTCAAAAAAATTATTGCAAAATATTACTATAAAAAGTCAAAAAATAAAAGATGGGAACTACCAAACATTCAAACAGCAATTCCTTCAAAATGGCAGTTGCAACCTTCAGGTTGATTACGGGGCATGATTGTCTGGCAAAACATTTGAACAGAATTGGGATATATTATTGACCACTCTGTCCTCTATGTGATCTGCAAGAGGAAATGGACCAAGACCACCTTCAAATATGCCCAGCCACTTCTAGTGCCCCATCCATCAGTGAAAAATATTGGAGAGCAAGAGGATTAATGGCTTCATTGTCAGAAATCCAGCAGTAGCAAACAACATTTTTGTAGTTGCCAGTTCATTTTCTAACAATCACTGCTTGTTTCTGAAGATGTAGAACATTAGAGACTTTTCAAAAATTTCCCCCGGATGCCGGACACATGGTTAACCTCTTCAGGGATATGGACGTGAAATCACATCCATTTAAAATGACGGACGAGCGATATGGGCGTGTATACACTTCCTGTGCGTTTGTGCATTTAATCCTTATTTATCCTCTATCTAACTCAACTTATTTTGATTTTCCCCCATTATGAAACATTTAATTAAATTCTATATGCTTTACCGGCTTACCTTTATATGTTCCTTCTGCAGTGATATCCCTCAAAACAGGGATAAACACATAAGGGCACATCTCCACATTCGCAACACATCATCCTAGTTTTCTTGCAAATTCTCTTCTTGCGGCACACGAAACACTTTCGAGATGGGCGGGACTTCTTTGCTGTTGGCGGTATCCTTTTAGGATAATGTTTTCCTTGAAGTCTGAGGGGTGCAGGGGTTTTGGATTTTCTACCCCCAGTATGAAGAGGCTTCTCAACTTGGTACTGTTCAATTAGGCTGCAAGCTATTGATAGTCGAAAGTCCAGGTACGTCATTGTCTTGTGTGGGTTTAGAGCTCTCCAAATTACCAAACAATTGTATATGGTTATATCCAGCTGGTGCAAAAATACCTTTTTATACCATTTCACTGTTTTTCGTAAAGAGGGATATGCTTGCAATACCTGATCGACACCGCCCATGTACATATTGTATTCCTGGATAATATCAGGCTTGAAAATACACATTTTGGTATGGGCATCTGTTTTTCCAGTGTCAATCATCAAAATCTTAGAGCTGCAATTGGATAATGCCGTAACTACCCTCCTGTCCTGCCAGGCAAGGTAGGTCAAAGGTGGGAGCTGATGCACCTCCACTTCCCCTCTCCTTAGAGCCTTCGATTTCACATCTTTTGGCAAACCAATACGATTTGAATGTACTGTTCCAATTGCATTAGTCTTTCTTTTGTGTAAGGCCATGAATAATTTAGGAGAGCTGTACCAGTTATCTAAGTACACAGTCCTACCCTGATCAAGCACAGGTTCCATTAGGTGCATTACTATGGAGCCAGATAAGCCCAAATCTTTGTCTCCAGTATTGTCAGTCCCTTGACCAGTGTAAATGCAGCTATTGTAAAGATATCCCGTTTTACTTTCACAAACATCAAAACTCTTTATGCCAAATCTAGCCCTTTTTGTTTTGATGTATTGCTTCCAACCTAAGCGGCCCTTCCAAAGCATTAGGCTTTCATCAACAGTAACCTTTTCACCAGGCACATAATTTTCTCTGAATTTTGAAATAATATAATCGAAAACAGGCCTAATTTTGTGGAGTTTGTCGTTTACATTCTCTGTGCAGGTGAAATGAATGAACCGCAAAATTGAAGTAAACCTGTTATTTGACATGCATTTCCAAAAAAAGGAGTAGCTAGCATGTCATCTGTGGACCAATACATGTATAATGCAGGTTTACGAATAACACCCATAAGTATAATTAGACCAAGTAGCCTGTAAATCTCATTGAGTGTTACTTCTGTCCACCTTTGAATTCTGCTCTTAGGCCCTAATTTACCTTTAGAGAGCAGGTCTTCCTTCACCTTACTCGCATATACATTTGTTTCCGAAACAATGAGAGACACTAAGTCAGTAGTAAAAAATTTTGTGAAAATGTCAATTGGTTGGCTGTCAGAAGTCAGCTGAGCCTGTGCTCGTGAAGATGTGCCTATTTGTATTGCAATTGTTTTCAGCACTCCACAATGTTGACTCTTCACGAACACCTGAAGGAAGTTGGTCACGTTCTTCCTCACTGCTACTCGTACCTATATCCTCCACATCCCCCTCAAATTCGGAAAATTTGCCATCAATATCCAAATCGCTGTCACACAGCAAGAAGTCCTCCACATTATCCTGTGTAATTTCAGAAGCCCTTACACTTCCACCACTCGCTAACCTTGGTGCGACACTGCTTGTTGATGCCATGTTTTAACTCTGAGATGTAACACTCAAAAGCTTCTCACTTCAGCTACAAGCAGGAAAGTATACGTATGTATTTCAAGAAAGAAACAAACGGAGCCTGCTATATCCAAGTTACGAAACACGTGCAAGGAAAAATTGCAAACCAGCTTTATTCTGATGACTCATAAACCACGCATACAGTAGTGCTCTATTTCACATTATGCTGTGATTTGCTGAAGCATAGGTCACACATACAATGGGTCCACTACTGTTTCTTTCCGAGAATTTATATTAGATGCGTTCGACAAAGCAAAGTTAACTTTTCACCACAGTGAAACAAATGTGCCATTTCAACGATTTGTTAATGCAGTCCACTTTGCTGATGACGTGCATGTATACTGCATATAACGAGTTTTATACCAGTTTTTGTTTCATTAAAATATCTTAAAATTTACGAAAAATACAGCTGTGTATTTACGAAGCACTTTTAGCGCATTTAACAATTTAAATGCCCTGCGCTGGATATTGGGTATCTGTTCTCGGCATGTGGAGCTTTTAAATGGCTATCGCTCAAGAGGTTAAAATGTAGGACGTGTCCAGGAATTTCCGGACGTCTGGTAACCCTAGTCATGGTCCAAGAAACACCACAATCACCTAGTACATCCATATTCTAAGCAGCCAAAAAATTGCTCTTTGAATTTGTATAAAAGACAGTTTCATGATGATTAGTGTTGGCCATGTGCCAGATTACCATTACTACATAACCCTGATTCGTGCCACAGCCTGTCTTTTTCGTTAGCAACAGTGTTTAACTATACAATACCGCAAGACTTGGCAAGCCTATGATTAGACTTTGTGTTGAGCCACCCGTCATAAAATTTTGCATCAGCCAGAATGACATTTATTAGCAGTGCTGCATAGCTTACAACAAAAAATGTTTTGGCTATAGTTTATTGGTTATATGTGAGATATTAAAAATTCTCCACATTTGTATTTTAATTTATTTTTCTAACTACCAATCTAAATTATTGCACTCCAGACAGGTCATTTTCTCTAAGAGTAACAATTACTGTAATTATTTGTTCTTTCACACACTAGCCATGTGTAGGATAAGGTTGGAAAGAGTAGAATAACAATGAAAAATTCAATGCCATAGTCGGGATTTAAACCACGGGTCTTTTGGCTCTGTTTGGCCACTCTAACCACTGAGCTACAATGGCAACATGCCAACACCTCATTAAATTCTGCAACTAACTTGCACCTTTTCCGGTAAATCACAAGGAGATTTAAAATTCATATGAGATAACATATCTTAATGGCAACTTATCATATTGTAAGTACTTCAGTCTCAGAGACCATCTATTCCACTGTATCGCAATCTCAAAAATTAATGCCATTGTTCCAGTTGAACTATGTAAATACTATTGGGAAGCCCATAGAAAAATGGAGAAAATCCAGTTAGAAGAGCATTAGCAACAACTTCAGCCTTGGGCTTCTAGTTTAACCAACTATAAGGTTAGTTAAAGCAATTAACTTCCACACAATAACCGTGTGTAGGACAAGGTTTGAAAGGGTAGAACGAGATTGAAAAATTCAATGTCATAGCTGGGACTTGAACCACAGATCTTCCAGTCTCTGCATAACAGCTCTAGCCACTGAGCTAGGATGGCAACACGCTGACACAACATTAAATTCTGCAACTTATTCACATTTTTCCTTGTAAACGAAACAGGTTCTCAAGTTCATATGAGATAACATATGTACCTTAATGGCGATTTGCCATATTGTAAGTATTTAAGTCCCAATACCAGAAGAGAAATTACTACAATTTCAGAAGATGTAAAATGCATGTTAATGGAAACTTTTTAAAAGGTATGAAAGATGCGTGGCAGCACAAGGACATAATTTCTAACACCTTCTGTGATAAAGGTATGTGGTTATTGTATGCATATAAATTTATGCACTTGAATTGCTGGCATGTTATGTGTTTGAGTCTAGGGTCTGTGAATATTATCAAGGGCATAACTTGATGTTTATCATCTTGCACATGCACCCTGGCTATAACATTTTCATTATAATCTTAAACGGATTAACTATTCTGCTCTAAGATCTGCAATACAAACCTCAATTTTCTTTACAACATCCATGCCACTGATCACATGTCCGAACACAACATGTTTTCCATCAAGCCTGCAATGTAAAGTTTTTTATCATTAACATTATATCTTAACAGTATATTCATTTTGTTGCACACATTCTCATGGCCTGAGATTTTTAGAACTGGCTCTGCCCCATCTCTAATCAAGCTCATCACAAAATATATATTTTATCACCTGGTGCTTCACTGTTAATAGCTTCAATTTTCCTTAATGATTACTATTTTTTTTTTTCAGTATAACATGCCCTTATTAAGATATAAACTAGATGCATGTATTTAATGGAGGGGGTTTTTGATATTCATTATCTTAAAACATTAACATGGTAGAAGTCCATTTAAATACTTCTTTTACTTTCCTTCCAAGTATCAAATATTAACAAGAATCAAAACAATGTGGCATCTACTTCAAAATACTCCATAATTTTCCTAATGGAAATAATATTTACTCTTCTTTGCGAATTAATACACATGACAACTTTTAATGAATTAAAAAACCTGAACATGGCATAAACCCTGCCTTGATTTCTTTAAAAAGCTGGCTGCTCCAGGCTCAGGATCCACTTACTACTAGAGCGATGCGTTTCCTTATGTTTATGAGGTGCATGTTACATGAATGTGATTGTGAATAAATCTAACCATTAAGCTACTGTGACAACCTGCCAGAATGCCATTGAATTCTCAAACCAGTTCGTATTTCTCCCGGTAAACCACAAAGGCAGTCTTACATCAGACAATTACCCCAATGGTGACTTACTATTGCAAGTACTTTATGTCCCGGGATTAAATAACCTTCAATGGTAATTATTTTATGCAGCAATAAGATCTTGCAATATTACTAAGATAAGTGAAGCTTTCAGTTCCCAATTTGTTTTTACTTTAGATGTTACTATAAAATTTATCTATGTATATATAAAACTGTATAATGCTTTTGTACATGTTTCCTTGACGATGCTTTGAATATGTATGTATTCCTTTAAGCAAATAAACTGTGTGTGCCTGTGCAAAATACTGACGAAGAATGAACTTTTTCTTGGAAGTTTTCTATTTGTATGTATAAACCTCCTTAATAAACTGTCAACAACCATTCTTGTTTATTATTCTCCTTGACCATGAACAAAAAGTGTAAGTCTTTTCCTTAATGATCCTATGTGTTAAGTTGGCAATGTACATATAGTCTAAATTTTGATTATTTTAACATTTTTCTTGATGAGCCAGACTTATTTGCAAATCAAACCATATACACAAGGTGTTAGGGCATGAGTATGCAGACTAATGTGACTTCCTGACGTCAAGCTGAAACGCACATTTCTCATTCATTTTCCTCTATAGTGTGTGACGCCAAAAATAAAACTTTGTCAAATGCTTGATTGCAATATGTCACCACTCCTTTCTCATTTACTTCTGAAATGAATTATTTAGCCACAAAATGACATTGAACAATTGGATTCCATATATCAAGTAAATTCATGGATATATGCTTGGGAACAGTGCAACGTTGGCATGTGTGTACAGTGGAAGGTCAGGAATGTTGACAATAAACACTACCTGTTTCCATACCTTGTACAACAACGGGTTACACATAACATTGGTGTGCGTGTGTGTAGAATGGAAGGTAAAAAATGTTAACAGTGAAAAGTACTTGCCTCAACAACTTGTACAATAGCTAGTTCTGCACTATGCGTGTAGACTGGAAGGTTAGGAATGTTAACCACTTTGACTTCAGAATTTTATTTCTGGCAATATTTGAAAAGTAAGACGTACCACTAGAAGGTTGCTATCATTGATGATTTTCACACATTTGTGTTTGAAGCAGATCAAGGAATTGGGCAGAATGCAAGAAGCTCTAATGAGGGTAGGGAAAAATTGGGTAAGAAGATGTGATGCCTGTACAGTTTCTAACAAGCACACTTTGAGCATCTGCACTATGTAGTATTGTTTGTCACCCTGCAGTTATTTATCATTAATAAATTTGTTGAATGCCAACGATGTGAGTCTGATATAACTATTCATGGTACTTCTGAATGAGGTATTTCCATAATTCACATCTGAATCTGCTTTATCTTTGATCATCAGGCTAAATGTACTTATGTGTAGCCCCTCCCACATATTTTAGCTCAATTTTTATGAATACTACCTCAGATAGCTTGTAAGAAAACTACCCCTCTCATTGTTACTTGCAGTAGCTGATATGAAACACACAGACAAATGAAACCAGTTTTCTAGGACTGGGCTGGTTTGGACTTTCAAGAAACGTAAGTGTAAATGCATGCATGGCAGCAAGCTGCATTAGTAAATAAAATATTTGCCTCTTGAGTGTTACTCTGTTGCCAGACTGTTGCAGATAGCATATTCAATAATGTTCAACTATCTCCTTAACATTTCACAATAGATGAATTTGTTATTTGGCTGTTTTATTTGTCATATTTGAATCTATCACTATCACATCCCTAACACCATATATATAGGATGTTCCAAAAAAACACAGATAATGCTTAGTGTGTTGTGTGGTATGGCAAACTGATCCGTTTTGAGATATGAACCCCATGTCCAGAAATGTACGGTTTGGACGCTATAGTGCATTGAAATGTGAGATGTTTTTACATTCACATTTCATTGATAAACCCAACATCGACCTATCTACATTAGAAACGGGCTTCGAACTGTGTACGTCCTACATCATTGTAGAGCCTATATCAGCAGCGGTGAGCCTTATGCACATGACCCTACATGTGCGACTGTCTTTGAAGATTTTGAATTGCTCTGTGGACTCGAGCCATAAGGTCCTCCGTTGACGTTACAGGAGTGTCATACACCATATTCTTCACACAACTCCACAGAAAATAGTCAAAATGTGTCAGATCTGATCATAGAACTGGTCTTCCTCTACCAATCCATCAATTTGATGTTGCAGTGATTCCGTGGATTTACATAAAAGTGTGCTGGAGCTCAAATCGGCCATTTCATCAGCTCTGTACTGGTACGGGTCACACTGCTGTTAAAAATGTTACTGTACTGGAAACTACGCAAGCAACGCAGTAGGATGTGCACCAAGGACTCTATGGAGCAAGTTAGTGCATGTACAGAAATGTTATCATGCTCAGGTCATTCATCCCAGTGCACAGATGGCTAAAGGGTTGCATACCCTCTGAATTAAGATACCAAAACTAATGTTAACAAATTGTCACAACCATTCATTCTCAAACTTCGACGCTCTCCAGTGTCCAAACCATACATTTTTGGACAGGGGTTCCCATCTGAAAATCAATCAGTTTGCCATCCCGCACAACATACTAAGCATTGTCAGTGTTTTTTGGGAGATCCACTATATATATATATAACTAATAGCAAATAACAAGCAAGGAAACATGAAAGTTACATAAATAAACATACATAACATGTATGATAACTAGGGCTCGGAAGTTCATGCCCTAAAAAACACTGAAATATGCATGCAAATATGCTCTTAAAAACTTAAAAATATGCCAAGAAATATGCACTATTTAATTGAAACGATTGATGTCCCTTTGCAGTAGACAAGACGAGTAAGTATAAATAATAAATAAAGTTACCTCATTCCTTAGAGGTTGAAGCAGAAGTGGTCCCACTGCTAGTGTTAACTGCTAAAGTGCAGTTCACAACCAACACTTTGCACAAATTTTCAACTGTAAAACATCGTCTGTTGTCTCGCAAAACACTTTTGTAACGTGAAAAACTTCTCTCCACGTCACTAGATGTTATCGGGGCATATTTAAATGATGTTAACTACTTCACAGAGAGAGTCAAGTCTCTTGGTGTGACAGATGGTTTTCTTTCTAGGATGTCTCGAATATCACACCTGCTTATAATGAGAATTTTTTGATATTACATAATTCATTTTCTGTTTCACTTTTTGTCCTATGCTACCAGGAACCGAACTTAGATCACATATTGTTTTTTTTCAAAGACAGTAAGTGATTCATGCAAAGGAGATCCTACAGCTTCCAATGCCGTTATGACTGTTGGTAAGAAAGAAAAATGGGCAGATATGAAACTAAGATCCTCTTTTAACCCAGTGCCTGATAGAATGTTTTGCAGAGTTTCTATTGATGAAGCATCTTTCGAGTCCAATGAATTAACAACCTCTTCGAATATTTCTATGTGCTCGGTATAATATAAAATTGCATCGACCCATGTTCCCCATCGAGTTAACACTGGTGCAGGAGGAAGTCGGAAATTAAGTGCTGTTGACCTAAACAACTTGACTCTTTTAGGAGATTTAACAAAAATTCTCTTTGTACTGGACACAAATCTGTCTACCAACAGGAAAGAATCGCGTATTGTCTCAGAAATGCGATGAAGAGCGTGTGCCAAACAAGTTATATGAATTAAGTTAGGAAAAATACCTTTCAGAGTTTGTTCTGATTTTACCATATAAGGCTGCGTCAGTAACAAATAAAAGTACCCGGTCGTATTTGATTCCACATGGCCATAGTAATTTCAAAAAGTCCATCACAAACTGGATCACAGTTACATTACCAGTGGCCGACAATTCGCTCACATTAAGAAGATAAGGTGTAGACCTTTGTTCATTATTTAAAGCACCCACGATTATATCAACAATAGAATGGCGCTCAGAATTGGGTTTCATCAACAACCACACAAACTGATCCGCTAATTCATTTTGTATATTTGACAATACGTTATTGTAACAATGTTCTAAATAAGTCTTACGCAGTGTTATTTCTTCAGGCACATGTTGCCAAGTGTACTTGGCAAGAAAGTTTTTAAATGTCGGATTATTCATTTTGAACAAGGGAATATCAGCAGCTAAAAATGCTTGGCACAAGTCATAGGAAAATTCAGTAACCCTACTTCCTAAACACTCTACTAGCTGTTTTTCAACAGGTTCTTTGTTTGCGAGTTTTCTGATTAAATTCTCCTTATGATTTGTTGTGTTTATGTGCTGAACTATTTCAAATCTTTTCTCACTCCCTACGTTTTTCTCACACGCTCCACAAAACAGTGCCCTATTATCTGTAGATATTAAATCACCCGAAAACTTGTTCTGTAAATTAATTAATCTAGCACTCGAATGTGGTTTTATTTTCGATATTTGAAGAGCTTTTTAACATTTTATACGCCTAATTTAATTTGGTGGGGACCAGTTCACAGCACTGTTATGTTTGAAGGCCACAACACAACTGCTGGTGGGCAGGCAAGCGTTGCTATAATCGTGCTGCTCAAAACGTTGACCTACACTTTATCTTTGCTACTATAAACCTCTAAGATAACGCATTGATTATTTTCTACGAACATACATATAATGAAAGGATGGAAACAGGGGATTCTCCGCATGACAACATGACTCAGCATTAGCTCTCGCCACCTTGCAAGTTGCATCATCATGTGCAATACTACCAACGTGAAAAATATTATACAGATGGAAAAAATAATAAAAAATCATAAAAGTAATTAAAATATGCAATATAGGGGCCATAATATTGAAATCTTTGTGAGTTGTATCATGTGCAATATTACCAATATGAAAAATACTATCCAGATGGAAAACAATAATAAAAAAATAAAATCATTAAAATGTGCAATATAGGGGCTATATTATTGAAATAATATGCATTTATCAAAAATCAAGAAAATACGCATTTATATGCACCATAAAATCATGTCCAAATAACTGAAAATTCCATAATTCATGCACATAATGTAAAAGCATACATTTTTAACCCCTATGAAAAAACATGCAAATGCATGAACTTCCTAGCCCTAATGATAACATTTAACATTCAGTAAGTTTGCTATTAGGTCAGCAATAAGCATCATGACTGCTTCAACCCTATACATTACTAATGCAGATGACATAAGAACAAACCACAATGCCAAAATATTTTGTTATGTGGCAGAATTATATGTTGTTGTTAGCTAATGTGGATTTCTGACAATGAAGTCATTAATCCTCTTGCTCTCCAATATTTTTCAATAAATATTGAAGAGACTATATGTTATTATATGTTATTCCCATTAAACCAAGAAGTAGTGAAGAACTTACCAATCTGTTCTTGCTGTACAGAGAAAGAACTGTGAGCCATTTGTATTAGCACCAGAATTCGCCATTGACAGGGTCCCTGGTCCAGTGTGTTTTAATACGAAGTTCTCATCCTCAAATTTCTTGCCGTAAATTGATCTTCCTCCAGTCCCATTGTGATTGGTGAAGTCTCCACCTTGACACATCTGGAGTAGTATATAGGAATTCATAGCCTGTCATTTTAAAGCACCAGATGTCCTACCAGACCCCTGAGAATTAATGAAATTCTGGCGCTAAATAACTTTGAGTCTTAATTTTTTATGCAAACCAACTTATACTAGTATTTTTTAAACACACAATCTGTGTGTGGAGAATGTTTAAGAGGCAGAATCCGGACTGAAAAATTCAATGGCAAAGCTGGGATCTAAATCATGGGTCTTCTGCTTCACATGCAGCTGCTCTAACTACTGAACTGCCATGGTATTGCCAGTATGGCATTAATTGCCCCAACTGATTCGTATTTTCCCAGTAGACCACAAAGGGAATCTCACATATGAGATAAATACTCCAAAGGCAACTTACAATCGTAAGAACTTTATGTGCTGGGTTTAAATAACTTTTAGATGGTAATTGTTATTGGTGCGGTTTTTCAATTAAAGCTATGGTGATGGTGATGAGCTTTTGACTCTTTCGTTATCTCGGGATGTGGTACAGAGTGAAATAACATGGACACGGATAAAACTTTTTCACAATCTTTTATTTGCACCTTTTTCACTGGGAATTATGCACGTCTTATTTAGGTGAACATTCTATGCATACAGACTGATTTCGGCAGCGTCATGGCCGAGCGGTTAGCACGCTCGCCTACCACCTAGGCAGCCCGGGTTCGATCCCAGGGACCCGCATGTGGTATTCGTGGTGGACGAAGCGGCATCAGGGCGGGTTTTCTCCGGGTGCTCCGGTTTCCCCCGCTATCTCATTCCACCGGTGCTCCATCTTCATGTATCATCAGTGTCACCGCCTGCGGTGCCGTAGTAGTAAAAGCGGGCATTAAACACTACAACAACAACAATAACAGACTGACTCCCTCAACTGTTTCTTTGTACTGCTTGTCATTTTAAATTATACTTTTAGCGTACAATCTCAAAAACACGTCTTGACTCTACAGTTCATGGGACGCTAAGACATGAATCTAACACATTCCTTAACAATGCATCTGTATTCATACGCATATGTGCATACTTTTTACGGCGTCCTCTATGATGTCATCTTAAATGTTAAATAGTTCCCAAAATGTTAGGGAAGCGATTTCAATCCATCCTCCCAACACTCCTAATGTTAAATCTAAAATAATTCTTATAATTATACATATTAAATTTGAACATATTACAAAACATTAATGACGTTATTAAATAAATAATATTCTTAATAATGAAACAATGGTATAAACACTCTTTGTACTTAACAAATCCTTACCAACATGAAAAATAAACTATATTTACATAAATACTTTCTTTTCGGGGTCTGACCACATATTCTGTCTCATTATTTATTGTTTAAACATTGCCCACACACAGTTTGTGTGTTTAAAAAACACCAGAAGCAAGTTAGTTGGCATAAAAAAATAACAAAATCAGGAAGCAACATGGTGGTGGGGATGAAAGCAGCAGCTTTATTTTCTACAGCAGTGATATTCAACCTGGGGTATGCAAAGACTTCTTAGGAGATACATAAAACTTAATTTAATCCTTCTTTATATAGTATTAAATAAGTTATAAATATTATAATCTATATACAGTATGGTTATATATAATTTGAATTAAGGATAACTGTAGGGCTAGAGCTACATGCTAAATGGAAAATTGCCTTTGGAGGTACATGGAGAGAAAAAAGGTTGAATACCACCATTTTGTTACCACAGATGGAGGAGCACTCATTGAGCAGCCTCATTCACTGGCACAGATGCATAACAATCCATTCAGCAGACACACGAGCTGTTGCAGAAAACTTCTCTTGGGAAGGAATTCAATCATCTCCATATTAAATACATCTAAATGACAATGAAGGGAAGGGTGAGTGAGTGAGTGATTGGGGTTTAATGGTCCGTTGACAGCTAGGTCATTAGAGCCCCAGAAAGGAAGGTAGAAATCAATTAAAAAAAAAAAAAGAAATTATGCTTTTTGCTTAACAACAGGCAGAAAACTGATTGTGGTAATTCACTTGCTAATTCATGCTCAGAATAATTGCTACTGTTTTAAAGGATACAAAATCTGGAATTATCCTATGGAAGGTACTGCCTTGATAGCCATAGCCTTTCTCATGTGTGCACAAACATCTGAAGTTTTCTGCAGTCTTGGGTACAATATCTGCTCGCAACATCATGATGATGCGTCCCACATTTGTCTTTCCAATCTTGATGTCAAAGTAGACTTGAGGATTCTTCTTGGATTTCTTTTCTTCCGGTTCTCCTTCTTCCTGTAATTACAGTACGAAAGATTAAAATACATCTGCTAAAAGAACAAGGTTACTGCTTTGTTATTAAGAAATTGCAGAAGGGTGCCATATCAACAGAAAATGGCATTTTTGTGAAACATGGGGGTTGAGGACTGATTACAAAACGTCTATACTCCATCCAGCCTTAGATCCACACCTTGTATTCCTCCACGATAACCTGATGTTATCTTCTGCGACTAACACAAAACAAACACCATGTGGACTCATTCCTTGTATTTATGTTGCAACAGAACGATATTTACATAGGAGTTCTAGAAATATTGCTGAAGGTTTATAAGCCAAAAGTAGAGGTCAAGATGGTGCAAGGGACTGAGGTTTGGGAGTATGGTGAAAGATAATGATAGCCATGGCACAGCCAGTTTCTTTGAACTACTTGCGAACATGCACAATGCTGCTTTCTGATACATCAGTATATTCTGAGGTTAAGTTTACTACATCATTCACAAGTACACATGGATGGTGCTCCATTAGCTTGTGAAATACATTTAACACGATTTTTCACCACTTTTTAACAGTTTTCCCTTAGCGTGCTTTCAGTAACTCTCAGCACTCATTTTTTATGCGCTTATGTTATCACAACTCATAAGTTAGCCATCATATTCCTTACTGGCCAACTGGCATAGTCTGTTCACGAGTTTACAATTTAAAAATGACTCAATTCTTAGTCAGTGGGACTTTTCCTGTTCTAAAATAAAACTTAAAAGTGTAGTATGTTATAAGGGTAACATTAATCATGACTGAAACAAGATTTTAAACAGCAATAACATTAAAAAGTGGTGGATCAGTTTTCTTTTCTTCCTCAGTCAGGCTACGAGCGTTGTGCATTTCAAGTAGCTTGCTTATTTTGGCAGCATTATAGTTAATGTGTACATGACTCACACTGAACATAATAAAGAACTTAAAACCATCATCCATATTACAGAGGACAATGGAAAAAAAAAAAAAAAAAAAAAGAATCAGTGCATTAGAAGATAAACAAAGACATCCAAGTCCTCACCATAGGAAGAAAATACCAGCATCACATTCAAAAGTATACTTATCATTCAACATTTTAAATAAGATTTAGAAAACATAAATTACTCTTGCTCCCTATGAAATTATAATACAGAAATCTGAGGTAAAATTGAGTTTTCTTCCTACTTCCATGTTCCATGGCTTCATCATTTCTTTCCTTCTTTATTCATCCTTTTAGAACATATACATGTTGTTGGATATATGTTGTTGTTGTTGTTTTCTAGTGCCTTGTATCTGGCGTAAAATACATACATTGAAAAAAGGAAAGATACAATAATGTAATGTACACTACTAATATCAATAAATAATGTTTGTACATGGTTATCAATAAAATTTACAAATTTGGCTATATCAATTGTTTACAATTCTTCATTCAAAAATTCCTCTATCGAGTAAAAACAGCCATTTGTACAATATTTGTTGAGCTCCTTCTTCAAAACTTTATGGTTTTGGATGTTCTTTATATATAAGGGGAGTTTATTGTAAAGTTCGCATGCTGAGGCTGTTGGTTTGGTTTTATATAACTGTAATGAATGCATTTATTCATATTCAAGATGCTCTCGGGCTTCGAGCCAAGTGTAGTGATGAAAAGACATCGACGTTTCGGGAGTGTACATCTCTCCCATCTTCAGGATGAATGACTAGCAAGAGTGAAGGGACCAGTACTGTCAACCAGTACGTACTGAGTAGAAAACACCCAGTCTAGTGTGGAGGTGGTTCACCGCTCCGTTGGAATCTGTGTTTTCTGAGTCGGTCGATTTCCAATTTTAAGGCTGGTTTCCAAGATGGACTAAACTGCAATCCAGCGTCCCGGTTCAGTGTACTCTTCTCGGAGGAGATGGCCAGAGCCTCCTTAACCCTCCGTTCCCATAAACCGCTACATTTTGCCACAATGGTCGTTTCTTTGAAGTTAGTTCTATGGTCTTTTTCAAAGCAGTGCTCCGCCAGCCCTGACTTTTCAGGCTGCATTAATCGTATGGACCGTTCGTGCTCCTTGACTCTGGTGGAAATGGTCCTGCCGGTTTGCCCTATGTACGGCGTCCCGCATTCACAGGGGATACAGTATACCCCTGGTACATTAAGGTGCAGTTTGTCCTTTACCGGCCTCACTAGGTGTTGGATCTTCAAAGGTGGCTTGTGGATGGTTCTGATGTTGTGTTTAGAGAGAATTCTACTGATTCTGCTGGAAAGATTGCCAGTGTATGGGATGCAGGCAGTGGCGGTCGGCTGGTCTGGTGTTTGCTGAGTTTGTGGTTTTCCTCTCTTGGCCTTGGAGATAGAGGCTTCAATATCCTCTACGGAGTAGCCGATTTGGCGGAATGTGTACCTCAGGTGCTGCAGCTCTTGTTTTAGGTGGCTGGGATCGGAGATCGACAGAGCTCTGTGGAACAGAGTGTTGAGAACTCCAACCCGTTGTGACTTATGATGGAAACTGCGAGCATTCAAATAGAGGTCAGTATGTGTTGGTTTGCGGTATACTGCATGCCCCAGAGTACCGTTGTTGTTTCTGGAGACCAGGATGTCCAAAAATGGCAGATTTCCGTCCTTCTCAACTTCCATGGTGAACTGAATTTGGGGTCGGAGGCTGTTGAGGTGTGTGAGAAAGCTCGGCAAAGTTTCTTGTCCATGTGGCCATATAACGAATGTGTATGTAATGAATGCATTTGTGGTGGATAGTTGTAAAACGCTTTTTTCATTGTATGCAGCATGATATTTGCAATAAAGTCGATCAATATTGGCTCGAGAAGAAAACCATGTAAATATGTTGTCACAAATGAGGTAGACGGTGTTGATACAAACATAATAATTCCTCCACTGATACCGGTTTCAAAGTGACCTTTGGACTCCTGAAATCAACTAAGGAAGGGGATAGCTAAAGTTTTACATTTACACAGCAGTATGTCATCTCAAACCTGATGGAACACTGTGGATAAGGCAATTCTGTTTTTGACATCACACAGTCCTCTTATCATACCTTATGAAGCTGTTACCAGGGCCCAGAAGTACATGCTCTAAAAAGCTACGAAATATACATAAAATATCCTCTAAAGATTTTAAAATATGTCATTAAACATGCACTTAGAATACACTTTATGCAAATATGTTCTGCAAAAGCATGAAAATATGCCAATAAATATGCACTTAAAATAATTAAGCTTTATATCTATAATATTCTTCACTATAAACAAAGGGAGATAAAATTAAATTTAAAATTTATTAAATTGAAATGTCAATATTTCTAAACACATTATTGATTTACATAACTACAAGTAAGTTGGAGCAGAATGTGTTTAGAAATATTGACATATTTTTCAATTTATCAGTATGCTTCACTGTTTTAAACACTTTATTTTCATCGGTTTCTTATTAAAATGTATTGCTGAGAAGTGTGCGTGTGCTCCGGAGTTAATAATAAAGCTTCCCAATATTTGGAGATTAAATCTTCTTGGATCTTTAGATCTTCACATACTGCTAGATGGTTTCTATCCATATCCTCTTCTTTGGTGTATAACGTGCACAAGGGTGAGGTTACTAATCCTATTTGTGCAGATGTTTACTGAGAAAATCATGGCCTATGAGAAGACGAAAAGTAGTGACAGTTGATTTTCTTGGAGAGTTTGGGATTGAACTGAATCTTTTTTTCATTTCTTGTGAGTTGAAATTTTCAAAAGAGGAGAGATATATTTTTTGTTTTACTTTATAAATAATTTGGATCCTTTCTTTGATAACATGTCCACTCGTTCATTGCCACTTATTCCACAATGGGCTTGAATCCGTTGGAAGAATATTGTTTTATGTAACTTTTGTAATTGGATTACTATATTACGTATTTCATATATTTTTGCAGTTTTTGGATCTGTTGATATTCATCTTGATTGTAAAGGGAATAATTGGTGTAGATATGAATCCATTCATCTTCCAGAAAGCTTAAATTGATGGTTTAAAGGGCATATTGTTTAACTTCTATGAGAGTGACATCTTTTTTTGTAAAAGTTTCAAGTAGATCTAGATGATGGTTCACTTCTAGGATATTCAACAGATTATTGAGGCGTATGAATGGTTCTCTTTCAGATGGACAATTTATATTATTGTACAATTCTTGTACTTTCTGTGTCATGCCTATTTGAATGGTAGAAGTATGATATTTTTCCCAATTGTTATTATCCGGTGGTCTCATAATTTTTTCATAGGTTAAAATAGCTTTTTCTTCAGGTTCCATTATTTGTAATGCTATAATTGGAGTGGTTTTAACTGCTCCAGTTATTAATCTGAGAGCCTGATTTTAAGTAATTGTTGAGAAGTAGAATCTTCTGATTCACTGTCCATTAGAAGCAACGAATTGCAGTTCACAACAGCCATGTATAGGAGGTTTTCAAACTTGAAAGAATGCCTATTCTCTCTAAAGATGTGTTTTTATCTTGAGAAACTCCTCTCTACATCACAGAATGATACTAGCGCACACTTAAGCAATGCTAACTGGTTCACACTAAAAGGCACTTCATGTAAGTTAATTATAGTGTTTCCATTTACAATGTCTTCAATTTTACATATCTGCTCACATCCGGGATATTTTGATATTACATTCTTTGCTTTGTTCTTCAGCATTTCTCCACCACTACCAGATGTTGTTTCTTGAAATACTTGTGCACAAGTACTTTAAGGCTAAGGCTGCTGCTTCTAAGAAGGTAACTTGGGATTTTCCATGTTTACAAGCAGCTCAGTTCGGAGTTGCAACATTTTTAATCTTGCATGGAAAAAAAAAGATTTTATGCCAAAAACATTAAAATTGTAGAAATATGATGTTTATCAAAGAAGCCAAAATATGCCTTTATGTGCAACATCAAATTGGGCTTAATAAGCATATAAACTGATGTTTCATGCACATAACTTACCAGAATTATAATTATAACAAAGGAAAAAAAATGTAAATACATGAACTTCCAGACCCTACGTATTACAGACACTTGTTTACCTTAGTTCTTTTACTAGGAATTATCCCTTATATATTTAATTAAAGCTTATTATAAAAACATTCAATGAACTCTACCAAAATAATCTAATATACCCCAATCATACATACAAAAAGTATGCTAACCCACCTTTCCTTCAGAATCTGTGGAGCGTTTGGTGCCTGTTGTATTGTCATTATCAAGTGTTTTTCCAGCGTGCTCCTGTAGCCAGGTGTCATCTGACCAAACTGCTTTTGATGAGCCTTCCTTAATTTTCTGTGGCTTGGCAAGGTTTACTCGTATAGTTCTTCCAAAAAGTTCAGAATCATTCTGCAATATAAAAATCTCATTTAATCGAATTACATTTGTAATTTATGCTTTATGTTAACTCTTAATATGCCATATGATTTATTTTAAATTGAACCTTACATCAGCGTGCAATTTGCAAGGGAGAGATTCCCCTTTCCCCTGTTTCAAACCATCCCACCCTCTGATCTTAAACAACTCATTCCAATCAGGGATGCTTATTTCCTGCTCCTGAATGTAAACTACATAGCTTTAATTTACATTTGTGGAGCTGTGCACAGAAAGTGTTAATGCCCTATAACAGTGCTGCCCAACTTTATTATGTGCTTGGACACATTTAAGTCATGCCTGGAAGGCACAGATACCATCACAACCACCGTTAGAGCAAGACCCTTCTTTTGAGAGGAAAAAGGGAAAGAATTGGCTAGGGAAGTAATGAATGCAGCTTTAGTGTACAAAAGCATGCTTAATGGGTATGTACTGGTAAGATATTCAGAAGGAATTAGATCTGTCTTGAAATTTTAACTAATACAAGAAGTCATCGGAGTAAAAATTTGCTTATGAAGGGCACCAGAAAAAAAAAAAAAAAAAAACATGGAAGATGCATTGTATATTTAAACATTTCAAAACAGTTCAAAATGAACTGTCATTTTCTTTCCGTCATTGATACTTCACCTGTTACAATCCAATATACATTGCTTTTTTCTAACCAGGAGAAAAAAATGACAGGAATAGTGGCAGCTGATAATGTACTGGTTATGCCAGTGTTACTTCATAAATTTCTTTTTAAGACGAATAATTAATGTCTTTGAACAACTGGATAGGGTTTATCCGATGGTGAATGAAAGAAATGGTTGAAATGATACTCAGTTATATGATGTAATATATACACCACCGCCACTAGTAGTGACTTCACATCCACAGAACAATTTATTTTTCGTGTAAATGTCCTATTTAATTCCTGTGTGGTTAAGTATCACTTTTCTGTTCTATATTTATGTGCAGAATGGGAGCAAGTCTTCACATGTATTTCAGTTTCATCTTGTCTCCTAACGATAGTACAGAAAATGGGCTTCTTAATAAAAAGTCTGCTGTGTTGCACTCACATGACTTTCTCTACTCTTGTACTAACCATTCTTACAAACTCTTATACCTATATCTTCTTCGTGTTAGTTGAGATAAACTTTTGAACAAATTATCTTATTGCTTATTTCCTTGTAGGTGCAATGGGAATATTAGAATACAGTAGGCTTGGAGCGATAGTCAAGTCTTTTAAATCTTTGAGATCCTGTTCTCTTTGCATGCTGAACATATAAAAAAATGAACAATGTTCCATTTCACGAAAGTTTTAAGTTTTCCGAAACTGATACAAACAACAAGGAATAGCTCCGAAATGGTTCACTCTACAAAAAGTTTATTTGGACATAAAATGTGTGTTTTAGCGAAATCTACATTTGTTATATATTTAGATTTTGTGTATCTCTTACAGTTTACAGTCATCCAGAGTAAACAGGACTGCATAGGCTATAGCCAGAACATTCAAAATATACATTTCACTTGTCATGCAAATATCTTAAACATATGACATTTTAATCAAAATCATTAGAGCCATTTTCAAGAAAATAAACATTTTTGAAAAATTTTCCATGTAAAGGGTAGTTTAGGGTGGTGCTATTTTCTTCAAAATCTTCATGTCACACCCTTGAAAGATATTGAACTTAAACACCAACTTTGGTTAGAGAGGGAGGGATGGAGGGGGAGAGAGAGACACACACACAGAGACCATTTTCTAAAAATGCTTTTTTTTTTTTGGATTCACGGGGTCTCAAAACATATATTCCCAGTGAAATCTCGACATCAAATTTTTAGGAGGAATACAATACTTCCTTTTTCTTAACAGTAGAGAAAGTAAAAAAGCTTACTGCTAAAATATCTCATAAAATGGCTGCTTACTATGAAATTAGTTGCAGTACTTTATGAGGTCTTAGAAGTTCCTAAGATATAATTTTTTATGCAAAACAGAAATTCTTCACTCCTTAAAGCAGGAGAAGAAATTGACACGTCTATAAAAATTTTTGAAACACTGAAAACAAATGACTCACTCGGTATTAGGAGGATATAAGAATTGGAGGAAAAGCACACATTCAAGGGAGTTGCAATTAAAGAACCATCTTGCAATAAACATAACACATTTCAAATATTTTGGAAGAAATGTTCTCAATTTTTGCAGACTTGGATTTCTTTTCAGATGTACCCTGTTAAATTAAAATATATGGCCTTCAAATGAGTAAGAACATGTGTTTTATGGTGATATGTCCATTCCTCATTTGTGTAGAAAGGTGGATTTTAAATTAAGTGAAAGCATGTGTGTATCACAAGTTAAAGGTTTTTGCATCTATAAAGAAAATCCTCAACACATTTCCACTTCAGTGAAAGAACTTGTGAAAGCTTTGAAATTATACAGTAGAGCCTCCATTATCCGAGGTGAGGAGGATCGATAGTACATCAGATACTCAAAAACTTGGATAGCAGCTCAGTCTCAGTCCTTTCTGTAGCTTTACATCCTTTACTGTGGCTGATTTTCTCATTCTCCATTTCCATGTCTTCAATGTCACCCACCCGGCCATGTATTTCTTTGTGTGCCATTTCTATTTTACAGTACATACAAAGTACTATGTATGTGCGGCACATTTTGTAAAACAGGACCATGGTTAATCAGGGCTTGGATAACCATGTCTGGACTTATCTCTACAGCTGAACATTAAAGCAGGTTTAGTGCCACGAATCAAACCCTGACTGATCAGAGAAATCCTTTACAAATTCTGACACTTTTAAATCTACTTTTCATTACAATAAATGGGCCCCACTGAATTGCTTCAATGCAGCAAAATTTGTATTAAGATGGATCAAGCTTCAGCACCACAGTGCTGTGGACAAACCAAATGGCAAACCATCGAACCTTCAGGAGCAGTATCATTCATCTTGTTTATTCAACTGAACTCTGTAAGTTAATATGACAAGTATATACCATAGTTGTGATTTTGTAAACAAGCATTTCTAAACGTGGTTTTAAGATATATCAAGGAAGTAATCACAAATTATATGTAGGTCATTAACAGACATTATAGCACACAGGTTATTAGTGCAAAGCTAACCCCTAAGGCCATGCCAGCCAGTAGTAAATGCACAAATTGCACACTGCCTTACACACAACTAAATGCGGAGATAAAACTATATACAACATTTAATTCAAAAACAAACAATTCTCAAAGGATTAAACAGAATTATTTGAGTGCATTTATAAAATGTTTTGAGAAATCCTAATAGGAAGCCAATTAAAAAAGTCTCACAAATTATTTCACAGTACTGTTTTAAGGCATATCAATACTCTTATTTGTAGAGTATTATGCCTGTAAGCATATCATTAAATATTGTACACATAACGAGTGCTTTAACAACCCACCATGTTATCTATTGCTGCTGCAGCATCTTCTGCAGATTCAAATTCCACAAAAGCAAAACCTCTATGTTTCTCTGTCTCATAATCCAAAGGAATTTGGATATCTAGAAGATCTCCAAATGGTATGAATGCTGCATGAAGAACCTTCTCATCCACTTCCTCTGCCAAACCACCTGAAAGTTATTGAACATATGAAATTATTACTTGCTTGTGCTATTCAACATGTCATGATATAACCCATTATGCAGAATTTCTAATACATTAAATTTCTTGAGAAATCCTAAAAATAATTTATGTTTGCACATATGCCTTAAGTATACACCTATATTATTTTCCTTACTTCTCTTTATACCATAAAAGAAATGCATAATAATTTACAGCTTAAGATCCACTGAGACATGCAAGAAAGCAATTATCAATACAGTAAAATCCTGATAACTTAATGTGGACTGAGAGGTTGTTGGGTTACCAAAATGTCTAGTTTCAATGAATAAGGGGTCTTTTATTCACAATTCATAAGATAATATTGCAAGTTACATAAATGCATGTTCTAGCACAACATAGAAAATAGAAAAGCATGACATATCCTAAAATTTACTATGTTTTAATGGGTTTCTCCTTGTGTGATCTCATTAACACGTCCAATTTAATTTCCACTATCATATTAATTTGTCTTTTCTTCTAGTTTGACATTTTCACTGGCACAAAAACAACTGAACACTAGGCTAACTGTAAGTCTGAGAAACTCTACCGTAATCAGAAATATATAACTGAAAGTTTAACTTACCACATATGTACTGACTAAAGCAAAAAACCATCACACTTTCCAGTGTTTGTGCTATGTAACCACATTATCAGCTTCAAGCTTTTGATTTCATGACAATGATCTGCGACTAGATATCGAAGGAAGGTCAATAATCAGGTCAGCCCTTCTGTAACTGTGAGGGAGAATTACTTTTTCATACATCAATGTAGGCGGCACTGTGGCAGAGCGTTTAATGTTCGTCTACCACCTATACGGCCCGGGTTCGATCCCAGGGACCTATTTGGTATTCGTGGTGGACGAAGTGGCATCCGGGCGGGTTTTCTCCGGTTTCTCCCGCCACTCATTCCACCAACTGCTCCATTATCAGCTTTCTAATCATCGATTTCGCCAGCATTTCATATCCTCCTCTTCCTCACTCTCATACCTGGTGCTTGGCTGACCATCTGCTGTTTCCAAGTCTTCACCCTGTCCCGTCAAAAGGTTCCTGTGCTCCCCGACAGGCGTCTGACCCTAGGCCACTCCCCACTCCCCAGGCACTGACTATTAAGTCCTAGGGGGTGTAAGTTCCTACATAAGGGGAGGGTAATCAGGTAAAGAAAAAAATAACATTTGATATCAGAAATTTCGAGCTTCTAAACCCAGGGATCCCGGGTTGGATTCACGGTCGGGATTGGGAATTTATCTTTTACCCGAATAATTCTCTCTTCTAGCATATTCTGGACGTGTGAATGTGTTTATGTTAAAATGATTAAAATCAATGTTCAGAAAGCCTACAGTTCAGCGAGTAATATCATCACTTGTTTCTCAAGTCAAAATCTCCAATAGATCAACGAAGATAAAGGGGGCTATAATAACGAAATAAAACAAAAATATTTATAGGTTATGTTATCTTTATTCTTCCATAATTAGAAAACTCGATTCCAATTATTTGGCAAGACAATTACTTACCAACGTATACGGTTCTCTTAGGATTCGTTGTCATTCTGTTAATCTGGCTTATAATATCAACCCAACATTCTTCCACAGGTTATGTGCTTTTCGTTTGTAAACACAGCAGGCTCGTGACAGAACACCAACCTTTTTCGTTTTCCCTTGCAACGGGAATTTGTGGTTTTCTACTGCACAACAAGGGAACTTCCTTTTTCTCTTTCGGCGGGAATTTGTGGTTTTCATATCATTGCGCTGTCACTGTAGCGCTAAATTTTCAAACAAATGTTAAAACCAAAATAACCAACTTGAACGTAACATCTAACAAATTATATAAGGAGAGGCGTTAATGAATATTGTAAATTTCTGAAATGTGGGACAATATCACATTAGCACACGCTACACTAAATATCAAGGTCCTTAGTCATGAACGTCGGCAGACTTTTTTTCAGGGGGGGCAAATGTTAGAATTTTGCAATCAAATAATATGAATTCATTATTTTGTTGTCAAAAGTTATAGCATTTCTTGCGGATAACCATATAAATTTGCGCTAAATAGAAATTGTCCTTTACCTAAAAATTAAAATAACAGTTTAATAGTCAACACATTAAGTTCATTAATTTCCAAGGGGGGGCCGCGGCCCTCCCTTGCCCCCCCTTCGCGACGCCCATGTCCTTAGTGTCACCATTTTAGAGGAAAAATAAACGTTTATTTTAGGTTGTAATTTTCTATTCTATTAAATCCAAGAGAGAAGCCATGTCAGACGCACTCTTCTATCCGGTTGAAAAATGTATAATTACATTTAAAATAATTTATTACATAAGGGGTAGTACCTAGCAGTCTCTCTCTCTCTGGAACAAGTACTTTTGTAGTAGATACCTATTTAATTTTTTTATGCAACTTTCAGTTACACATTTTAAATTTTTGTAATGGATGAACTATGAAGTGCAAACCCTATTAGTCCTTTATTTGCATCTTAGTCAGCTTTGGTAAAAAAATTTCAGGCTGATAACAATAGCATGCTTATCATTTTATATTAAGCCTGCCATTTGTCCCATAAAAAAAGCAGGACTGTTCCCTTTTTTGCTTGTGTGTTCTGCATCCCGAGAAGTTTTGTTAGGATGCAAATAGGTCCCATATTGTCTTGACACCCTCTTTCTAAATTAACTACATATTGTTGCCATTTCCTGCTGTGAGAAATGCCGAGTTGGTGCTTATCTTAATTATTGTCATTGTTTAGCACACTCTATGAATAGTGAAAACAGAGGACATTTGCCTAGTCTATACTGCTTGCAAAAGTTAAAGGCTTGTGAACGTTGGCCAATGCTCAAGCAGAGCGCTGTTGCCAAGCATAGTGCATGTACCAGCATTGGTTCTGTACATAAGAGCGTGTGAGATGCATGTACCACATTCAGCAGCAATGGTAGGAGGGGTAAGCTTAGGATTTGCTGGAGTCTGCAGTATGGCCTGCCTCCATTGCCTTTAACTTTTGCAAAGATTATAATGTTGACAGTTTATGTGTTGTTATTTGTGTGAACTAAACTATTATGATGCACCTTCTCTTCCAACTTAAATGAAAAATATCCTTTCTTCGAAGATACAAAACTTAATTATGAAGTTCACTGTAAAATTTGCAATACAACATTTTTGATTGCACATGGTGGAAACTCGTGTATTGTTCAGCATGAGAAATCAAACAAACTGGCTTCTTCTGCTGCAGTTGCAACAAAGTCTAAAATAGTGATTTCTACACCCCCACCCAAAAAAAGATTGTTTCATACATCCTAAGAAATCCTGCTTATGTTGTTTCTATTAAATATGCATTTAGAACTGTAAACAAGTACTAGCATAAACATGCTATTACAATACATGGTCACAGCTTCATTTTTTTGAAGTGATAATTAAAACTTTATGACTACCCCTATAGCTTCAATTTTTTGGGAATAATCTAAAAAGTCTTCTTCATTCTGGATAGCTTTTGCGTAACTGGTAAACCATAATAAATAAGAGAAAATGTTGTTGTTTTCTAGTGCCTTGCATCTGGCAATGAAGCCATTAGCAATAAGAGAAAATGTTAGTGCTCAAAAAATGTATATCTCATTAAAATACATAATTTATGTCACATATTTTTCTTTTTACTTTCTCTAGTATGTATATTGAGTTGTACTCCACCCAAAAATTTGACATCAAGATTTCACCAGAAATGTATGTTTTGAGGCCCCCTGAATCCAAAAACAGCATTTTTAGAAAAGGTGTGTATGTATGTGGGCATGTGCATGTGTGTGTCTGTCAGTCTGTGAACAGCATAGCTCAAAAATGAAAAGTCAGTTAAAAATCAAAGTTAGCATGTAAGTTTAATATCTTTTAAGGATGTGACACAAAGATTTTGAAGAAAATTCCTCCACCCTAAACTACCCTTCACTTTTCAAAATTTTTGATTTTCTTGAAAATGGCTCTAACGATTTTGATTAGAATGTCATATGTTTGAGATATTTTTATGACAAATGAAATGTATATTTTAAATTTTCTGGCTATAGCCCATGTAGTCCTGTTTACTCTGGATGACTTTTGCATAACTGGTAAACCGTAAGAGACCAAATCTTACTATACAAAAGATGTAGATTTTGCTAAAATACATGATTTATGTCCAAATATATATATATAATTTTTTTTTTTGTAGAGTGAACCATTTCAGAGATATTCCTCATTATTTATGCGAGTTTTGGAATACCTAAACTTTCATCAAATGGCAGCTTATTCTTTTTTTTATATGTTAGCCATGCAAAGAGAATATAATTTCAAAGCTTTAAAAGATTTGATTATCACTCAAAGCCTACTGAATTTCCATATTCCCCTTGCAGCTACAAGGAAATAAGCAACAAAATAACTTCTGCAAATGTTTATCTCAACTAATATGAAGAAGGTATAGGAATAAGTTTGTAAGAATGGTTAGTACAAGAGTAGAGAAAATCATGTGAGTGCAACACAGATTTTTTTTGGAGTGAACTATTTCTGAGGTATTCCTTGTCATTTGTCTTTATTTTCCAATATTTATACTTTTCTACTAGTTTGTTTAAGCAGAGAGAAAGTCATGTGAGTGAACACATCAGATTTGCTTTTTTTGTATCGGTTTAATACAGCTTGTCCTTTGGATCAACTAATAAAAACAACACAATAAAAAGACTTGGATAACCCAAGGGATAATTGTATCAAGTCGGAAGTTAAGATTGTGAAATGTTTTCCAAAGGCAAGTCTAATTAAACAGGAACAGCAGGAACATATATAAAGAAATAGGAAAATAAAGACTTAATTCAGGAAATAACTTGTATACAAGAGAAATTAATAAAGCCACAATAAATACTAGAACTGCACTACACTATCCAGAAATAGCAAGTAAACTACGCAAAAGTAACACTCTCCACCCTATTCTAGACATTCTCGGGCTTCAAGCCATGCTGATGATGGGAGAGATGCACACTGCCAAAATGTTGATGGCTCTTCATCACTACACCTGGCTTGAAGACCGAGAATGTCTAGAATATGTTTGTTGCCAAGAAAGCTTCAGATCTTATTTCACATCCCCACCCATTCATTCAAATGTAGTTCAAGATACAGAAAGAGTAAATAGCAGTATGTTCATAGAAAGAAAAAGAAACAGAAATAATATCCTTGGTAAGGGGAGTAAACAGCAAGCATTCATCACAAGTGGATGAGATCACAAATAGAACAGTGCATAAAATATATTATAAGGAGCCCACTTGAAATTCAGTGTAGACAGACAAGAATCACGTGTTGACCGCGAGGTTCACATACTAGTTTCATGTGATCAACGGTCAAATGTTTAAAATTCTGGAAGCACGCTCAGGATAGAGTCAGTACACTAGGAGAGACCACTATGCGTGGTTGTGCTACAATACAATGTAAAGGGGTGAGAAGGATTGTTGGAAGGTTATCGTGGTCGGCTCCTCTCAATGCTGAAAAGAATGAATGCATCAAATAAACCTCTAAAAATGAAGTTTGGGCTATTTCTTTAATACCCACAAAGTACCCTGAAAACTTCAAATCCATGCTTTTACCAAGCTAAGTGGAGGTAATGACGCAAGGAGGGTGACCGCATTTTATTTATATGTGGCATCTTTATTAATGTGGTGCTGGTATCCAGTAACATCTTACAGCATCCAATGGATACATCCAACGCGGAATAATTGAAAAATCAACAACCCTCATCCCATCAGCAGTTCGATAATGCAGTGTCACACTAGTAAAGATTCACAATACATTATTTTAATCAGGAATTTTTCCATAAAGCTTAAAAACTGCAAACCAAGCAGGATTGCTCATGTCGTAATGTCTGTGGCCTACATTTATAAATCTGAAATGGTTCACTACACAAAAAAATGTATTGAGACATAAACTGTGTATTTTAGCAGGATTTACACATGAACCCCTAACATGCTGATCTGTCATGGCATGTAATACGTCCTCTGATTGGTAATCCGAGGATATGGTTGGTGAATTTATTTTGATAATTCTCCCAGTCAGGTCGGTGAGACCCGTAAACCAACGACAAGTGTGGTCCTCCAGACATTCTGGGGGTTGTGAGAGAGCGATGTGACCGCCAAAACATAAAAATATGGTGCTCTCTAAGAAGCGGTTACTATTACTGCTATTGCTCTCTTCAATATCATCAGTGAAAAATATTGGAGAGCAAGAGGATTAATGACTTCATTGTCAGAAATCCAGCATTAGCTAACAACAACATTTGGGAGGTCGCAGGTTCGATCCCTGTGCCTGACCCATGGGTTTTTTTGGAGATTTCCTCAGGTCACCAGGTGAATGCTGGGAAGGATTTCCATATCCTTCAAATTTCCTATTCCTCCATTTTGTTACATTAATAATTTAATTTCACTCTTCATCCATTAGGTTTCTTTCAGGGTTGGAAGCATTAGTGAATGTTGCAGCAGCAGCATGGCAGGGGGAACAAATACACTCTGGAAATCTCATCCCCTAGATTGGAAGGTGAGCCACCAGTTTCTGGGCCCCCCGTAGACACAAGCCCAAGCTAAACTAAGCTAAGCTAAGCTAAGCCAACCTCTGCCGGGGTGCTTCTAACTGGGGAAATGTAGGGACCCTGCCATTTGCTCTGTTGTGGAAATGTTCTAGCTATGCTTAGGATCCATTCACCTCATGCATCCTCCCAGGGGTACCCTGTCAGGAGGATAGACACAAAAGATTGCCTTTCAGTCAAGGTGTTAAGTCCCTGTCTGCAAGTTGTCATTGCATCATAAAAACTACAATGCTAAGGCCACTGCATAAGAAAGGGCATAAAAAGATATTGAAGATTACTATTCATATATTATTAACTGTTTTTTCAAAGATAGTACTCAGATATTTGAACAAAATTTGGAATTAACACTGTGAAATAATGTAATAATAAAAAACTATGCACTTAGGGTCTACAGAACAATCTGTACTTCACATACCTTAGCTTATCTTTTCAACATGTTTCACCTTCACTTGAAGACATCATCAAGAATTTGTCGATTGACTGGAACTTTTAAAAATAAAGAAATAGAGAAAACGAACAATGTATTTTCAGGGGATATACTTTCCCCCATGTTAAATCCAAATCCACAGTATTTTGGACCACGCTATTTTGGGCTTCTATTGTATTTTTCCATATACTCTGTCTGTATATATATATTTGTAATTATGAATTAGAAATATAATTACCATCTGAAGGTTATTTAATCCTGGGATATACAGTACTTACAATAGTAAGTCACCATTGGGGTAATTTGTCTCTGATGTGAGACTGCCTTTGTGGTTTACCAGGAGAAATACGAACTGGTTTGAGAATTTAGTGCCATTCCGGCAGTTTGTCACAATAGCTCAGTGGTTCAAATCCCAGTTGTGGCATTGAATTTTTAAGTTCCAGTTCTACCTCTCAAACTTTGCCCACACACGGCTTGTGTGTTTAAAAACACCAACAGTAAGTTATTTATTATAAATAAATAATTATTACCATCTGAAGGTTATTCAATCCTGGGATATAAAGTACTTACAATAGCAGGTCACCATTGGGGTAATTTGTCTCTGATGTGAGACTGCCTTTGTGGTTTACCAGGAGAAATACGAACTGGTTTGAGAATTTAATGCCATTCTGGCAGTTTGTCACAATAGCTCAGTGGTTAGAGCGTCCGCCTGGCAAGCGGAAGGTCTGTGGTTCAAATCCCAGTTGTGGCATTGAATTTTTAAGTTCCAGTTTTGCAGCAATATTTGTTTAGAATGAGTGAGTGATTAGGGTTTAAGGGCCTGTTGACAGCTAGATCATTAGAGCCCCTGTTTAGAATGATATTATTTGATGTCCTCTCTAGTTTTTGCTGACCAAACGGTTAAAAACATATTATATCCAGTAAATTGGTTCAAAACATATTAAGTGAAACCTTAAAATGAAAATAAATTGCTAGCTGATAAAAATCAAATTTTAGTTTTTCAGAATCCTCAAACATTACCCAATATCTAATTTAGGCATCTAAATTTTAAAGAGGAGTTTTTATTTGGAAGTGAAATGTTTTCCTTGATTTCTGAAAAATGTTCTTCCGTGCATTTAATATGTTTTGAAACGATGCTCCTCAGATGATGTTTCAGGAACACAATGTATGTTTGATTGTACTTCTATCTCTTTTGGCTAGCAATGTTCCAAGACTTTACTATTTCAGGAACATTCAGATGCAACCCAAAATTCAAAAACATTCAGCTGTGCATAAATCATGACATATTTCATCAACTAGCCAAACTTTTAATTTTAATGACTTAAATCAATCATTCATAAGCTTTAGATTTTCTGTATCATCTATAACAAAGATAATTTCAAAATAACTGAAATTTACTTTACCATCTGTTTTAGTACAAAGCAAATAACTAAGGGGCTTTGGAATCCCAATTTGAAATATATAGAGCTGGATTTTCAGTTTTAAACAGAAGATTTTCTCTCAAATATTGCAAAGCCAAGACTCATTGCATGCCAAGTTTAGAAGTGACTGCACTTATTTGAAAGTTGTGTTGCATTCAAGGTACAGGCTGTTGGTGATCAACAGAGACCGGAAGTTTAGGCATTATAAATCATTAAAATATGCAGACCAAAAGGCATTATAAATAGCTAAAATAGGCAGAAAAGAAGGCATTATAGATACTAAAACAGGCAATAAAAGGTAATTAAAGAAACCCATTTATTTAATACATTACACTATGCAAAAACTTGATCGCCATATTTTAAAGGACTTCAAAGTTTTAAATAAAGTGCTGCTGAGACCCATGTCCCTCATTTCATTGATAGGTTGGGGGGGCAGAGGTACATCTTGTGCAATGTACTTAAATGTCAGGATTCTTGATAAGGCTTTCACAAAGATCTTAATACTGGAAATCAATTTGCCAACATCTGGAAACAAGCATCATATCTCATGAAAGCCATGCGCTTCGCAGGTCACGTGAAGCATGTTTGGAAATAGCACTTTTAATACTATGGTGCAGCATCACTGATGAAAAGTAAGATGTTGTCATATTGAATCTCTTCAGGCCACAGCAACTTTAATGAACATGGTATCAGTTGACTCATTGATAGAAATCTCGATCTTCTTATTTTTCATTCTATCTTTAATGATTTTCATTGTGTCATTGTAACATTCTGTTAAGTAACATTTTCGCAAACTTGACAAGATTGTTTAGTATAAAACTGTGATAATGTAGGATACTGTAGTTTCCATAAAGGGATTCCAGTGCTGGGGAAAGCTTTACGTAAGTCGAATGCATATTGGGGTTTTCGACTTGATGTTTTCCCAGTAGCCTTGGAAAGTGTATTTTTGTGTTTGATTATGCTGATATGTTGTGATATTAATATTAATGACTTCATTGTCAGAAATCCAGCATTAGCTAACAATATATGTTGTGATATAAAATAATTCTTTTCCTAGTTCACTGACTGCTCGCATATTTTGTATGTCAGTACTTTATTGTCAGTACAAAGATGTTGGATCCAAAAGTATTAACTTAACTTTGTACTTTACTGCATAAAGGAACACTAACCTTGCTGCTAGCTACAACGACGTCACAATGAAAACTGCAACAAAAGCATTTATTTTGTAAAATAGGCATTTATATTTAAAAGGGCAACATAAAACTGTAGCATTTCAATCACAAAGGTATAATTCGTACAGATTCACTTTCAAATTGAAGATAGATTTGACACATTTAAAAAGACATTCTGCCTAAGTTCCAGTCTCTGGTGATCAATAATCTATGCCATGAACTATCATTGATCTTTCTTTACTCAGCAGTTAAAATATAGTCATCAAGGTATTGGAGGGTTGGTTAATCACAATTATTCTCAACTAGTTTGACATTTGCTTTCAAAGGACAAAGTATATTGTCAGCTTTCCATGCACACTGGTTTTACAACTTGAGTCACTTCACAAAATACCAAATTCAGTCTGGAAAATAGGATAGTATTACAAGGACATTACATTCATAAACCTTTTACAAATTAAACCACAACAAATTTCCTGCAATTACAACCATCATAATGTTGTGACATGTACATATTTCTTTATATTGGTAGAATGTTCTAATTTAGCTTTTGAGACAGTACATATTCCTAAGGAATAAAGAAAGAGAGGGAAGAAGTGATAGAGAAAGGCAGTTATAACTTGCATACCATAATGTTAAAGAAGTGAGTGAGTGTTTAGGGTTTAAGAGTCCATTGACATAATGTTAAAGAATAAGTATGTCATATACGACTTGCCAAATTATTAATTAAACTAAGGGCAGTCATGAATTTATATATTAGGGGTGCAAATTTTGATACTGGGAAACAAGACAGAATTTCTTTGTTCACATCCACGTAACCACAAATGCTTACTATTAATTCACTGTTAAACTTCCTTTTATACACCTACATCAAAGTTTGAGTAATGAGCATATTATTATAAACTTCCACATCAAGAAACAGGTGAATATGCTGAATAAACTGTTGACTGATAGTCTTACAGAAATGTCTTAAAGCTGCACGCAGGTCTCTTATTTTACAGGATAAGTCATGAGGGTTCTATTTGCACAGTCATATCCAGTAAAGAGCAATTATCTCAGATGAAAATACAGGTGGAAGGTATGCTTTGGTCAGAATAACCTGGCTAATTGATGCAGGTATAAGAAATATAAAATACTAAGTTTTGTTTCGGTAGGTTTAATTGTATTGTAAAAATGTTCATTTTTTGGTAATGTAAATGGCAACACTGAGCTACATCACATGTGCTAGTGGCCTGTGTTGTACACAGCCAGTGTGTGCTTTGAGATCAGCACCATCCTCAGATGTAAACAAAACGCCTAACTGGTATGTGCTTTGAAGCCAGCACCACTCTCTAACAATTGAAATGTTATGCCTGACAGGTGTGACTGTACTAAAATTATGTATTTGTTTAAGAAATAATGATGATTCAGTTTTCCATAGTTAAAGAAGCAGAAAAATGAAACAATTGAAACCACATACTTTTGGGTTAAAATGATTCTTACATAAAGGGATACACATATTCCCAATAATGCACATTATTATCCATTACAAGATAAAACAATAGTAACTGCTTTTAATACACAAATAAATAAAGGTCTTGCTCTTCATTTTTCCAAAGTAATTGTGTTCTTTTGTAGATTACTGGGATAAAATAAAATTAATAATGCCCTTATTATGAATTACAGATGAAGCTGTCATTCCACCCACCAATGCTTATATCTGGTACATGAATTTGTCACCTGCACTTCCCTTCCCCCTCACTTTTACTAATGCCAGGTGATACCCCCATAACCTCCCTTCCATCTGAAAGAAACCACCATCAACCATCAACGTGAGAACAGATGTAACATTTTAATTTTATAAATTAAACTTTGCATGACATTTTAGCATTGAATTGAGGCAAATTCATTCGAATGAAGGTAAACAAGCATTATAGCACTGTTCACACACTGTTTGCGCAACAATAAATCATTTATATACATTCGTCAAGAAGCTAGATGGCTCCAAATATCTGACTAAAACTTTTTTTTTCGGTGAAATGACACTTTGACAATAATTGTATTGGACATATTTGCTACACATATCATGTAGAATCCCTGGTTAACATATGGCCGAAGCAGTACCCTCCACCTGATATAATGCTGAGATAGATATTAATTTTGATAAATTAACTTAGAAATCTACCACATTTCAGACCTGAAATCTTAATAAATACCTATGTATATTCTAAAAAAAAAGAGTAAGGGTGCAGCATTAGTCATTACAGGCTCTGACAAAAGCTAAGGTGGTTTTCTGATCTGCAGGTCACTGTGCCCCACTTTTAACCATACTTTAACATTCCTGTCTTATTCTGCTATTTCACTCTACTCTTTTACCCATCCAAATGGATCTGTCTGCTGCTGCAGCACCCAGAGACAGCCAAATATTGTTCAGTTTCAGTATTTCACTGATGGAAAAAAAAAGATACTTTAAGCAATAGGATGAAACAGTGTTAGTCTCATGTCTCACATAAGAATGTATTGAATAAACATTTAAAAGTGACAAAAAGCTAGAAGACAAAATATTGTTTAAACAAGTGTTGCAGCTTCATGACTCTTATGGATAAGTCAACAACTTGTAAGCCATCTCTAGTATGTTTGGTGATAAAAAACTGATCTGAGATTACTTTAGATCAGCACACTGTATGCTCATTTAATCTGAATTATCTTTTCAAAAATTATCAACCTGGAAGCAAAGCTATCAAAGGCTCTATGAACCTACATTTGCCAAGAATGTGACAATGATTTGTTGCTATGAAGGAGCTGTCTTTTCCAAACATCTGTCAGTTAAATTCCTCCCTCTCACACATGGTACGCTTTAAAAATGACATCATTCTTATTGACCTGCCTAGCTCTACTGCAAAAGTCGAATGAGGTTATGTCTTCATGTATTAACTGAACTGGCTTGCAATGTTAGTTTATCAAATCTATAAATATCCATAGTTTTCTGGTGATTTTGTTGACCATTCCTGGAGCAATGTGCTAGTGAAGTAACAACTGGCTAGCAGCACTATTGCAAGAGTGGAATGAAGTTATGTTTTAATGTGTTAACTGAACTGGCTTTCAAATGTTACTTTATCAAATTTATACATAACCAAAATGTTTCTGGTGATTTTGTTGACCTTCTTTTAATTCCTACAGTAATATGCTAGTATATAAACTGGCTTGCAGCCCTACTGCAAGAGTAGAATGAAGTTATGCCTTAATGTATTAAGTGCTTTCCAAATGTTACTTTATCAAATCTATATCCAACATTTTTCTGGCAATTTGGATGAATCTTTATACTAACTTGTACAGTAGGCTACCGTAAAGTTAAAAATTGGATTTTCAAAATATTTGTTTCTGACGTGTGTTATTACTTTTTATGCAAGAGCAGCTAACTTAAATGAAATATAATAAGCCTTGTTTAGAAACAGGTATCTTAATTACTTGCATCAAAGGAGGAGGGTCTAATGGTGAGCTAAATGAAAAATATGTAAAAATCTTGTATAGTGTCCAGCTTTCTTCTTTTCATTTTTTGTGTAATTATGAGATGGTCCTCCTGGCTGAATCTGCTATGTAAAAAATTTCTGTGGAACATGTATTTATGAAGTTAAACAAGAAACTGTGCAGCTCTAAGTGCATTGCAGGAATAAGAAGATACACAAATTTTCATACTGTTATATGTTCTACTTATAATTTAATAATTATTAACATCAGAAAAAAAGTTATATAACAACTTTCAAAACATTTGGGCATGTACATTGAGCCAAGAGAGGAGTGAGGGTGACAGTGGGTGAGAATGAGAGAACAAAAGGCATGAATGGAAAAGAAGAGAAAGCAAGAGTTAAAAGGAAAAAGGAGAGAAAGGAGGGAATGATAAAGGCAGTCCACAATCAATACAATTATCCAGGCAGAGTAGATGATGGGATCGAATGGTCCTGAAAACGTTTCCGCTTTAAAAAAGCAATTTAGTAGTGAAGGTGAGTGTAAATAAGTGACTCAAAATAAAAAACTCAAACTTAGAGTAAGTTCTGCCTAATAAAATAATAAAGTCATCTCCATCTGTGAGAATTTACCTTGCATTTTGAAGAAAAACCTTATTCAGAAGTGTGCAAATATTTATCCATACTACAGTTGTAAACAAACTGGCAAGCAAATGGAATCCTGTGGAGTAATAACTGAAGTGAAACTCTAGAAGAGGTGGCAGAATTGGTGATAATGTTAAGGATTTTGAGAGCTTGAAGACTTCTGCACCTTGACTTGTGATTTTTGTATTCTCCCTGTATCCTTGCAGTTGAATTTGGATTCTATAGTTTTGGTTAGTTCCAGGACTCCCTTTCCTGTGATCAGGCCTTTATCCATATCTAGACATGGGACACCAAAAGTTGCTAATCTCACAGCAGCAAGAAAAGACAACAAATACAAGAGATTATTTTATGTAAAACTTCTTCAGACTTGTACTTATGACACTTTTAACTATGTACTTTTTTTAAGATATGTCTTGTATCTGAAATTTACAACATATTCAAATAATTGCTTATTGAAAAGCCTATCATTATTCTTTTGGATAAGTATATCATAACATATAATGTTTGAATTTTTCATCTGCTGCCACATTCTTTCTGTGAATCACTCACCTTCATTGAGTAATACACGTGGTTCAAAAGTTTCTTGACATTTTACTTATATTGATGTTAAATTACATTCTCCTATAGCTGATTTGGAATGATGTTAACTATACAGGAAAGAACACAACATTGTTTGGATTCACATGTGTGGAATGTCCAAGGAAATTTCATTACAAAATTCAGTAAACTGGGTCCCAGCAGGCAAGCTATCGGAGAGCCGGTGAACCAATTTGAAGGAATTGGCAAGGTTGTGGATCTGCATCTGGATTTTATTTTACGCTAGAGTATAAGCAATATCAAATTATGTAATTACTAGATGAAAAATAAATACCTATATAACTGAAGGACAGCGAAACAAAGCAGACTGCTTACTCAGTACGGGGAAGTGTCTACAACATTGAGAATAGTGCAAACCATAGAGAATGCATCACATGAAATTCTACCATATCTACCAAGCAACTCAGTAGAGTGCTTAATATTACTACTGTATAGTATAGCTTGCTCTAGATCCTATAGAAATATTATTATCAAGTATGAACCTGGGGGCTTCACAGCTCAATAAGTTATGTATTTTGGCTTGTTAGATACAATTACAAATGAAAATCTAATGGACAATGTGTTCAGCAGCTGAAGCAATAGCTGTGTGAATAGATGTCATAGTAGAATTTGGGAAGAAGAATAGCCAAATGTAGCCCAATAATGGCAATAGAACTCATCCATGATAAATGTGTAGATTGTTATGTCTAAGATAAAATTTACGGCCCATTTATGTTTGCAAAGCATACAATTACAGAAAACATCACTCTTGATAAATGCTACAATAATTCTTGAAACTGCAGTCAGAACAGGATGGGATGAAAGACTGTTGTTTTCTAGCAAAGTCATGAGTCATTTCATTTCACAAGCATTATTTGGGACCGTCTCAACCAAGCCTTCTCTGAGAGATGGATTGGTCAGGGTTCATCAAGACTTTGGACAGCCGCCTCTCCTAAACTTTAAGATTTTTTACCTGAGGTTTCATTAAGCTGATCTTCCAAGGTCTGCAGACCGATACTATTAAACATTTGCAACAGCAAATACTTGTAGCATTAAGCCATATGGTGCTACTATGCAGCAAAGATGTGGCTTATAATTAGAATACCACCACATTGAAATATATTGAAGTTCTCATAAACTGCAGAATTAGGATTATCAGATTATTTTATGGAAATGTAGGACATTGTCGGTCCATCCAAAAATAATGTAAATTTATCATTTCAATGCTATTTATATGTACCCACAGGCATATTCATTTGTATTTTCTTAACACCTTGAAACATACAATGTTAAATGTGATCAACAACAGTCAGTCATACTATGCAATTAATATGATTTGAGTTGGTGAACATATTTTTACTCTCTAGTTGACTTATGCCACCAAAATTTGTTTGTATTGTCAGCTCCAAATGCTACACTTTTTAACTATTCCCAACCCTACTAAAAGTATCTCGAACACATGATATTGTTTCCTGCTATGTCAGGAGTAATATACATGAACACAATAGACATAATAGTAATAAAATCGATATGCCTTACCACAGATTGCAGAAGACCTCCAAGTATTACAAAGTAATAGGCATAAAACTCTTCAATTCACTTCCAACGAAAATAACAACTGCAAATGTTCAAGTATATAAAGACAGATTGTTCAAATGATTAATTAGACACCTTTATGCAATATACAAGAGTTTGACGCACCAAATAAATGTGATATGTAAATGTATTAGTTATAAGTAATACATATTGTATAGGTTTGAAGCATTTTTTCTTTTTTGATGAAGTCTATTGTAACTTTTGTAACTACTAAATGGTGAGTAAATTATTATTATTATTATTATTATTATTATTATTATTATTATTATTATTATTATTATTATTATTATTATTATTATTATTATTATTATTACTTCCGTGGATTTTGTAAGATGCCTGGTGATAACATGAAATGCAAGTGTTGCCTCTGTAGCGCTAATACAATATGCTTACTGTGTGGGCTGAGCAAAGAAACCTTTAATGCTCTCATTCCAGATTACTAATGGAAGAGCATGCACTTAGCCAGTGTAATCATATTGACATAATGAGTTGCAGTTGCAGCTAATAACCAATTATTCATTTCTATTTTCCCAGTTTTCAGTTCATTTTGTAATGATCACTGTTTATTTCTGGAAATGTAGGACATTAGAAACTTTTCAAAAATTCCCCCAGGATACCGGACAAATACTTGAAGCGTAGGGCATGTCCAGGAATTTCCAAATGACTGGTAACCCTAAGCAGAATGCTATTCACAAGAATAACAATTTTATAATTACAATTTTTTTAATAAAGTGTCAGAAACTTCTGAATCACCCTGTAGATGCTATAAGAAGTATACCAGATCTGGCCTTAGAATGGATCCAGATGTTAACATTGCACCACAGCACAACTCCTTGAGCAAGTGAAAATAGTTTGTTACTATACTGCGTATATTATTGTTTAGTTGATATACTCAAGGAACGGTGTCAATAAGTATGGTAATTCAACTTCCAAATCATTTAAATATGGAACTCTTGTATATGATTTATGGAAGTGTTTCAAACAGTGAAAGTTTCTCAAATTAGTTAAAATTTATGAGTAGGACGATTATACTTTAGTTTCACTTACTAGGAGCCACAGTAAAAAGAGAGGGCAGTACCATTAGTAGTACAAAGAACAATTCTAGCTTTGATGTCAGCAGGCACACAGCAAATGATTATGGCAGTTGCCATTGAAATAATTGCACAAAGTAACAATCTAGTATGAGAAACTAAAATATAATCATTCTACTCATCAGTTTAACTAATTTATACATAGGCTTAAACAGTTTACTTTCATTTTTCTCACATGATAGTTGGTACTTCCCCAATTGCATGGTTTATTGCAGTGAAGTACTTTGTTATTCATCTGCCCAGTAATGCACGTGTGCAGTCATTATGCTGGCATATTCAGATCAGCGTAGTGTACAGATGCACAAAAGCAGTAAACCTCTAAAAAGTGGTGAAAAGGCAATTGTATTAAATGTGTTTAACTTTTTCTTCCAATGTTGTGACATCCTGCTGTGAAAGATAAAACCAAATTGACGTTAGAAGCAAATGGCATAACTAAACATTATATTCAATGTAAGAATAGAAATGAAACAAACAGGAACTTAAAAATCCATTTAGTGTTTTAGGGCAAGTGGATGATTTTGTTAAAAATATCATATGCTTTGAAGTGCATAGTTTCTTTTTAAATATTGAGTCTCCTACCACAGATATGTGTACCTATCTGACAATTCATATTAATATGTTTTTACACACAATTTTCTTTGCCTATTTCCTGAGTTAGTTAATTTAGTTTGTTTAATATGAGCCAAATGCAATTCTAACCCCCGTACTGGTGCAGTGAAAGATATCACAGTTCTGATAACTTTGAGTAAGATGTAAACAGCTGGGTGCAGAGAGCAGCAACAGAGTGGCAGAGTGACAAGACCAGCAATGTTTATATGAGGACACATTCTAAGCCCAGAGGGAATTAGTTTTCGGTTTTGAAGTTTCATTAAATTTATGGACCATCTTGCTACTGATGACAGTTTCTCAGGCTAACAGCCACGTCAAATTTGGGTAACTGCCCAAGCTTGCAGCGACTAACTCTGCCACAATCCTTAGGGGAACTGAAGCTAGATTACTGATGTCACAATATATAGTACAAACAAGCAGAACTGTTGAAGACTGCATCAAAGAACTTCAACAGTGTATTAGACTAGGTTACCCGAAAGATCAGCAGTAGCTGAGCTCACATATAATACAGATCACAATATGAACTTGGCCTCTACAAAAATACTAGAAAAGTCCTCAAGTATTATGGCAGGTTGATCAAAGAAGCTGTATACATTAAAGCTAATAGAAACAACTTTAACAGGGACAAAGGCCTTCAAATCAGCAAAGCATGAGCACCAGTCATTCACCATGTCTTTCCACTACAGTACAAGGAAGCTCCAGCAGTCACCTGATTGGTTCCCCACCTTCTTGGTCTACTCCGTAGCACTTGTGTCCCTATTGGCCAGAGCTCAACCAATGGGAAGAAAGTAGGTGGGCTTTATCCATTGCTGGCTAGGAATAAATATTGCGACATCAGTAGTCTAGCTTCAGATTCTCTGAGGATGGTGGCAGAGTTAGTTGCTGAAAACTTGGGCAGTTACCCAAATCTGCCCTGTCTGTTAGCCCAAGAAACTATCACCCGTAATCAATGCTGGAAAAACTTCAAACCATTGAGCAAATTGCTACTGACAAAACCATTTAGATGTTAAAAGCTGTCAATATGAACTTCGATGTTAAAGCAGCATACAAAAGGAACATTAAGCAAAATTTTAAAAACCCATTTTCATATATCCAGGTTCTTTTAGAGTCCCAAAGACAGTCCCAATTCTCAACAGCCAACTGAAAGCTGCCTTGGTCTTCTCAAGCTCAGGAGCAGAAAGTTAGGATGTTCACCATATAATATAGCGATGTAGTTTATTAAAATTATCTTTATTTCTTACAAACTGTTTGCAACATGGTCCATGTAATTATGAAGCAATCACAATTCACCACATAACATAACAGCTGTAGTTACAGGAAATTTGCAGCAGTCAACAACTCGCTTCTTATAGTTACAATCAAATCATAACACTACTCTTTAAAACAAATAAGTACCTTCATAAATAGCTCTTTTTGGCTAATAAATAAAATTCATTGGAGAGGAACTCCTAGAGAAATAATATCTTGGAATGAAATACACAAATACAGGTTTGAGTCACTATAAAGTGTAAATAACTGAGGGGTAAAAAACAGAGCAACATAAATGTAATTGTCTCCATCTGCTTCAATGCATTCTTTACAAATACTGTAGGTCACTACTTGCACTATGCATGCTGCAGAAGAGATAACACTGACAATACTGAGGCATCCTTTATAATGGAACAAATACCATTAACAAAATATGTTTTCAAAGTTTACACAGGTTATCAATTTGCAAAATTCTTACAAAATATAAGAATTTCAAAGACAAAAATGTAACATTTCTTTATCACCATTGGCTTTTATTACACAAATATAAATTAGAATGTCTCAATAATGGTTATGCTTTAAGATGTACAGTAAAGTTCTAAGTTTACATGGATTAAGAAAAGGAACAGATTTAGATACACAACTGCAAGAAAATAGAAATTGTACAGCAAGTAGTTAACACCCATTTTAACCATATAAGAAAGGGCCACCAAAGGGAAGATTTATTTCTTGAGAGCCTAATTAACTTCCTAAAATTACAATATGCATCAAGTAGGTATTTTAGATAGTTCATAGTTCAACATGCTTCATGTTACTTATTTGTACTAATTTTTATGTGTAACATGAAGGGTAAACAAATGTGCTTTAGTAAACAGCCTTAAATCTGTTGCTGTCAATATTTTTATTTGCTTTTATACATTGTTAACTAGCTATGCTCCTTCACGAATTGAAGATGATTCTCCTGTTAATTTGTGTAGAACTAGTAAGTAGTAAAATGTCATCTTTTATCTCTTGAAATTGGTTTTACAATGGTGAAAAACTGAATCATTTTTTAGTTATTAATGATATAACCTAAAATTTTTACTCCAACTAATAGGTTTTGTACTTATGAGGATTTTGACATGACGCCTATCCAAAGGAACTTATTGTGTACCAGGGACCTAGACTATACCGGGCGAGTCCATGCAAGTCTTAAAGGTAACTTAGGTCCATCTTTGCCACTCATTTGACACTGTATTTGTGTATTTAGACAAAGCCTCTACACTCTGAGAAAATGTGATTTATGGGAGACAAGTTGCTCCAGAATGAGCTATATCTAAAAAAAGATATAGTCTTCTACTTAAACTATACCAGTTCTCTAGGCAATTTTATAAACTTTAATTGAAAAGTGTGCTTTGCTACCCACCCACCTGCAAAACACCTGTCAAATGGAACCAATATTAAAATTAGCCAAAAAGAAAATGGCACATCCAAAACTGTAACAGAAGCAATAAGCTACACCAGAAATACTCCAATGGCAAAAATGAGTCCAGTAGTCATGCCACACAGAAAAAATTAAGGTACTATTTTAGTTCTGATGTGAACTAAACTATCAAATATAATGTTACATTTGATACACTCTGTGTAGCAGCCCCTACTCTTTGATTAATATTCTTTTTCTAAAAAAGGGGTATACAAAGAAAAAGTTTCAAATCTCACAGGTTTGGTTTGAAAGGAATAAGATTCACTTAACAAATGCTGAAGGTTACTATCAGGGTCAGAGGTATCAGTTGGTTTTTGCATGTTTCTTTTTTGCATTGGCAAGTAATTTAATACAAGTCTGATAGATTTTAGATAATATTTTAGGTTATAAATATTTCTATTGGAATAGGAGCTTGTTTCTTTCTTTCTTTTTTTTTTTTTTCTTTCTCTTATACTGAAGCAAAATACAAGTTACAAGATTTCCTTTTTAACTGATAGTTTCACAGCTGATGACCATGAAAAGAGATAGACTCCGGTCCCTCTCTGCTATGCCCACTTCATACATTCTTTGCAAATTTGCAACAATGGTTATATATTATGTGCATAATGTGAAAAATATCAAAAGATGGAAAGGAAACCTCTTTCACACAAGTCAAACATGTGATTAAGTCAAAAAATTGTGATGGTTATTGTCACTGTGCACTCAAGACCAGTGGCAATTCAACTGCTGGGTCTGTTGTCATACTTTTGCATCATCATGTAAATTTATCTCAGTTTATTAAAAAAAGAAAGAAGGAAAAAACAGAAATGTGCAATGCTGATTTAATCTTCATTTCAAAAATAGTGTTGTATCTTTCTTTAATAGCATGTTAAATTCCTAAATCAGTTTCAGGAAAATGGAGATTCATCTTGTAGTTTGGAGAACTACAGTAATCACTACCGAAGACTTGTTTTCAGCAAATAACCTGTATAACAGCCTAACCTAAGGAATACGTTCTGATCACAAAGTAGTATTCAATTGTGTATTGAGCAATTTCTACAAGTAAAGCTTATGCTAAAAGCGTATTTTCAACTGCCTTTGGTGGCCTGTTATCTGGGTGTATGACATTAAAACCAGCAACAGTATGAAACAACAAATGACAGAGAATTTAAAAATAGTACTTTCCTTTCTCTTTCAAGAAACTCTGCTTCTCTCCAGTGGTGTTTTTCTTATTGTTCCTAAATGCATTTATGTAATACGATGTTGATACAAACTTCAGTACCAAAGAACCATGATTTTTAATCTTTATGTGATGATAATATTTGACTGTCTAAAGAGCTTCCATTTCAAACTAACTGCAAACAATTCTTTTAGTTCTTTTTTAATATGAATTGTATTCGTGCAGAAAAAGGTATGTTTAAATTTCTATCTTTTTTTTTTTTTTCAGGAAGAAAAAATATATATTACTATGCACTGCATTGTTACATTATTTAGTACTCATTTTAATATAATTATTACTTATAATACAACTCTTTACTTTTGTATGTTTTAAAAGTTGGTGACTTTTTTCTTTTTTTCTTTTCTTTTTTTTTTTGCTTCTTTACTCTGTGGTTCGGTTTTGTGGACTCTGTATTAACATTAAAGGGGAAGGCTCTTTAAAGAATGACTTATCTTGTTTCTCTACTCTGGTGGAATTACTTTGTCTAGGAATGCTTTCAGATCTCGCATTTCCTGAAACAAACAAACAAACATTATTGTTAATGAAAAAAAAAATTGATTGGAGTTTAATATAGTGAAGCATAAAATTAATAATTTAATTTTACTGATGTGAACAATAGCTCATGAAACATGTTCTAGGTCAGATTCAAGAGTATGTAAATAAAAGAATATTAGTTTGATTCAAAATTGAATTATTAAAAATGTTATCATTGACACATATATTAAAACCCTGATATTCAGATTAATGTAGGTGATCTGGGTAACACAAAACTGGATATATATAAAAGAGTACCATTAAATACAGTCAAATTGATATAAGGGTACAAAGAGTGAGTGAGTGAGTGAGTAGTGTTTAAGGGCCCTTCGACAGCTAGGTCATTTGGGCCCCAAGTCACATTTAAAGGGTAAAACACTCACTAACTTCTGGTTAAGAACTAAGCTAAAATACAAAACTAAAAAATGCAAAAACAGTTAAAATACTAAAAAAGTTAATGTTAAAACCATTAAAACACCAAAAAGATTAAAACGCTAAAAAGGTGAATGATAAAACTGATGGTTTAAAATACTAAACAGTAAAACAAAACAAATCTAATTGCTCATTTGTAAATCCTAAACTGTAAAGCCTAATACTAAAAACACAAGTTATACTTATTATTTATTTATGCCAACAAACTTACTGTTGGTGTTTTTTTTATTTAAACACACAAGCTGTGTGTGGGCAAAGTTTGAGAGGTAGAACTGGAACTTAAAAATTCAATGCCACAACTGGGATTTGAACCACAGACTTGTTTGGCGAATCCAATTTCAGCGACGAACCGCAGCACCGTATCTACAGAGACTGGATTGTCGCCTAGGATAGACCGCAGACTAAAACCCAGGCCAAGTGACTGGCGCACAGGGGCCTATCGTGGACAATCAATTAAAACATGCGACACGGAGAGTTGGAGGTCGCACGTGTGACAGACAGGGGCCAGGTCACCGCGCAGATGGTGGCCATGTGTGGTGCGTGTGTGACCAATGCGTAACCATGTTAAAATGACCTCTGCCCAACGGGAATCCCTGCAAGAAGTCCGCCAGGGTTTTACAGAGTCCTTAATTGTCCGTAATTGGGTGCCAGTCAGCTCTTCCCAAGATTTTTGCCAAAAAGAATAAAGATGACAGCGGAAGTATCGCTGCACATCTCTAAAAGGAAGAGTATATGTGGAAAACACCGGCAAACGACATGCAGCCTTGGGGGGTACAAAGATACTTTTTAAACAAAATTAGTAGTATAGTAACTTTACATGCTGAATATTAACATCAAATATACCATGTAACTAGTGTACAGTATAAAAAGCTACATACAGTAAACTGTAAAAGCAAAGGAAGCATATATCACTGAACAAAAAACTAAGTTCAGTTTTCTTTTACTCAATATTTTTAATTTCTTTACTGTATCCTTAGAATAAGTACAAAAATATTATATTCTTATTTATTTATTTAATCCTGGGATATAAAGTACTTACAATAGTAAGTCACCATTGGGGTAATTGTTTCTGATGTGAGACTGCCTTTGTGGTTTACCAGGAAAAATACGAACTGGCTAGAGAATTTAATGCCATTCTGGCAGTTTGTCACAATGGCTCAGTGGTTAGAGCGTCCGCCCGGCAAGCGGAAGGTCTGTGGTTCAAATCCCAGTTGTGGCATTGAATTTTTAAGTTCCAGTTCTACCTCTTAAATATTATATTCTACCCAAAAAATTCAAAAATACATGGATCCAAATGAATATTTTTGCAAAAAGGTCTGGATATTTGTGTGCATGCATGTGCCTATCTGTCCGTTTATATACAGCATTACTCAAGAATGAAAAGTTGGCTACAGTTGAACCTGCTTTACATGTAACCCAGCTCTAAGTTATCTGTATTTATATGTACATTTTTGAAGGTCCCGGCAAAATTTAATTTAGAAACGTATTAATCAAACCTTATTTATACATACTGCATTTATATCTAATCTGCTGTTATACATATTAAATTGCACTGAAATACAACTGAGCTTTATATAATTATGAGCATATGGTATACATCATATTAAAAGAAACTCAAGGCGTAATTTTTCTTATCTCTGCTGACAAAGACACCAGCTAAGCAGACACTTTCAGCCACAGAAACAAAAGACAAAGACGTTTGCTGTTAGAGCCAGCGGCTTTTGGTAAGACAATGTTGCTGCAGCAAACAAGAAGTAAAAATAAATGTTTTGGGTATCTGGTGTTTAATCTTGAACAGCAGTTTTGTCTTTCAGCGTTCTTAATAGCCTTTAATCAGCTATGGAGAACAGAAAAAGGAAATGTTATACACTAGATCAGAAAGTAAAATTCATACGAGGTGGAACTTAATCCACACAAAACAAAAACCAAAACTGCTTCAGATTTAGCAATTGCTTGTACCACACTATGTATAGTCATCAAAAGGAATATGCAAAAGGTGTGTTAATAATTTTGTCAAAAGTGGTGTCATTTTTTCCCAAAAGCAATATTATTTTTTTCAAAAGTGGTATTATTTTTAATGTAATTTTAGTCACTATCAAATTAAAGAATGAAATAAAAGGCAAGCAATTATTAATATATTTCACATATATTCTTGTTAATAAACATAAATGCAAATGTCGATTACATGTTGATGCACTGCATCAAAATTAGAAAGTAAAATGGCAAAAATAAAGCATAGCATTGATCTAAATGTTGTTGTTGTTGTTTTCTAGAGCGATCTGGCAATGAAGCCATTAGCATTCGTGCTTTCCAATACTTTTGAACTGTAGTTGCTTCTGATCTTAATGCTTCACAGGTCTTCAAGTGGTCTTCATTCATTTCTGCTGGATCGTTACACAGGACACATATTGGTGAAGCTGAGATACCTATTCTGTAGAGATGACTTGCTAAGCAGTCATGATTTGTCAGTAGTCGGAAGGCTGCAACCGCTGTTTTCCTTGGTCTCTGGGGGATTATATCTGGGTTGGAAAGTAGTGTAATCCATTTTTTATCTTTGGCATTTGTTTCTATTTCTTGTAGGTATGAATGAGAAAATTTTTTAATGATCAAGCGTTTTATTCAGGAATATGAGAAATTCAATTTAGACTTTTGTTTTATTGTTGTGCCTTTCTTTGCAAGTGAGTCCTTCATTCCCCATGACTCCACAGTGTGCTGGAATCCATTGGAGATGAACAGTCTTATTAACTTTTTGGAGTTGTGTTAACATTTTGTAGCATTCTCTAATTTTTGTTGACTTCTTTGTAGTATTTGAACATATTCCCTGAATTGCAGCTTTAGAATCTGAAAGAATTACTGCCTTGTTAAATTTATTTAAGGGAAGATTTAATAATTGTCGGAGAGCAATGTATATAGCCTCTATTTCTCCATCATAATTTGTTGTGTCTCTGCCAACAGAATGATAAAAGGAAAAATGTGAACACGTAACTCCAGCTCCAGTAAGGTTTTCCGTGGAGGATCCATCAGTATATATGTGCAGCCATTCTTCTGTGGGATATCTAGTATTGATTGTTTCCAGAGCTAGAAGTTTTTGTATTTCTTTTGGTGTGTCTGATTTACTTATTTCCTCTATTAATTCCAAACTGAAGGTAGGTTGCAATAATTCCAATGGATTTTCTCTTATAAGTAGATTTTCTCTGGTGTTAGGAATGTTCAATTTGGATTTAATCTGTGTTACCTTTTCTAGGAAACTACTATGAGTTTTAAGGATTGAAGGGGGCAGGTTCTCTTCTGTCCATTTAGAGTTTGGCAGTCGTAACATTTTCTCGTGTTGGAGCAATGCTTGTTCTTCTATTTTTGTTGTTATTGATGGGGTCCGTGTTAAGGCAAGCATGGCATCAATAGGTGTGGATTTAACTGCTCCAGTGATTAGACGAAGAGCCTGATTTTGTATTTGTTCAAGTTTATTGATGTTAGCATTGGCTGCTGTTATTAAAGCTTCAGAACAGTACAAGAGGTTTGGTTTAACATACATTTTGTATGTTGTGTTAAGGACTCTCCTTGAGCAGCCCCATTTAGCACCAGCTAACCTTTTCAGGATTTGCAGTTTCTTTTCAACCTTTTCTGAGACGTTTGTTATATGTTTTTTCCAACTTAGCTTTCTGTCGAAAGTGATGCCTAAGTATTTGGCATCATCAACTGCTTTGAGTGGTTTACCATTATAATTTATGTTAATATTAACTGGTTTGTATTTTAGTGTAAATAATTCATAATTTGTTTTTTCCACATTGATAGTCATGAGGTTTTTGGAGCTCCATTCATGTACTTTGTTTAGGGCTGTTTCTATTCTGTCTTTAATTAATTTAGGTTTTTTTTGGAGAGCCTGGAGTCCAAATGACTACATCGTCAGCAAATAGAGCAATTTTGGTTTCTGAAGTTTTTATTATTGATGGAAGGTCAAAGAGTGTTGTGCTCAGAACAGCACCTTGTGGAAGTCCTCGGTGTGTTTGTTTATATTTGGAAATGTATGTATTATATTTTGTGGCACAAAATCTTTGTGAAATAAACTGAGTTATCCATTTAAGCATATTACTTTTCACACCTATTGATTGCAAGTTCTCAATTAATTTGTTTCTCCAGACTGAGTCATATGCTGATTTAAAATCAATGAATACTGCCAAGGTATCCTCCTTTCTATTGAAAGCTTCCTTGATATCTTGGCTTACTAGGAGTACATTTTCACTTGTACTATGATTCTGTCTGAAGCCAGTCTGTGAACTATTAATTAAGTTGTAATATTCTAGGAACCAGTTAAGTCTAGATGCCACCATTCTTTCCATCACTTTTGCAATAACACTGGTCAAAGATATTGGCCTGAAACTATTAATATTGTTTGAGGGTTTGTTTTCTTTAAAATCGGGATGATAATGGCTTTTTTCCAGTCGGAAGGTACAGTCATTCTCCAACACGTGTTATACAGTTTAAGTAGGATTTCTTTTCCTTTCCTGCCAAGGTGTTTAATAAACTCTGGGTGGATCTTGTCAGGTCCTGGAGATTTTTTGTTCTGAATTGTTCTATTGCTAAATCTAGTTCTGTTTCGTTAAAATCCTGAATAAAAATATCATTTCGTATATCTTTTGGCTTATTAGTTTCTCTGATAGTTTTTTGGATAGTTTTATCTTGTTTTTTATACGCTTGGGGTATTTTTTGTGACAGCATAAAACTTGTTAAGGGATTCTGCTATTTTCCTATCTGTAGTTAAGCTTTTGTTATTATGTTTTAATGGTTCAGTTGTATTTTTTGATAATTTTGTTTTATTAAGGAATTTGTATATTTTATTTCCATCTTTCCTATAGTCCGTATGTTCTACAAAATTTGTGAAACTGGCCCTCTTTGCTGTAATTAATTCTTTCTTAAAAATGGCTGTTTTTCTTCTCCAGTTTTGTACATCTTCTGGACACTTGGTTCTTTCGGCTTTGACTCTTGCTATATTTCTTTCGTGTTTTAACTTAGATAAAGATGGAGACCAAAAGTAGCTATATTTCTTTAACTTTCCTTTGGGGATATGTGTTTTGGCTGCTGTCAATAATATTTCACAAATTTTTTTATTCATTTCATCTGTTGACTTGAACTCTGATTCTAACAGTATATTACACTTACCTTCTATCTCATTTTGGAAACTGGACCAATCTGCTTTTTTAAAATTCCAAGAAGTTTTAATTTTTGGTTTGTTACTTTTATTTATTAGACCTATTATGGAGTTTATGGTGATTCTGTGGCCTGAACCTGGGTCTTCTGTTATTTCTCTTTTTGTATTGTCAATTATGTCAGATGACACCATCAGAAGATCAGGATTTGTACCTGAACCATTATAATGAAGGTAAGTGGGTGGATCATTTGGATTAAATATTAATTCCATTGTTGATGAGTTTAATAGGTCTTCTATGACTCCTCCTGCTGAATTTATATCTCTGTAGCCCCACCTAGGGGAGTGTGCATTAAAATCACCTATTAAAATACTTTTGGGTTCTATGGGAATAGAATTTAGATCTAGTGTATTGTCTGGAGGATTGTAGATACTGTAAATTCTCTAGTGGTAGTTACTTTTCCATACTTCAATTTTAACTATTTCTGATTTATCTTGTTCTTCCATTGTTTTTTGGATTTGAATAGTAGCTTTCATATTTCTTTTAATTCCTGTAAGAATACCGCTTGCTATTTGACGAGCTTTTGGAAGTATATGTGTATTGTACTGGTCCATTTCATTTCTAAATGTTTAAGTGCTAAATACCAACAAAGCCAATAGATATTAAACACTCTAGGTTATTCAATTTTCAAAGGAAAAATTGTAGACAAATTTCCCTCTTTCATGTTTGTTCTGCTGTTGGTCAGGACATTGTTATATTATAGGAGGAAAGAAACCTTTCAGAGTGAATGTTTGAAACGTGGTCTCCCTATTGCATTCAAAAACTTTTCTGCAAACACAGGATGTAATGGTTTCATTACATGAAGGACTTCCACTATATCCATAGTACTCTGTGACGCCCACCTCGGTAGTGTGATGGTTAGCGTGTCTGCCTCATGTTCAAGAGGTCACGAGTTCAAATCTCGCTTAGGGTAAGTTATCCGGGTAAGGTTTTTTTCCAAGGTTTTCCCTTATCCTGAGAAGACGAATGTCGGGTAACTTAAAGCTCCATGACCTCGGGCCCATTTAAGCATCATTTTACTCATTTCATTCATTCACCATCCGATATGACATTGCGTTGGAGGACGTTAATTTAAAAAAAAAAAAGTACTGTGTGACATCGATTTAAAAAGTGTGTCTTTTAACTCACTAAAACCTGAAACTAAATCCTGTCTCCACACCCTGCAGATCAGGAATATTTTCAAGTGTTTTAAGTACACCAGGGTTCATATCTGTAACAGCTATTATTCTTGAATCCAAAACACCAAGCCCCTCAAATACAGATCTGCTTGGATCTGCTGCCATTAAAGAGTTCAACTTCATTGAAGTTTGAGATGCCATTTTTGTAATTGCTAATTTAACACTAGCTGACCTAGTAGCAGTCATTTTGTTCAATAATATCATTGTACCATAAAAAAATTCCCTGTCTTAATTTTCAAAGCTTTTGTTTAATCTTTGAAGCTCCCCACACAAAATATGAGCCAGTGGATAGCTTGAACCTTCTAGTTTGGTGAGGAGATTAACTATGTTCATTCCATGTTCTTACAGTCTAGCAGTTGATTAAGTCTATTTCACGTTCACTAAGGGAAATATGCAACACCAGCATTTTGTGTTACCTTTATTTCTTCAGTATTGGCAAAGGCAACAATAAGAGGAAAGAATTCGGCAAGATAAAAAACACTTTCAAACCACGAACTCTAATGAGTAATCTCTGGTATAGGATACAAGGAACAGTCCTTCCCTTTATTTTCTGCCAAAAATTGAGCAAACAAATGCTTCCTTTTTCTAGTAGCAGGAACATACTCTTTGTTTTTGCTACTGCATTATTTGGTTCCTGCAAATAAATTGCCCATAAATTGCCAATGATGTTCAGTTTATGTGCCCAACACTGAGTATGCTGCAGTTTTTTACCACACACAAGTTTTAAACCATCAGCACACTTGGTCATCGTTTGGAGAATTCCCCCCAAAAATTGCTTAGTCATCTTTCACAACAGACAGGCATTTCTTATGGCTCTTTGCAGAGAGCTACTAAATTGCTGAAGTTAAAACCATATAAAATAACTGTGGCACATGCTCTTCAACCAGGTGATTCTGTAGTTAAGTGTACATTTTGTGAGTGGGCTCTCAAGAATGTATACAATGGCAAAATTGACCCACATTTAATATTTTTCACATAGGAGGCTTGATTCCACCTTCATGGATATGTTTGTACACAAAATAATCATTATTGGAGCTCTGAGAAACCTAATTTGTTCATGAAATACCCCTTCATGGCAAACAAATTGGTGTATGGTGTGTCATTAGTGGAGAAAGAGTTATAGGCCCAATTTTTTTCGAGTCAACTGTTGACACCCGTACATATGTGAATACAATTTTGTGCCCTTTTTTTAGGGAATTAACCTCCAGGGAGTGTGATTTTGCCTTTTTTCAACAAGACTCCGCAACAGCTCATACAGCCAATCTCTCCATGAGAACAATTGAAAGTTGTTTCAGGACAAAACTATTAGTAAAAATTTGTGGCCCCCTTGGTCCCCCGACCTAACCTGATTTCTATCTCTGTGGTAATTTAAAGCATAAAGTGTACAAGACAAACCCACATTCCCTGGAAGAATTAAAACAAAATATCCATCAGGAAATTGCCAGCATTACTCAACATGAACTACAGCGACTGATTGATAATTTCCTAAAGAGGTTTCAAGAATGTATGGACAATGATGGTGGCCAGTTTCAGCATCTGCTATAATTATATTGGCAAGTAAAGCCTTTAAAAGTAGTTTTAAAAACGCTGTAAGGTTTTATCTCCAATGTTCTATGACAGCAGTCAGTGACGAGCACAGAGGACCCATACAGATAAAACACAGCGTAGCAGGTACACAGTCTTTTGGATCACCCATTATATGCAGAACAAAACTACTAAAGAAAGTAAAAAAATAGAGATCCAATGTTTTCATGGCTATGTCATTTCCTAACTCAACATTTTATTGCTGCCAGATATGGAAGGAATATATCGAAATATAAACAAGTACACCGTGGCTTACCACAAGGCACAGTGCACAGCACAACACTTTTTAATATATTTATTAACGACCTGCCACAACAAATACAAGAATCAGGCATGAAGTGTACACAATTTGCGAATGACTTAGTAATGTGGAGTTCAAAACCAAAAAGACAAAAATACAACTAGAAAAAATCATGCAACAATCCTTAACCAACCTACAAAAGCAGACGAAAGAAAATTTAATGACTGTTCATACAACAAAACCAAACTACCAAATCTTTTCACTAAGGAAAAAAACCAATGTAGACCTTCCTAATTCAAAGGAAAATTTCATATATAAAGTCAATCCGACACAAACATTAGACATCACATATTATTTACACATGACAGAAGAAGTTAAGAAAAGTTACACTCCATCTAGTGTTCTAAAATTATTGGCATTAGAGATAATCCATACTAGATTTCTGGAACATGAATGGCTCCATATTTAGACTGATGGATCACTGATATCAAACTGAGATGGAGCAGGGGCTGGAGTCACGTGTCACCTTTTTCATATTAGAAATTTTTAAGTTACGGAACTACAAACTTTGATGGAGAAATTGAAGCAATTCGAATAGCCCTACAAAATCTTCTGTATAGATTTGAGAGGTAGAACTGGAACTTAAAAATTCAATGCCACAACTGGGATTTGAACCACAGACCTTCCGCTTACCGGGCGGATGCTCTACCACTGAGCTATTGTGACAAACTGCCAGAATGACATTAAATTCTCAAACCAGTTCGCATTTCTCCTGGTAAACCACAAAGGCAGTCTCACATCAGAGACAAATTACCCGAATGGTGACTTACTATTGTAAGTACTTTATATCCCAGGATTAAATAACCTTCAGATGGTAATCATTATTTATGCCAACAAACTTACTGTTGGTGGCATTGAATTTTTAAGTTCCAGTTCTACCTCTCAAACTTTGCCCACACATGGCTTGTGTGTTTAAAAACACCAACAGTAAGTTTGTTGGCATAAATAATAATTACCATCTGAAGGTTATTTAATCCTGGGATATAAAGTACTTACAATAGTAAGTCACCATTCGGGTAATTTGTCTCTGATGTGAGACTGCCTTTGTGGTTTACCAGGAGAAATGCGAACTGGTTTGAGAATTTAATGCCATTCTGGCAGTTTGTCACAATAGCTCAGTGGTAGAGCATCCGCCCGGTAAGCGGAAGGTCTGTGGTTCAAATCCCAGTTGTGGCACTGAATTTTTAAGTTCCAGTCCTACCTCTCAAACTTTGCCCACACACGGCTTGTGTGTTTAAAAACACCAACAGTAAGTTTGTTGGCATAAATAATAATTACCATCTGAAGGTTATTTAATCCTGGGATATAAAGTACTTACAATAGTAAGTCACCATTCGGGTAATTTGTCTCTGATGTGAGACTGCCTTTGTGGTTTACCAGGAGAAATGCGAACTGGTTTGAGAATTTAATGCCACTCTGGCAGTTTGTCACAATAGCTCAGTGGTAGATAATTCGCCCTGTAAGCGGAAGGTCTGTGGTTCAAATCCCAGTTGTGGCATTGAATTTTTAAGTTCCAGTTCTACCTCTCAAACTTTGCCCACACACGGCTTGTGTGTTTAAAAACACCAACAGTAAGTTTGTTGGCATAAATAATAATTACCTTCTGTATAGAATTTCACATTTTCCCCGTTTAAGCTTGTTTTGCTTTCATGACCTTGATTACACACTGAACATGTGTACTGTTCCATTAGATGCCTAGTGAAGCTAACCTGTGCACATATTACGAGCCTAAAATGCACACAAAATAAACACTCATGTGTCCCCAGATTAGTATTATTAATCGGTCCTGTCATCCACTTCCAGATTATTAATATATATATATATATATATATATATATATATATATATATATATATATATATATATATATATATATATACACATATATTTGCTCACTTCGTTCCTCAAGGAACTTCAGGGGCTCTTCATTCTGAATTATAGTTTTCAATGCATCTAAAACTGCCTGAGCCTCTGGTTTGCCTCTGCCATTGCAAAGCAAAAGGCAAGCACAGGGTATCAATCAAACCTTGTTATAACTGACAGGGGTTTGAACTGGGTGCATGGCAAAGGAGTGGTACCATTCACCTACCATCTTAAACAGATGTTCCTCACATTGGCACGTTCCCGTGCACGGGACTATACATTAATTTTTAAACATGCTTTGAAGTTTCTGAATATTGAGGGATTTGAGAGTATCACACCATCCTTGACAGCATCATAGAAAAATACGAGGGGCGTCTCAAAAGTAACCTGCACTATTTTTTTAAAAAATAACAAAACATTTAAATATATTAAAAAGGGTATATTTTGAAAGCTACATTCAGTACCTATCTTTCCACATAATTTCCTTGAACCTAAATACATTTTTGATACCGTGATAACAGTTTTTTTAACACAATGTCAAGTCACTCTCCCGCCAAACTGGATAGCCATCTTTCGACTTCTTGTTTCAGTTCCTCGTTTTACGAAGCCCCTTCCCCCAAGATGTTGCTGCAGCTCCGGAAAAAGATGGTAATCACTCAGTACAAGGTCAGGTGCACTAGATGGATGACCGAAAACATCCCATCGAAACTGTTCAAAATGGCTTGAGTTTCACGGGCAGCGTGCGGGCGAGTGTTATCGTGGACCAGGAAAACTGTTTTGCTGAACTTTCCCTTCCTTTTGTTTTGTATGGCTCTTTTGAGTTTTCTCAGCACCTCATAATAGCGAGCAGCTGTCATTGTGGTCCCATGGAGCAGGTAATCGATTAACAGTACTCCCTTTGAATCCCAGAATATCGTTGTGATGACCTTGACAGCCGATGCAACAATTTTTGCCTTTTTTTGGAGTTGAGGCATCCATTCGTTTCCACAACTTGCACACACTTTCCAGAGACACAGATCCTTAGAAATAATCCTGTGAAGCGATGCACAGCTTATTTCAATATACGGAGGAAGTTGAAACAAACCTGCATCAAGTGTAAGGCGCTGATCGGTGTTCACGACTGCTCGAACCTTGTCAACAATATCCAGAGCGAGCGAGGGAAGTGGAGGGTTGGCCGCTTCATTGCTCATTGTGTAATGTTGTTCTCCCTTCAATGAACGATTGGGGCCAACAAGAAACCATTTGTCTTGACAAAACGTCTTTTCCATAAACACTGCACAACTTGCAATGAATTTCAGTTGCACATTTATTTTTTCCCGTCAGAAAACGGATTACAGCGCGAACTTCGCAATCGGCGGTAGGAACGAGTGGAGTCTCCATTGTTACTGCCGTTTTAATGTCCAAGCAATAAACTTAGGGGCCTAGGAATTTTACAGTGCTGCTACTACACCCATAACTATATACCCTGGGACTTTCAGACTTTTTCCGCCTACCGTGCGGATTTAAAAAAATAGTGCAAGTTACTTTTGAGACGGCCCTCATATAATAAGTGCGAGATACATGCTCTCACCTCATCTGATGAGGAATGCATCATTCCTCTGTATGTTTTGAACTCTGTATTCTTCATGAATTGTTTCAGCAGAGATGCAGTCATCTGGCCCCACTTATATGGAACAATAGGATCGCAATCCCCATGGCACTGGATACAGGGAATGTCTGTGTTACCCACTGCAGCCTATGGACATAAAATATCAGGCAAAACTATTTGTTTAATAAACAACTAAAATTCAAGCATGCCAATAAATTGCTGGGAAGGAGCAGCAATCAACAAGAGTACTTACAAGTAAGAAGAAAAGCAATACCTTATGTATAATTTACTGTGACAAAGTGTTACACATGTGATAAGCATATACAAATTAATAAATAAGCGAGAATTGAAAGGTAGAATCAGAACTTAAGAATTCAAAACCATGGCCGGGATCTGAACCACGGATCTTCCACTCTACATGTAGCTGCTCTTAACCACTGATCTTGGCATTGAATTTTTCAGTTTTGATTCTACCTTTCAAAGTTTGTCTCCAGACAGTCTATGTGTGTTAGAACAATCAATTGCCATTGATTGGCCTTATACATAGAAAATAAGCAAACAGCTTATTGAACCTTGTTTAGATTTAACACAATTTATTTTCACAGCAATGCCATCATTCTCAAGCTTGAATTTTTACATAAATTGAGAAAAGGTGAAGAAACAATCACGTTATAATGAGTTCAAGGACATTACAATTTCACTTGGGTTTATTTGAATCATAATCTGTTTTTAGAATATTCACTACCATCTTCAGTTGATATTTTGACTGTTATCTCAGACGCACATGTGCACAAACATACTTTAGACAAAAGCAAATCAAAATATCTGCAGTGGCTGAACATTAACTGAAAATGAAGTTAAATTCTTAAAGCCCATTAACAGCTGGTAATTCTCTTGTTTGAGAAAAGCTCTTTGTCAGCTTGTGCACTTAAACATCATGCAATTTTGAACACTTTAATCTTACCAGTATCTGCTTCCACACAACTGAACCTGCCGTGAACCACCAACTGAACTTCCACTGGGGTTGAGATAAAATGCTCTTGAAATATGCTTTTATTCAAATAAACTTCAGCTTTTTAACCATGCTGAGCTTATATTTGCCAAGATGTAAACTATGGATGACTACTATGAACTCTTCGTGCTAATGGGGCATCTATGTTCTTCATTTGCATTTACCTTCATATTGGATGAGGTATATATTATGGATCATACAAATTTTATTATACATGAATAGCACCATTTTTCAGGATCAGAATCAGTTGTCCCAAGGAGAATGTTGAAACAATGGCCACAACTGACACAGTTCGTATTGAAAATTAATGTTAATATGTCTAAGGACGTGAAAGCTTACATTTTAAAACATAAAAATTTACTTCTTTTCTGGTAACAAACCTGTTGCTTTAAAGACTTTGTACATGATCCTGTATAAATGTTATATATTTTACACAATGAATAACATACACACTGAATTACATTTACAAAGTATAAATACTGATTGAATGATTAATTAAGTGTTGAATTGTTAATAGTATTATTACTAGCTCCGATTCACTTAAAGTAGACAAGTATATGTTATTATATGTTTGCCAATCTTTCAGATGTTCCTGAAAAGCACTCTTTCCAAGATATAATGGTTTTCTGCAAATACTAATTAAAATCTTGTAAAATAATTTGAAAGATGCGTAAAAATATCTAGGATTTTCAGATTCAACAGGTGAGTGATTGGTTGTACTAGATTCAAGAAAAAATAGTGCCCTAGAACAATTAAATACATTAAGAAACAAAAGTTTTTATCTTGGAAAATTTACCTATCCTTTTAAAATATTTCCAGTTTCAATTTTATAACAAAGTTTATAAAAAGCTGAGCGCATGAGGCTTTTAGGGTACTGGAATTAACTTCAGAATATGCAACTGTTGCACAAGACAAAGAGTACATCTCAGACCAACAAAGTATACCTAATATTAATGAAAAAACTGAAGCTCTTACAAGACTGTGGTCTGTCTTTATACTCACAACTTATATCAAAGATAACTGCAGCCTAGTCTCCAAATATTTATGTTTGTTGACTTAAAGTATATTTCTTCCAATATTTATTAACAGTAGGTTATCAACTTACTGCAGGAAATTGCTTGTGTAATGGAAGCCAGCAAGATAGAGCTATTACTCCTCCTAGAGGTTTAGGAAACTGTAAAGCTGAATACAGGGCAAGTGCCCCACCCTGTGAAAAGCCTCCAAGCACTATTCGATTTGATGCAATGCCACCTTTGATTTCTTGCTCTATCATTGAATGAACAAGCTCTGTTGCCCTTCTAATACCCTCCTCATCCTCTGGACCATTAGCATTCAGTGTGCGTAGATCAAACCTGGAACAGAATAAACACATATACAAGTAATGCTTACCTAGAATATATGTAGGCACTATTGTACAGTATACCACAAGCACAGAAAGCAAATCATATTAGAATCAATGTAAAGTTACAAACCATGTCAAAGCTAAGTTTTACTATTTCCAAAATTGTTATACACTTAATCCATGCTAGGTGTACATTATTTATTTTGGCTACATTAAATTAACTTTTTCAGACTAAATGTTGCATTCTGTTGAGTAAAACTGGTGAGCTACTGGAGAACTGTCTATATGTTAAAGTTTTGAACTTTTTAGGTATTTTCATTTGGTCTGGATTGTTGGTTTCTCTTAGGTTTTCGTGTGCGTGTATGTAATTTTGTGACAGCTTTCACAATCAATGTGGTAAATCCCTAACTTCTTAATGGTCAGTATAGCATCCTTTAGCACATGATGAAGTATAACTGTTTCTGAGGTTGTGTTTATTGTACGAGAGTAATCCCAAAAGTAAGGTCTCCAAAGTACTGAGGTCACAGGGAAACTGTTTGCGTGGATGTTGGCCTTACTGCTTTTTCCTTCCTCCCTCCACTCTCTACAGAAACCACCATACATCCACTGAAGCCCTCAGTCTTGACTTGGTAGTCAGTTGTAATAGAGCTCCCGTTGGTCACTAACGCCAGGTACGAAGTTTGCGTAGTTATTCAGTTTTTTAGTGCAAAAGGGGTTAAACCAATCAAAATTTATCAATAGTTGATGGAAGTGTATAGATAGTCTTGTACAGATGTCAAAAACGTCCGCCAAGTGGTGTAGAGAGTTTGCACATGGTCGTACACAAATCCGTGATGAGGAAAGTAGCAGCAGACCATCAATTCCCGACGAGAAAATCGCAGAGGTTGAACAAATCATGGTTCATGATCGGCAAGCCATTCTTGATGAGCTCTGGATTGTTGTTCCTGAGATTTCTCAAAGCATCATTCACTGGACTTTGATTGAAGAGTTGGAATTTCAGAAGGTGTGCACAAGATACGTCCCAAGAGTGCTGACAGAAGACCACAAAAGGCAACACGCTGAAACTTCCCGCAAATTTCTTCAACGCTATGCAAATGAAAAGGACAACCCTTTGGATTCAACAGTCACAGGTGATGAAATCTGGGCTTTCCACTTCACACTTCCACTTCCTGGGACCAAGCAACAATCACGTGAGTGGCGGCATTCCGATTCAGTCAAGCTGCAAAAATTCAAAAGAACACAGTCTGCCGGTAAAGTCATAGCAACTTTGTTTTGGGATCAAAAGGGGATATTGTTAATCGACCTTACGGATCCTGGAACAACAATAACTGATGACAGATACTATCAGATATTAGAAAAAACTCACACAAGCAATTCAGAACTGAAGGAGAGGAATGTTGAGCAAGGGCAAAAGCCTTCTCCGTGACAATGCTCGACCCTACACCGCCTGTCAAACCGTGATTTTCTGCAACAGTTTGGATGGGACATCATCACCCATCCACCCTATAGTCCGGACTTAGCACCCAGTTGAAAGAACACCTGGCTGAAAGATACTTCAGTGATGACAAAGTGAAAGATGAGATCCAACACTTCTTCAATAGCATGGTGGCAGGCTGGTATGACATGGGCATACGAAAACTTCCACAGAGTTTACAAAAACGTATTGATTGAAATGCCAACTATGTGGAAAAATAGAAAAATGTTTAAGCTTCAAAACTATGTATCATTTATTCCCAATAAAATTTCTTTATATTTTTAAAAAAATTGGAGACCTTACTTTTGGGATCACCCTCGAATATACCCAGTTTTCTGCCATATTCTAGAAACAATTGCATGAGTTTTTTATCCATCCATCTTCCATTAAAGGACACTAGATAGAGCACCAAGAAATCAGGCATTTATCAAATTGATTCTGAAGACTGCCACAAATTAATAACTGGAGAAGCCTACAAATAAAACCAAAGGAATATCTAATTTAAAACTTAAGCAAATAGGCAAATCTGCAGTAGTCCACCATTTTTTGGTCAACAGAACACAGCACTAAAGAAACCTTTTGACACATGCCAAAAGGCCAGCAGAGCTCACAGTATGGGAAAAGATCTACATCATCAAAAATGCATACAGAGTAATGAATTTTGGAATTCTGTTGGTAGATGACATGGTGAAGTTCTGCTCTAAACACTAAATGGTCATACAATTGATACTTTACTGACACCTATGAACATACAGATGATATAGGGCAGTGGGGTAGCAATAATAGATGTGAGAGATGTATGACATATTCTGCAAATTTCCTCAAACTGATTGCAAAATTGGTGTTCATTGTAATTTTGTGGTACTATTTTAATGTCATTAAAAATCAAGTTCCCAACATTATAATTTAAACTCACACCACTCTGCAGCAGTAGTTTCAAAACAAAGCTAGGGTCAATGGTATCTGTCATCAGCTGGAGGAAACTTGTGTTGTACACTTATAAAAAGGTATAGGTGTTCTGTAGCTTGACCCAAGGTATGCACCAAGGTATATTACATCTAGTGTTAGGAATCGTGCTCAGATTATCACATTTATAGTCATGAATAGAGAGTAATTTGCAATTTATTTGGCTTTGTGTATGTGTGCTCTTCAATTGTAGACATTTTAACATGATTTGGACACTTGGTTACTTACTGTTAAAGCAAATGTAGGTTAAGATTTGCATTGATTCTACGAAGCAAATATGTATACACGCAGTGTAAATTCATGACGTCGTGAAATGAATCATAGCTACAATAATAAACAAAACTTTGTTTCCGTGCCACTGTTGCAATGGAAATAGAAATAAACTGTTTTATGATTGATAAACTCAATGTAAGGAGCTACCAGACATTAAAATGTTTCAAAAAGCAATATGTAATTATAGCATACCCTCCAAAACATGCACTCAGTATTACAACAAACATTAAAACATGTGTAAGGCAGTTCAATATAAAAGTTTATGAAAGTGAATCCTGACTGAGCAGGTGTAAAACTTAAAAAAAGCTGTTTTGTTGGTCTTTTCTTTTTTCAAATGAAAAGTGCATCTGGAACTCCAGTGGTTATGAAAATTTAAATAACATTTATAAAGCAGACCAAAAAAGAAAAAGAAAACTATGCTTATAAAAATAGAATATGCAAAAAAACAAGTAAACTTGTTAGGGATAACTCCAAAAATAGATTTGTCATGAATAATCGGTATAAGCTCTCAATTGAACAGCATAATAATGAAGTAAAAAAGAACAGAGCTTTACTTTCTCATTTTGCATGGGCTGTATGTTTTATGGGAAAGCAGGCACTTACTTTTCATTGTCACAATGGGAATAAAGGATCTCCAAACAAAGCAACTATATTCAATATTAAAGTGAATTAGCAGTATATGACACCTCCCTCAAAAGAGTACTTGGAAAAGTTGACTGCTTTTCATGTAACTTCACTTGAATGACTTAATTTCAAGTGTGAGTGCTGTCACGATGCACAGAATTAAGAAAGACAACTTCTGATGCCTTCTTTGCTTCATTGATATTAGATTAATAGTGAAGAACAACTCTCTACCACTCATATAAATGACGGAAAAGTTGAAGAAATGTTTATTTGCTTTACAGATGTAAGTATCTGATGTTGTCAATATTACTGAACATTTGTTTGAGACAATGGTAAAAGATGTAAACTCTGAAGGACAATTCTTTTAAGGTTGTGTCATATTTTAATAAATTTTACAATATTCGTTGGGTTACACACAGTCTGATAGTCAGGCTGCAGTACTGATGGAGAGAACTATCTTCAAAATACTTTCTGAATGAAAACTTAGTAAGTGAAACTACAGTGTAGCCAATCCTCTCACAATTTGAATTGTTAATGTTCTACCTCTATAAGCATTTCTAATATAGTTAATGTATAGCTTTTCTGGTTTTGACCTTTCACTGTTGTGACTAGAGGGTGGAAGATTATGCAATAAGCCATACGTTTGGTGCACATTGATTCTGGATTCCACTTTCGTTGCCCTTGTAAGTATACAGCTGCAGGCATCTACTGATGCACGTGCATATATGATGGCTGTGCAGTACCGGTTACATCATTCATTCTCTGTGTACAACTAACCTGTATCGCATGTGACTGCATGCAGTTTCATACTCTAGTTATAACTGATGTATTGGTTAGAGAGCTCAGTCTTATTTATTGATCATCACTTGTAGCTCAGTTTGATTTCTTCACATAAGGCAAACTGGTCATCATGATTGCAGGAATAGTGATGTCATGGAATGCAACCTGGCATGCACATAATGTATGGTTCGAAGGAGGGGTTTTCCAAAGCTGCAGTGGTGGTGTAGAAACTTCTCTAATACACATTTGATTTTGTATATGTATGCTTAAAAAAAAAAAAGAAGGTATATAATGTATATACACACAGACCGAGAGAGCTTTAATGTTAATTTTTCATCTCATTCTTTGCTTTATTAGAGTGTTAAGTTTCGCATATATCTAATATTAATTCACAAACACTGATGTACAACAGAGCATATATGTTTTTATCTGTCAATTATGATCTGCTTTTCGATTTTATAACCTTCAGGCTCAGAAAAAAAAAATGGTTTCTGTGATTTCAAAATTGTATTTGTCTGTACACTGAAAACTGCATTCGTAATTGTGGTATTGCTGCATGAATATTTTTTTACATGAAAGAATTTGTGAAAAGTTGAAAATCATGGTTCATTGCATGAAGTCTTGAAACCTTTTGTCTTTGAATGTTTCTTTAACTTTCCTAACATACCTACATATTTATGTAGAAAGGTTCCTTTCCATTTTTGTGGTTTTGAAAGAGCCATGTTGTATTGATGCAATGTACACAGCTGTATGTTTACGTTTGAACGCACATTGTCTGAAGGAGCAAGGGCTGAAGCAGGGCATAGTATTGATTTGCCCCCAACTGTGGTATTACAGATACCTCAAACTAGGAAGTTGCCATGAGAGGGGTAGTAGTGTATGTAGCCTTGGAGGGACCCACCCTGCTATACTTTACTATGTGTATAGTCACATCAACTTAATCTTTGTCCAGATTCTTAACATCGCTTCCCCATCCCACGGTCTTTGACACTTCACTAATGTGGATCATATAGATGTTTACAAATGTTATGAATTTACTGAATCCATCACGTAATTGACTAAACACAATCTCATACGATATACCTAATAATGGTGAGACAATGTTGCAGAAATATATTTCTTTTTGTCGCACATTACAACGGACAGTAAAGAAAAATGCACTTCAACAATAAGTTTGTCTGACGTGATGATTGTCATCCGCTTGCACCAACCAGCTTCGGTATTGTTGGAAGACATTTTTCCATTAGGCAGAAATTATCACCCTCCTTATTACCCCTTTATCAAAATAATCGAGACCCGTTTTTGTTTGTTCCTTTTTCTTATTTTATTGAGAGTTTCAAACAATGGCTCACTAATACCTTTTCCCCTCTCGCCTTACGATGTATCCTGTTAATGTAATTTTAGAAACTCCTACTGTCACAGACACTCGCTCCCTTACTTTTTATTATCTATAATAAATGTCCCGGCTTCACTTTCCTTTTTTCAGGATTTCCATCATGTTATTTATAACCACGCAAGTTTGGCTATGCAGAACTTTGCACGATAATTTACTCATCTTAACACAAACACAAGCAGCTAGATATGTAAAACTGCACGGGTACTACTATCTGATCTAATGTACCAACTATTTTTGAAAAGGACGTATATCCTTTGGTCACGTAGCAGTCGGCAGGAGTTGGGGACTCTGTTGTTGTTGTAGTGTTTAACGCCCGCTTTTACTACTACGGCACCGCAGGCGGTGACACTGATGATACATGAAGATGGAGCACCGGTGGAATGAGATGGCGGGGGAAACCGGAGTACCCGGAGAAAACCCGCCCTGACGCCGCTTCGTCCACCACGAATACCACATGCGGGTCCCTGGGATCGAACCCGGGCTTGGGGACTCTGTGCACCTGCATGAACCAGACAACTTTCTAGCTTGAGCCATATGTACATCATATCAGCCAGTACAGATCTGCCTACCCCTGACTTATGGCAACATCTGTGCACTCTGGGGGGGCCCTCTGAGTGATCTGTGCTCAAGCTTTCTTATCCAAAAGTGCCAATGAGACAAGTTGCAAGAAATAAATCTGCAATCTCATTTTGTGGAAAGCATTCAAAACAGAATGAACAAGTTTGTGTGGCCAAGCCATCACAACATTGTTGGTTGTGCAAAGTATGTAACAATAAAAATGTTAAACATTAAACAAATCTGCTTCAGCTTAAACAATTTGTATCGCAACCGAAACTGTTATAAGAAATCATTGTTTTTCACTATGTTTTTCTTTTGTTGATTTGAATGCATATATAACATTTTCTCTATTTTCTTTAATAGCATGCTGGGATGTGACAACTATCCAGTTTTCACTGAAGAAAGGTCTTTAAATACGAGTATTTTTCATTATTTTTGTTCCCTATTTTTTGCGAGTTTTAGCACCTTTTAACTGGATAAATGAGCAAATTAAATGAGCTTGGAGTCCATTAAGCTATCAACAATTATCTTCTGAGACTGTGGGAAAACCAAGAAAAAAGTTTCATCCCGGTAATTCACACTAGCCAAGATTTGTACTTGCGATCTCTTGAATTTGACGTACACATGCTAGCCCCCACATCACAGAGCTTGGCAAGTTTTCCTTTTTTTTAAATATTTGTGAGATGCAGTTGACATCTGAAATGAATTAAACACAATTTATAGTTGATAGGACATTTCAAAAAAGTTACAAAAAACTCATATTTCATCACTTAGGTACATTTTTCTGCCGTATTTTTCCTGGAAGGTCCCCCCCCCCTCCCCTTTTCAGCATGCTATAAAAAATAATTTGACAAAACGAATGCATTAGTTTTTTATAGTTTTGTTTTAAAAGAATGTTTAGCATTTCAATAAGCTGAGAGAAAAATCTGTGTAAAAATTCATGCCTTTTTTAATGGAAATTGTTTTCCATACTATCCATGTGTAGGACAAGGTTGGAAAGGGGTAGAATGAGACTGAAAAATTCAATACCATAGCCGGGATTTGGATCACAGATCTTCCAATCTCTGTGTGACTGCTCTAACCACTGAGCTACCATGGCCAACGTGCCAATATGACATTAAATTCTCCAACTCACTCGCATAGTAAGTCACCATTAGGGTATGTTATCTTATATGAATTGGAGATCTTGTGGTTTACTGGGAAAAATGTGGTTAGAGCAGCCAGATGGAGACTGAAAGATCCGTGGTTCAAATCCTGGCTAGAGCATTGAATTTTTCAGTCTCACTCTGTCCCTTGCCATACTTTTTACTTTCTCTATTGGTAAGTAGGGGAAGTATTGTATTCCACCCAAAAATTCAATGTCGAGATTTCACCGGAAATATGTGTTTTGAGGTCCCCTGAATCCAAAAAAAAGCATTTTTAGAAAAACGTCTGTGTGTGTGTCTGTGTGTCAGTCTGTGGACAGCCTAACTCAAAAACGAAAAGTCGGTCAAAAACCAATGTTGGTATTTAAGTTTAATAACTTTCAAGGATGTGACACAAATATTTTGAAGAAAATAGCCCCACCCTAAACTACCCTTTAAATGGGAAATTTTGATTTTCTTGAAAATGGCTCTAACGATTTTGATTAAAATCTCATATGTTTGAGATATTGTTATTACAAATGAAATGTATATCTAGAATTTTCTGGCCCCTGTAGTCGTATTTACTCTGGATGACTTTTGCCTAACTGGTAAACCGTTAGAGATAGACCAAATCATACTATACAAAAAAATGTAGATCTTGCTAAAATACACAATTTATGTCTAAATAAATTTTCTTGTAGGGTGAACCATTTTGGAGATATTCCTTGTTATGTGTGTGAGTTTCAGAAAACTTAGAACTTTTGTGAAATGGATCATCGTTGTTCATTTTTTTATATGTGAAGTGTTCAAAGACAACAGACTCTCAAAGCTTTAAAAGATTTGACTATCGCACAAAGCCTACTGTATTCTAACATTCCCCTTGCACCTACAAAGAAATAAGCAATAAGTTGTACAAATGTTTATCTTAACTAACACGAAGAAGATATAGGAATAAGAGTTTGTAAGAATGGTTAGTACAAGAATAGAGAGAGCCATGCGAGTGCAACACATCAGATTTTTAATTTCTTAAATTAAGGGCAGCAGGGCATCTCAGAAGCTTCTTTGTTGCTCTTAAACTGAGGGTCCATGGTTTGATTCCCACCCAAGGGATGATAATTTTAAGTTGCCTCTGCCTAAGCTCTTATTGGATTAAGCGAAGCATTACAAAGGCCAAAGTTGTTCAGAGTTCATAGTAAAAGATGAAAGTTCCCTTATTCCAATGCCATCCTTATTGTCACACCAGCATTGGAAATTTCAGAAACCATCCACTGGGTACCTCCAGGGTCCAATCCTAAATGGGTCTGATCATCGTTGGGATCAGGTGGAATAAGGTTGCCCCAAAGGTCACGTTAAGATTTTATGGAGAGCACTGGAATCAATTACATATGAGTATATTAAAGTAAAATACTGAATCTTCAGATTTATTCTGCCTTTCCTTCCAGTCAATCATCTGCTCATGACAACAGTACTTTGAAGCAAGTTTATCACCAATGCCTTTGGCAGAGGATAGCAAAATATAAATGGAAAGGGTGCTTGTCAACAGTTTTGAAGTCACCTTAGTGAACTGGGACTAACATCTTTCTATATTTACATTTGCATGGGTCTTGTAAACTCACAATCTCACAATTGGACTTTTTTGTCACACAGAGTGCCTTGTTTTAATGACACAACAGAATAGCTGACTTTCTTGGAAGTTTGAAAACAGTGTTGTAATAATCAATTTAAACCAAAAAGGCAAGTCAATAACACTACACAACACTTACTTATAATTTACTGAAACATGTTCTGGTAAATTATAAATAAGTGTTGTGTAGTATCATTAATCAACTCACCATTTTGGTTTAAATAGAACAGCTGTTGTTGATATTTGTTTGTGCTAAGTTATTTACACTTCAGGGTCTATAACAGAAAAACTTGTTCATACTTTTTACATCAGTATGAAAACTGACCTATGCTGAATAAATTATAAAAACAACACAGAAAAATAGCAGTACTGTAATGAGAACTACAAACCAGTTCACAGCATTACAGGAATACATAAAAATTTAACAAAGTCAGATTAGTAATATTAGGTATGTCTAATTTTTTAATGCCTTTTATCATGTTTTGTCTTGAGATTTGATGAAATTCTGGTAAGAGTAGAGAAAATCATTCTCACAATGGCCAACATCATAACAATAGAGTCCATCTCATATCCTTCCAGTTCAGAAGTAGCATTCAATCATGCAAATTCTGCAATCAGTGGTCACTTCCATCTCGTGTGCAAAGAACACACAAAATATCCCAGTGAAAAAGTTATGCTACGCCGCAGAACATAAACCTGTTTAAGAAGTCAGAAATGCATGTTCGAGGTCCCACAGCTTCCCTTTGAGGCAAGATGCTCACTGAATCAACAATGAGTCATTCATTTAAACTGACCCAAAGCCCAAATGAATCTGAAGACCCAATATGTTAATTCCAGAAAAAAATCATTACATTGCATTTTAAAAAGCTCATTTATTTGTACATCCAAATTAATGAGATAAATGTACCCAGAAATGCAAAAATTTGAAAAGCTGAAAGCTTGCCTAAATTATGCCTTCTAAAAGCTCCCTGCACTGTATTCATTTTGGGACATTTAAACTTTCAGGATAATGCAATTGTGGCAGCGAGATGCATAAAGATCTTGGGAATCCATTACTAATAAAAATAGGTCATTTTTTAAACAATTTTTCACTTCTTGGCACCCTTAACTAGACAAGGAATGAAATATGTGCAAATGGGCTTAGGAAGTGTTTAACTTATTTAATATTCAACTTAAGAGCTGCAAGAGAGCACCAAATAAATGTCTTACAGAACCCTTGAGTCTATACCCTTATTACCAAGGACAATATATTACCATTCTTCTGCATCAATGCCATAAGCAACAAGAACACTTTCTCATGTCTATAAGATGTTCGCGAATGAGTTACACAAAATATATTCTGTGGAAAAGTACTTTTAAAAGACAAGTGAAGCACTTGTAGTTATCTGATTCTAATTGAGTTATTTTATTTTACTTACCATGATGGCATTCTGAATCCTGCATTTAATGTGACAGGCATAGTTGGTCTGAAACAAACAATATTTAGTGATAAGTACTGTCAGTACAAATTAGTTAATGAAAACAAGATAAGACATAAATCTTTGTTATACCTTATTTTATTTCTTTAGTCTGCTCATGCATTATTGCTAAAAGCTAAACGTAATATTTTGCCTAAACTTAAGACTTTTGTTGTGCTATGAATGCTAAGAACAACTGTATATACCAATATTTATATGTATAGTTGCAGGGCAAACCCAAGAATCTGCTAACAACTATAAAGTTACTTGGTCGCTATAAATAAAAAGCATAACATGGGCAACGTTTCTGTAAATGCTCCCCTACAGCTGCTTATAAAGGTAATATAAAGGTATTTAAACATTTCTTTCATATAAATAGCATTTTCTTTTACATAATAAATGTGATCAGATTAATGGGATAGATATTCGGGAGTTTTTCAAATATTGCTTTCCTACTTGACCATATTTGATGAAAATTTGATGATACATTCAAATAGTTAATCGCTGATACTATATTTCAGAGCTCTATAATGAATTGTCAGGGATTAAAAAAACCTTTTGTTTTGAAAATGGTGTGTAAAATAACCCATATTTTTTTAGAGTTGAAATTAACAGAAATTCATGTACTTTGGATATGTAGTACATAAATGGGATATTGTTTAGTTTAGCTTACGCGATGACTTGGTCAGAATTTCGGCAAAGTCCCACTCGGCAGTGTGTACGAATGGTCACGAAATTTGCCGAAGTTGCTGTGTTAATGCAGCGCTGCCAACAGCAGAATGTCCCTAGGAGTTTGTTGCCAATAGTAAGTTTGAATGTTTTTGCGGGAGTCGGCAGTATGCTGTTGACCTTCTTAGAAGCAACTAGTGCAATGACTAGGTTTATCAGTATATTGGATTTGGCGCCTCTGTGCTTAAATGAAGAGGCATGCATGCAGTTCCTGTACGACGAGGGCCTGTTGAGGACTCGAATGCTATGCAGGGAATGTGATGCCACGCTACACCACTCGAAAATTAAAAAAAAAATAAAATAAAATAAATAAATAAAAAAGAATGATAATTAATAAAAATACCATAAATATAATATAATACTATTAAATAATAATACAATAAAATAATATAATATAAAATAAATAAAAAAGCGATAAATAATAAAAATAATATAAATATAATAATATAATATATATATCTAATAACATTAAAAATAATAATATAAAATAAAATAAATAAACAAAAAAGAACGATAAATAGTAAACATAATAAAAATATAATAATATAATAAATATAATAACATTAAATAATAAAATAATAATATAAAATAAAATAAAAAAAGAACGATAAATAATAAACATAATAAAAATACAATAATATTAATATATTATAATATAAATATAACAAATATAAGTATAATATACAGTATTATATATAAATAATAATATATAATATAAATGTAATAATATAAATGTAATAATAATAATAATGATACCGAAATTTAGATTCAAATCGAATGGGCTTGATAAAGACACGTTTTAATTTAATTGCCGGATATGAGATTTGCGATAAGTGTTGAGTAATAACATAGGTAGATAATAGAGTAGGATGTGTTGTAAGGTGAGCAAAATATGAGTAAATAATAGTCGTTAAATTTATAGGATAAATGAATTATTGGTTTGAAATTAACGAGTCATGACGTCATACCACATAATTTGAAATTGCAATCAAAATTTAAGGTTAGCCAACGTTTGAAAAAAACTAAGCTAGTTTGAAATTCACAGTCAAAATTCAGGTCTGCCAACCTTAAAAGTCGCGCGATATGTTTAATAAAATATAAAGAAAACATTGTTTAATCATAGAAAGGTAACTATATATTCGGAATTCAAAAAAGGACATGTTTTAATAGAAAGGGATATTTCTAAATTGTGAAAAGGAATGAAATAGTATTTTGGAAGCGAGGCTTTCTTTTGATGACGTCATGAAATTTGAAATCGGGAGGAACGTTTTTTCCTAGCGTGGGGACGCCAGGAAGCGTCACCACTCTCACCAGATCGGTGGAGGACTTAGTGGTGTCACATGTGAGTTGCGGTTGCTCTGCGAGGATATATATATTGGAAGTCGGCATAACTCCCGAAATGTGTTAAAGAGTTGAGAATAAATAGTCTCCAAAGTTATTCTGGGTGATCTATAAAATATACTCGCGCATACCCTGGATTAAATCTCATGTTCGAGCCTAGTCGGAGCCGAACTACAAGTATCAACAACGGTCGTTAAGCTACCACGAAGTAACACCATTTCGCTTCAATAATCATCATCATAAGGTTCCTGAGAGCCTTCAGCTAGCTTTGGGTGATCATCAATATCACAAGAAAATCATCAAGGCAGGCAAAGTTAATGTTTAAATTCAATGTAAACTTTATGATTTGTTTTTTTGTTTCCTCCTAATAAATAAATAAATTTTAAAAAATAATAATATAATACAATAATATAATAATAAAGAACGAGCCAGCGTATCGTGGACCCAGTAACAAGGCAATAAGGATAATGTACACAATAATTCGAATGTACAGAATCCACAACAATAGCATAAGAGCAAAATAATGTACACAATGAGCAAAAAAGTAATGTACGGAATCCACAACAATAGCTACGTGATAGCGGTGTATGTCTGTGGTGGCAACGACGCGAGTGAGTGCATTTGTGTTTAATGTGTTGGCAATGAAAACTAGTGTAGTGTAAAAAGCAATGTTGGCAGATGTGAAAATCGTCTGCTAGTCATGCAGTGAAATCTAATGGGCGATTGTGAAACTACTGTCGGCACATGCGCAGTAAGTAAGTTCGGACTTAGAATCTGGCTGGCAAGTGGCAAGTAAGCTAATCTAAACTTGAGCCCATAAATGTAATGGAAATGACATCAAGTAATGAGTTTTCAAAATATCAACAAGGTCACATTTTGATTAATTTCTGTTAGTTAAAATATCATACTTAAAATTATGTAAATTTTTTTAAGCAATACTTGGAGTAATTGGTGCAAATGATCTAAATATATATATATACTGGGTGTCCCAAAAAAATACTGACAATGCTGAGTATGTTGTGCGGGATGCCAAACTTTTAGATAGGAACCCCTGTCCGGAAATGTACAGTGTGGATGCTGGAGAGCGTCAAAGTTTCTGAACAAATGGTTGTGACAATTTGTTAACATATGTTTTGGTATTTTGATATGAAAGGTATGCAACCTTTAGCCATCTGTGTACTGATATGAACAACCTGAGCATAATAACATTCCTGCACCTGCACTAAATCCCTCCACAAAGAACTTGGTGCGCATCATACTGCATTACTTGCATAGTTTCCAGTACAGTAATGTTTTTAGCAGCAGTACGACATGTACCAGTACACAGCTGCTGAAATGACTGACATGAGCTCCAGAACACTTTGATGTAAATGTGCGGAATCACGTTGCATATTCAAGTCGATCGATTGGTAAAGGTGGACCAGTTCCATGACCAGCACAGTTGACAGATCTCACACCTCTCAACTATTTTCTGTGGAGTTGTGTGAAGAGTATGTTGTATGGCACTCCTGTAACGTCAGTGGAGGACCTAATGGCTCAAGGCCATGGAGTGACTGAAAATCTTCAAAGACAACTGCATGTTGAGGTATGTAAGGTATTGAGTCATGTGTATGAGGCTCAGCACTGCTGATATAGGCTCAGTAATGGTGTAGGAGGTACACAGTTTGAAGCCCCTTTGTAATCTAGACAGCTCGATATTGACGCAATGTGAACACATACCAATCTCACACTTCAATTGCTACAGCGTTCAAACCGTGCATTTCTGGACAGGGGTTCCTATTTGAAAAACAATCAGTTTGCTATCATACATACTTAGCATTGTTGGTGTTTTTCCGGGACACGTGAGCATGTGTGTGTGTGTATTATTCCTGCTTTTAAATATCTAAGTTTTATCACGTAGGAACAGAATCCAATGAAATCTTTTGGCCCATTATCCATCTCTCTCCTCCCTCCCCTTCCCCCCCATTTACTTATATTTGTACTTAAGTCCTTCCTTTGCCTAGTTATTTTCCTTCATCACTTCTGTCTAATCTCCTCTACTATTTCTTAAGATTTTCAAAACTATAATTTGTAGCTGTTAATTATCCTGCTTGTTCCATAAACTTTCTGGCATCCCATCTTCAATGTATGTTATGCTCTTTGTTTACACATAATGAGCATATCCCTTGATCCTTTTAGTTCATTTAGCCCCATGACCACTGTACTTGCCAACGCTAATCCTTCCATTTCTTTTTTATTACAGTTATCAACATACTTTTCTTTCTCCTTTTTTTTTTAAAATTTTTATAGTATTTTTACTATATTATCTTAAACGTACAAAGTACAGTAGAAGTCCAAAATAGCGTGGTCCAAAATATCGCGAACTTGGATTTAATGTGGGGGAAAATATGTCCCCCAAAAATATATTGCACTTTTTATTTATTGTTTTATTTTTTAAAGTTGAGTTTAACGCTTTCTTCAAATGTAATACTAGAATATAAATTTCGCTACCCCTAGCGTGGACCTTGGCCACTGCGGCCACTCCATTCCTAGCGTTGACCTTAGACCACTGCATGGCTAAGAATTTCCTGAAGTAGTGAGACATGCACCGTATATTCTGCATGTTTGTGAAGTGATAAGTATCCTAAACAAGATGATTCTGTGTATGCAAAAGCAAAATGAATCTAACAGCATCGATCTCCATCTTGCTACAATCAAACAATATGTGGAGAAAAAACGTGAACTATGCTGCCAAACAAAACTTACTGATTTCTTTAAGACAATGCAAAATTAGGTTAGTGTAAAATTGATACAGTGTAATTGTATGAACTGTACAAATTAAGATTCATTGCAGGGCTGGAATACACCCAGTATTTATGTATATTATGTATTCTATGCATAACTGGCCTGTAATTTCATTTAAAAGTGGTGTGCTTCACCTATATTACATACTTTATAATGTACCATAATTTATTATCATGCAAATGTTTCCCACCATCTCCATAAAATCGATTTTTGTCACTTCTCAGCTTGCATTCCGATATACTGCAGAATTGTAATAACACGGGGATAAAGCATGTCCCTTAACAACTGTGTTATTTTGGGATTCCACTGTGTTTCCTGGTTTTCAATGTGCTCAATGAATCCTAACTTTATCCTACATTTCCTTTTTAATGATAATGCTCATCTATATCATCCATTCCAAATTCTTGTATTAACTTTTCTGCTTGGACTAGCCAGCTAGAATTACTTACGCTGTAGGGCAGATGACCTTGACATGTGGTGCACGAATTGCACCAATCGCACTCGCCCAGCCATGTCTACAAAGAAATATTCTGCATTAGTCACAAATAGAAAATGTGCACATTAACAAAAACTGTAACTTATTTCTTGTATGAAAGAGCAACAGAACTGACATTAGAACTATGATTTCCTGTATTCATCACTGCAAATTTTTTTCCACATTCAATTATTTCATATTTCATTAAAGAGGCAGAACTTTTGCATGTGGGAAAATTTACAGTGCTGAAAGCAGGAAATCATGCTCCATGCAACAAACAGAACCTCACAAACTTTCTTAATCATCTGCTAAAGGACGTTACCGAACAGTAAAAAATCAGGGATTTATCAGATTGATTGTGAAGAACAAAAACCTGCAAATCAGACTAAAGGAACACCCAAGCTATTTAAAACTTAGGCAAACAGTTAAATCTGCAGTAGCTCACCACATACAAAAGTTCTGCCTCCTTAATCAAATATGAAATATTTCACATTAGGTCAACAGAACTGAAAAGAGCAAGCAATATATTTTTGCTGTAGTGTTTAGTTATATAACTTCTTGCACCATGGTAAGAAAGGATCATCTTCTCTCTTATACCTTCCTGCAGATTTTTCAAGCAACAGCTGTCTTAAAAATTATTCACTATTACTGCCATCTTTGGTGGTATACTCATAAACTTGGTATACCCAGTTTTCTTGTTGTCTTCATATTCCATAATTAAACTTAAATGATAATAATAATGGTCAGCTATCAGCCGCAATTAAATTTTGCTAAGATCATAGTCTTTCACTGATTGGTTGGCAACAATGAGTGGCCTGTGATTTGAACTCCTAAGTTTTATTTGGTTATATTAGTGACTTGGAATAAATGTGAATGGAAGCAGAATAATGAATCTAAGATTTGCTGACGATCTATTTGCCAAAACACTGATAGAACTACAAAAAATGCTAGACCAACTATGTGAACATAGTAAATCTGCAGTCTCTCATTAAACAAACTAAAAATGCAGATCATGTCCAACACACCAACAGCAACAATATTAATTGATGGAATACCCCTCACATACGTAAACCAGTATACATAGCTGGGACCAATAAAATCCTTTCAGGACAAAATGGAAATACAAAGGAGGATCTCTCTAGCCTGGAAGGGGACTTAAGTTCATGCTCTTAAACAAAATGCTGAAGAGACAAACTGAATTTCACATACTGGAAATCTGTGTCTCCCTTGCATTACTCTGTGGGTGTCAGACATTGTCACTAACAACACACTTGAAAAATGAAATCCAAATATGCCATCAGAAAATGCAATGCAAACTCCTTAGGGTATCTCTAGAAGATAGAATCTCTAATATGAGATTAAACCAGTTATCACAGACAAAAGACTCGACACAATTAGCGACAAGATTGAACTGGAAATGGGGAGGCCATGTGGCAAGATTACAAGACAACAGGTAAACATACAAGGCTACTATGTGGGACCCCCATAGAGGATTACAAGGAAGACTGACACACAGATGGCAGACTTCAAGAAGCATGCGTCCTAGCAGTGGTCACGAGTAGCGACAGAAAAAAGCAACTGGAAATCCTTGGAGACACATCTGTATAGAGACTGCATAGTGAATAGTGGACAATAAGCATGTGCAATGTCTAATGTGGAGTAGCTCACCACGTTAGGATAAATGAACCTTCCCCTTTGGTAGGAGCCTTTGCCCTTCACAGGACATTTTGGGCTATTTTCATTTTATTCTCATTTCACTAGTGATATGATGGAGCATTTAGCTGAGCATAATTACATGATAATGTTGGGTGGAATAGATTTGTCCACTATCATTTTGGTCTTCAAACTGTGACAACTGGAAAACAAATTGAATTGTGGAAAAAAAAAAAATGGTTCAATGTTTAGACATTTCAAGAATCAAAATATTTCTGGAGGTGATCTCATTCACATGTCAAACTCTTCTGTTCCTGTTAAAAGGGCATTTTCCATTATGAATACGTGATCTGAAAAAAGAGGTAAAACGACGGAATCTACAGTGAAAGGTTGAATTATGTATCAAACACTGAACTCAGTTGTAGTAAATTTTATGACAAAATTAAGTGTGACAATTTATAAAAAAAGTCTGAATGTGTTGAATTCACAGGACTTTCTCTTCTCCAGTACAAACTATTCTTAAAAAATGTTTATCCCCATATCTACTCCATGTTAAACAAAAATTTGCAGAAATGTTCTTATTGGAATCTTTATATATGTGAATATGGGAACACAGTGGGTTTTAAATGATAATCAAATCTATCTATCAAGAGTTGGTCACTTGGTGAAGGCTTTGAAATTCTGATCTCTTTACATGGCCAAGAGAGAGAAAAATGAATAATGACTTTCCATTTGAAAAAAAGTATAAGTGTTGGAAAACTCAGACATATGACCAGGAATATCTTGGAATGGTTCATTTCACAAAAACACGTTACATATATTGTGTTTTAACAAGATCTACAATTTTTGTGCTGTAAAATGATGTTATGGTTTACTAATTAAGTAAAACTCATCCAGAATAAAGCGGACATTTCCAGAAAATTTAAAATATATATTTCATTTGTTTCAAACAAATGACTATGGTAGAAAGTACCAGCCTTGTGAACATGAGCGTCGCAAAGGGAGGGCAAGGGGGGTTGTGGCCCCCCCCCCCCCCTTGAAAGTCGAACTTATGTGCAATCAATTACTGACTATTAAACTATTATTTTAATTTTGATGTTAAGAACAATTTTTATTTAGCACAAATTAATATGGTTATCTGCAACAAATACTATAACTTTTGACAGCAAAATAATGAAGTAATATTATCTGATTGCAAACTTCCAACATGTGGCCCCCTCCCCGGAAAAGATTCTACCGATGCTTATAAAGAAATGATATTAGTTCAAGTTTGACGATGCTGTTTGTTTGGCAGCCATCAATAGTGAATGCTCTCAGTGAATTTGTAAACGTGGATAAAAGCGATCATTGTTAGGTGATATAATACTTTCATTTGAAAGGTCTTAGTCCAACTAATATTAAACCTGAGCTTGACTCTACTCTGGGGAAGTCTGCTACTTTGTTTACAGCAGTAAATAGTGGGTGGCAGAGTTTAAGTGAGGCTGTACAAGCCGCCATGATCAACATCGCAGTTATCGACCATGTGAGGTGATCATGCCAGAAATTATAAAGAAAATTCACAAAAGGTATTGCATGACCATCAACTTGAAAGTGTGCAAGCTAGCAAACATTGCAGGCATTTCAAAGAGTGCTGTACATCGCGTACTGACTGAAAATTTTGACACGAGAAAGCTGTGCACAAGATGGGTGCCACGTTTTCTCAGAATGGAACAAAAACAGCATAAGGATCATGAGGATGTTTCAGTTAAGTGATTGGTGATGTTTTGCCGCAATAAAGCGGAGGTTTTGCATTGATTCATAACCATGGATGAAACATGGGTCCACCACTTCACACTTGACATGGAGGAATGGTTGAAACAGTGGATTGAAAAGGGAGAATACTCAAAGGCTAAGAGAGCTCCATCTGGAGGCATCAGTTTTTCGGGATGTACATGGGATAATTTTCAAGGAAAAATGAAAAGCAATCAAGGGAAAGTATAATGAGAACTTGCTGCAGCATTTGAGTGATGAAATCAAGTAAAAATAGCCACATTTAGCAATGACAATGCAGCAGTTCATATATCATTATTGCTGTGGCCAAAATCAATGAATGCTTGCTCATGGATCCTATTCATCAGATTTGATCCCCTCTGATTACTTTCTGTTTCCAAACTTGAAGAAATGGCTAGTGGTAAAATATTTGCCAACAATGAAGAGTGGAGTCTACAGTTAATAGCCATCTTGCAGAGCTTGACGGTTCTCACTATAGACAGGATATCGAAGCTATTGAGCATCACTGGGAAAAGTGCATTGAGGTGAAAGGAGACTATGTAGAAAAATAAAGATATTTTTCTCAAAATTGTTGTGCTTTCTTTGTTAGGTCAGGTACTTTTGGGACAGCCCTTATATATGTTCTGTGCAAAAGTTGCACAACTTTGTTGACAATGCTGTTTGCAGGGTAAAGCCAGAAAGAAAATCCATAAACAACCTACTATTCCAGAGATATTTTTGTGCAATCATCTGTTCACTGCTAAAGTAATTTTAAGGGGTAGTATACTCTGGCATTTAGACTATCAATGAGATTTTTCAGAAAAATAAAGTATCCAAAAGAGTAACCTGATATTTAAATAAAACATATTTGCAACATAACTCAGAGGTTTCACACCTTTCTGTGTCTACACAACAAATGCTTATAAGCACAAAAAAGAATTCAAGCTTTAATACATAAAATTAATTCTGAGTCTTGACGGACCTGATTAGTTCTGTGTTGCCATTATAGGTGGCACTTAATGCCAACCAATGTGTGGTGAGGATGTTGACAATCTATGCATAAAAATTGCAATAAATTTGTGATCCACATAATGAGAAAGGAGCATTTTTGAGCAAGTGAAATAAGTGGTAAAACAGAGCAGAATGCAATGAAAAGGCCATGAATTTCTTGGTGTACACTAGAAAAACTGTTATTCCAAAACCTGTGGTATTTTGCACATTAGGGATTATTGGATTTTAGCTTCACAGGTCCTATGGCTATGTCTTCTTCTTGTTTAGCAGTTGCAACATACACATGCAACATGAAATGACTTACACAGGCCATGTAACTCCTTGTACATTTATCAGAAAGGTCCATGCTGCTCCACCATACAAATATATAATGGTCTTCCTTTAGCTTTAAAATTACTGTGTAATCCAAAAGGCTATTATAATGATTGTGTTTAGGTGTTGGGAAAAAATTGCATGGTTGTATGATGTGCTCTATATCCTTGAGCCTGGCTCATTCTAGGATCAAAAGAACAAGATACAATACAATACACATAACCTTCACTCCTCATAAAAAAGCATCCCTCAGCTATGCTTTGCAGCTTAGGACCCCAAATTAGTGGCAATGTATAATATGATTTGAAGCTTTCTTGGCAACGAACTTATTCAAGATGTTCTCGGGCTTCTAGCGAGGTGTAGTGATGCAGAGCGATCGACGTTTCACGAGTGTACATCTCTCCCATCATCAGGATGATGAATGACTAGCAAGAGTGAAGAGACCAGTATATGTGCTGTCTGCTAGTATGTACCGAGTAGAAAACACCCAGTCTAATGTGGAGGTGGTTCACCGCTCCGTTGGAATCTGTGTTTTCTGAGTTGGTCGATTTCCAACTTTAAGGCTGGTTTCCAGGAGGGACTAAACTGCAATCCAGCGTCCCGGTTCAGTGTGTAGACGACATTGAAGCCTCAATCTCCAAGGCCAAGAGAGGAAAACCACAATCCCAGCTAACACCAGACAAACCAACCACCACTGCCTTCATCCCATATACTGGCAATCTATCCAGCAGAATCAGTAGAATTCTGGCAAAACATAACATTAGAACCATTCACAAGCTGCCTTTGAAGATTAAACACCAAGTGAGGCTGTTAAAGGGCAAACTGAACCATAATGTACCAGGGGTATACCGTATACCCTATGAATGCGGGGTGCCGTACATAGGGCAAACCGGCAGGACCATTTCCACCAGAGTGAAGGAGCATGAACAGTCCATACGCTTAATGCAGCCTGACAAGTCAAGACTGGCGGAGCACTGCTTTGAAGAAGACCACAGAGCTAACTTCAAAGATACTACCATTGTGGCAAAATGTAGCAGTTTCTGGGAATGGAGGGTTAAGGAGGCTCTGTCCATCTCCTCCGAGAAGAACACACTGAACTGCGACGCTAGATTGCAGTTTAGTACCTCCTGGAAACCAGCCTAAAGTTGGAAGTCGACCGACTCAGAAAACACAGATTCCAACGGAGTGGTGAATCACCTCCACATTAGACTGGGTGTTTTCTACTCGGTACGTACTAGCAGATAGTACATATACTGGTCCCTTCACTCTTGCTAGTCATTCCTCAGGTATGCTAACACTAACATTAGCAGAAATCATAACGACTTGCAGGTAAATACCTGTGCAACCCTAGACTTAAGCATTGCACAAATTACACCATGTTACGCTAACACTAACATTAGCACGTACCATAACGACTAACAGGCCTATGCCTGTGCAACCTAATCATAAGTAAGCGTAATTGCGTCTCATATTAACACAAACTTAACAGTGCATTTATCTCTCTTGGTCATGTCCAGGTTTCATGGGCATTACCAAAAAGCAACATTTGACTCGCTCGCATGAAATTCATGCCAGCTTAAAGCTTTCAATTACTAACCGGGGTGCTATGCGGGACTCGACTAATGCACAATGATGCATGAAACCTTTAGCATTGTACGAACTAACACGTGGAGGGGTTTTTTAGTGAATAACCCTCCCCCTTCAGGGCGCAGGGACCCTCACACTGTTGGCCTCAGCATGTCGGCCTCCGCCTGTAATGGGTTTTTCCCCTCCAAGGTAAAAAAAAAAAGAGCTAGTCATTCATTATCCTGACGATGGGAGAGGTGTGCACTCCTGAAACATTGATCGCTCTGCATCACTACACCTGGCTAGATGCCCGAGAACATCTTGAATAGTGGCAATGTATTTCTCACTCAAAGCAGCAGTGCAAAACACAATTATCAATTATTCTAGTAGATCTCTGTTCCTGCACTTGGTTGGTAGTAATCAACTATCTGCATGCATTGTGATAAGAAAATGGTGTGGTTACCTGACATTGCAGAATGATTTTCATATGACATAAATGATAGTTAAAGAGTGATATGGGTGTGTAACAGTCTTTGGGAGTGTCAAAATGTTATTCCAAATGTACTTGAAAGGTACTGTAAGGATTTTTGTTATGTGATTACAGTTAGGTTTTTCCATCAGACACAGAAGTTTGTTGAATTTTTGAACCAAAAATCGCTTTTCTACTATTCTAGTCTATCCAACTAAGATATAGGTGCAGGATACAGAGATGTGAGTTTTAATATACCATTAAGATAAATTAAAAGTTAGGTTATGTGTAAGTAACTCTCTCTATATAAGCAGTTTCCAAAAAGCTTTTTATTTCCATCTCAAAAGGCAATGATATTTGAGTTGAACTGGTATGTTTTTGTGTTGTGTATTTCTCCTCTTCAAAACACATTTTTCCCTTGTTTGTTTTGCTTTCTTTACTAACAATTGCATATGTATATTATACGTATATTAATGTACCTTCTAGTAGAGCTTCCATTATGAATTTTTATTTGGAAATAAAGGAGTGGAAATAAATTATGAATTTTCTATGAAACGAATACCCCACCAGCCCCAATATGTTACTTATGGCTTTCATTTTTAGTCTCTTATGGGATTCAACAATTTAGGATGGACCAAAACTTCAAAATGTTGATCCCGTCCTAAAATGAATAAGAAGTATTAGAATATGAATAAAACCTACCAGGATAGCTTAAGAGTTGCTTTTAGAGCTGATGGAACCACTTTCGGAGCCTCTATCATTGGGATTTAGCTACACAGAGCTTATGGTTGCACTTTATTATCGCTCTGTGGTTGCACCCTTTGGTCACTACTTCTAGAAACATCCCTGAAGAACACTTTATGGCTTAGAGCTTTCAATCCCTCAACTACACTTTGCAGGTTAGGACCCTCAATCCATCAACTATGCTTTGCAGCTTAGGGCCCTCAATCCTAGGCTACACTTTTAAGAAATCTCTGACCATCATTATTACAAATGTGCATTACATGAGAGGCTACTACTAACAGTTCCTGGATTGTGTATGATATGCAGTGACATAATATATCTATGTGATACTTCCCATCAAACATTTATTTTTCAAACTGGATCCATCAGTAGACTTACCCTGTATCTCCCAGACCGTGCAGAAATATTAACTGGAAACAAAATAACAAGCTTTAAAATATTACCTTCAGATAAATTACATAAACGCAATTACAACCAATAATTCTGTGTTATTTTAGCATCGAGTTCGCTTAATAATATAATCTAGGCATGATAAAATTATGTGAGATATGTCTTATCACGAAACATTTTTATTTTATCGATAACATAACACTGGTTTCGAGATAGAGCACAAAACAGTTTAAAAGGCAGGACAGATTACTAATCAGCTAAGACCTACCGTCGCAGTATGCTTTGCTGTAGCAGCTATAACAACAGGACTAGCTGACATATTAGTCTGATTAGACCTAGCTTTCCTTAATTAATTCACTGGTACAACGGAATTAAAATTAATATGACCTTTAGAGCAGCACTTATTTCTTAATGACAGATCTTTGATTAGTAGCCGACTATTTCTTGCCACATACCTATGAGAATTATATGAAACAATAAAGAAACTTTATGCAAATAAATATGAGTGTAGATCTGTAAAATAAAAGTAACAGAAATGTAAAAATAATAACATTCGCTTTAATGTACAAAAGAGAAGTGTTATTTTCAACGCACAAACTACAAAATAATAATCCTTGATAACTAAGTTTGTACGTTGAATCTCCTCATAGCATCTATAATCCAATGGCGGAAATCTATGGAGGAAAATATCCCAGATATCGAAGAAATTTTGCTTCTTTGGTTTTTCATCCTGTATATCGGCCTTTGGTGCTGCACTCTTTACGCAACCATAAGCAACCAAACACCTTGGCTTGTGCGTTTGGCCATCTTTTGGCGTATTTAAAAGACATAATCGCCGATCTCGTTGACCATTGAATGTAAGCGAAGTTTTGACAAAATCCATTTCGATTGAAAAACTTCCGTTTATTCTCAGAAAAAATTTGAAATGTGAATTTAGGAACAGTATACCCTTCTAATAGATGGGAACTTCTCTCCTCTATAGTGCCATGTGTGCTAAACAAAGAATTTTACGTTTATTCATTTAATCATTACCTATGTGTCAAAGTAAGAAATAGAATGTGATTTATGAAAATGCAGAGAGCTGAATTCCAAATGCTATGAAAATTCACAGAGAAAATTTCACAAATTCACGATAGAGATTACTGCAACCATAACGTAAATACGGATTATTTATCGTGTGAACGGAAAAGTTTTGCTTGCAAACAGTGATATAGTTGGAAGAGTGTTATTAACAAATTAACAGTCATTTTTTATTAACTAATATAGTGAAATGATGAGTTTTTGTTGCTTCAAATGTCCCATAACAGTTCCGTTTTTCCTTTCCTCTGTTTCAGGCTTTCCGAAATTGAATAATTATTTTAGCATAACTATAATCTTTCTTGTTTACACCGCGTATGTATTAATTTCATTCTGAAATGTTTCTGTATCCCTCGGAACAGAAACTATTACCAAATTGAAAACAAGAAACACCCCTTACAGATCACTCGTGAGTTCTTTGTTCCTGAAATATTTCTCTTTAATTAACTGTAGAGATGCCACTTGTACTCTCACAAGTGATGGTCACTGACAGACATTCCTGCTCCACATTCCTGCGGAAGCTTTTATTAATACCTTGAAGGGAAATGCTTGGGCAGAAGTTGTTCCGGCCAATAGTGGGTGGGTCGCAGTTTGAATTATTACACCAGTGTGTCACACCCCTTCCTCTTCTGTGTATCTCACGATCACAGGTATGCACAAATTGCCAAATGGTATTCTCCTAGATGCAGCATTAACAAGTAGGAGATACGGTTATTGAGACGAAGTTCTCACGTAACTGAGAACTGCGCCAGAGGCTATGAAACCTCATAAGAAATATGGAGAATGTTTTGCTAACTAAAAAGACCAGTAAAAGTTGCAGAGTTGATTTATGATATGCTCTCCAAAAATGAAGCACACATTATATGAAAGAAGCAATATGGAGACAAAACATAAACTAAATAGTCCACGGAAATTAAGTGAATAATATGTACCATATTACTGTTTCAGCTATACATTGATACCTACTATATTAATAGGTATATTGGGTTTGTAAGTGGGTTTTCAGACTGGAGAAATCATTTTAAAAATGAACGAAACGAATTTCTTTCTTTCTTTCTTTCTCCTTGCCTTCTTTAACACAATTTAAAGCGTTCAGTGTACAAAGAATGGAAGAGAAAACAATAAGTGTTAAAAGCGAAGAAGACATCTGTTAAATAATACCTTCTAGGGAAAAGAGCTTTAAATAGTTTTTCTTTGTTGTGAACAAAGTGAAATCATTTCCCGTCTTTCTACATTCAATGATCAAAAAATCTGAATGGGTTGCGCTCATATGGCTTTCTCTACTCTTGTACAAATTATTCTTACAGGGGCTTATTCAACCATCTATTTCATGTTAATCGAGATAAACAAGGGGACTACAGTAGGCTTTAAGCGACGGTCAAATCTTTTAAGAGACAGCTGATTGCCGTGTAATGACTTTGAAATTTCATTCCCTTTGCATGATTAAGAGATAAAAAATGAAGAACGACTTCCCACTTGAGAAAAGTATTAGCATTGAAAAGTTCATACAATAACAAGCAATTTCTCCGATATGGTTCACTCCCCGAAAAAGAGAAGTATTTCACGTAAACTGTGTATTTTACCGAGATATAAATTTTTGTGTAGTAAGACATTATTTACCAATTTTATTATGCAAAAGTAATTCATAATGAATTCGATTTCTGAGAAAATCCAAATTATACGTTTAATTTGGCATAAAAATGTCTAAAACATGTGTTATTTTAATCAAAATCGTTAATCATTTTTGACATCAATATTTTTGAAAAATATTTCATGTAAAGGGTAGTTTGGGGTACGGGGATTTTCTTGAAAATGTTCCGTGTCGCATCCTTGGAGAGTGCTGATAAATACCAAGATTGGTACTTAACCGACTTTTTGTTTTTGAGTTATGCTGCTTTCTCTCCCACTCCTCTCTCTCTCTCTCTCTCTCTCTCTCTCTCTCCTCTCTCTCCCTCACACAAATACACACAAGAAGTACGTTTTTATAAAACTGCTTTCTTTAGACTGAGGGAGTCCTAAAGCATTCATTTCCGATGAAACCTCGATATCGAATTTTTTAGTGGAATGCAATATTTCCCTAATATGTGGAGTGGAGAAAGTAAAAAAGCAAAGTACAAAGGAAACACCAGCAGTGACAATATTTAAATTAAAATTATAGGAAATTATGATAATAGATATCCATCGTTACCCCGTTTTATAAATTGGTTAAACATTAAAACAAACATGGTTTTATTGCAAATAGCCGAGAGACGATAAGATTCTGCTGTTTTGCTGTAAACGGTTATTGTGATGAATTCTAGTGAGTGTGAGCATATAGATTGATCATACATATGGTTTTACGTACTTATAACCCATCAGAACTGAGTGATAAAAAACAATCTTATTATAGGTAATGTTTAAGAGGTTGAATCAGAAACTGAAAAATTCAATGCCATAGCCGGGATTTGAACCACGGATCTTCCGCTTATTGAGTGGCTGCTCTAACCATTAAGCTACCATGGCCAACTAGCCAGTACGACATTAAATTCCCCAGCTAATTCGTACTTTTCCCGGTTAGACCACAAGGGAATCTCACATCAGAGATAAATACCCCAAGGGAGACTTACAATTGTAAGTACTTTATGTCCCGGGTTTAAGTAACCTTTAGATGGTAATTATTATTATTTATTTATGCCAACAAGCTTATTGCTGGTGTTTTTAAACACACAAGCCGTGTGTACGAATCAGCTGGGGAATTTAATGTCGTACTGGCAAGCTGGCCATGGTAGCTTAATGGTTAGAGCAGCCGCTCGATAAGCGGAAGATCCGTGGTTCAAATCCCGGCTATGGCATTGAATTTTTCAGTTTTTGATTCAACCTCTTAAACATCTTAAACGGCTTGTGTGTTTAAAAACACCAGCATAAATAAATAATTATTATAGGTACTTACGCTCAGTTATGAAGTGTGTACTTAATATTTTGACACAGTTCCATTGAGAACTGCACCTGCCTCTGACACACAGGATCCGGGTTCAATCCCCGGGATTTTTCTCCTCCGGGATTTTCAGCTTCCTTAGATCCCGGAGAGGCCAATTGAGGAGCTACTTGATAAAGCAGTATTGACCCCAGGTCGCGAAGGCCGCATAACCAGTAGGGAGGGCTCAGGACTCTGATCACATCCCACCTTCCAGTTCTGCACCCTAATCATGACGTCTAGTGGAAAGAGGTGGGGGACGCAGCGGCTGGGTGGTAAGCCTTGGCCCGCGAAGGGTTATTGCGCTGGGGGTAACAAAACAGTTCTAAAAGTGTAACAAAAACATGCGTTACATTACTTTATATATTCACTATGGTGTTTTCAAGTCTCTTCTACAAATTATTATTACGAAAGCCTATGTTTCTATCTACTACACATTAATCGAGGTAAAGCTTTGCATAAATGGTTTCATTACACATGTTTTTACAGGCACAAAGGATACACAGGAGGTTGAAGCGATGGTCAACTGTTTAAAAAGGTAAGCGCTCTATGCTGTCTTTGAAATTCATACTGGTTTGCACGAAAACGAGAAACAACAAACGAATAACGACTTCAAGCTTAAAAAAATATGAAGTATTTAAAGATTCAACATTTTAAATACGAACACACCATTGTTATTTGTTTTGTTTGTGTAATAAACATATTTTAAGGAGATCTATCTCTTATGATTTGCCCTTTATATAAAATTATTCAAAATTCGATCAGTATGAAGAGGACTTAGGCTTTCACAGAAAATACAAGGTATGACTTTTGTTACCCATGCAAATATCTTATACACATAACATTTCAATAAAAATCATTAGTAATTTTATAACAAATAAATGAAAAAAATTGTGTATGTAAAGGTTGGTTTGGTATGGGGAGATTTTCTTGAAAATTTTCGTTTCGAATCTTTAGATGTTGAAGTTAAATGCCAAGTTGGTATTTATCCAATATTTTATTTTAAAATTACGCTGCACACACACACACACACACACACACACACACACACACACACACACACACACTCACACACACACACGCACACACACACACACACACTCTCTCTCTCTCTCTCTAATCCGCGGATCTTTTTCTACAAATGCGTCTTTCTTTTACAGGAGATGCCAAACATGCATTTGGTGAAATATCGATATCGAATTTTTGGGTGCAATGTAATCTTTCCCTTCCTACTACAGATAGTTTCTTTATGTGGTTTAATATCCTTTAACCTGGTAGGTCATATTGGCAGATGAAAGAACGAAATGTGTAAAATGATGCTCAAATGAGTCCGGGGTCCAGAGAGCTAAGTTACTCGGTATTCGTCTTCTCAGGATAAGGCATAACCACAGAAAATGTATTATTAGTGCAGCTCATCTTAATCGAGATTTGAGCTCAGGATGTATTGAATGGGAAGCAGACATGCTAGCCCCACATTACAGAGGAGGGCTATAGACAATTAATACAGGAAGTAAAGAGTAAGGTAAAAACATATTTCAAAAGTTAAAATTTTCCACACCTTACCAGAAAAATATCCTTAAAAGTGTTATTTATATTGTATATTTTACAGTTTAACTACAATTGCATTTTATTTTCATTGTTTTTTAAGGAAGTTTAATTTCGACCTTATTTTTTAACTTTAGTTGAGGATATCAAACAGAAGGATTACAAGCAGGGATTTATTTACTCTTTTATACTTTATTTCCTCCAAAAGGTTAATAATGTAAATATTTTGACTGTGCTTTGAAATTATTATTTAGATAACTTTGCTTTTTCATCGCGGAGAGATTCTTGACTTGTGTGTTGTGAAATATTTGTTTTTGCTATACTTGATGTGTAAGTTAATCATTGTTGACACATATTTCGGAGTACAAGCTAAATTTACAATTCATTTAACAATTCCCATGGCAACAAGGCTAAAACTGGTCATTAATACTTACGGTACCAGTAGGAAATTACGTAACACCCAAAACAACAGAGTGGATAAAATGAAGCTTTTCATTTGTTCACATTGAGAATTCACTTTTTCTTAATGTCCAATCAAATACGGAAAAGCTATTTTGATTTATTATTGCTTTTTACGGGTTTTTCAAGTATTGCAAAAAGTAATTGGCTAACCACGAACTGTAAGTTACTTATCAGATCTCGAATGCTTGGGAAAACTCTGCCCTGCGGTCCTCGTATTCCCAAAATACATTTTCGACCTGGTATCACTTACAGTTCTTAGTATACAATATACTATTTTAAAGTTTTGTCTATTTTACTTGCACGAAATGATTTTGATACCAGGTTTAGTAAAACACTTCTTTCTGGCGGATGAAGAATAATTTTACTATTGGTGGTCGGTAAATTCATATGAGAAAAACAATAGAAAAATATGTTTCATTAAATTAATCACAAGGCGCATATCTAATAACTCCAACTATTTCATTTTTAACTTTCAGACTCGTGAGTTCGTCCAAGTATCTAAAACATTTTGTAGGTTTACATACACCGTCTCAAGAATACTTCTGTGATCTAATGATTAGAATGCTAGCCTCTAAACCCAGAGGTCCGGTTTCGATTTCCACGATTTCTTTAACCAAGATTAACTATACCCTATTCTGCCTAGAGTATCAATGAAATATCATGTGTGACAGAGAGAGAGAGAGTTGCAGGTGTTAGTGCTTAACATGAAACCTAAAGCGCCCACCTCAGTGATGTGAGGATACCGCCTCTGCTTTAGATTCGAGAGGTCCTGAGTTCGAATCACAATTAAGTTAATTTATTTTCCCAACCATTTCACTTTTGCCGTCCAATATAACTCATCTGATTTTATAGACGTTATTTTCACAGAAAGAAAAGAAAAGGAAGGAAGGAAAAAAAGAAGTGTATTTCATTTGTTATACAAATATCTTAAACATGTGATATTTTAATAAAAATCATAGCCATTTTTTGGGGGAAAAAATTATCCATGTAGTCTGGGATGGATAGATTTTCTTGAAAACCTTGTGTCACATCCTTGGAAGATGCTGAATTTAAACACCAATTTTGGTATCTAAGTGACCTTTTGTTTTTAAGTTATGCAGTTCACACACACACACACACACACACACACACACACACACACACACACACACACACACACACACACACACACGGACCTTTTTCTACAATGCTTTGTTTTCTTAGATTCAGGCGGTCCCAGGATATGTATTAGAAATCTTAACATGAAATTTTTGGGTGGAATATAATACTTCCGCTACTTACTATACCATGGATCCATGGATGTGGAGAACTGACTCAATGTGTCACTTTCTCTACATCGTAGTTTTAACCCCTTCAATTGCCTCACAGCGATTAGCTACCAGGCCATGCCTCCCGCTATTGTCTGTCCATCTCAGAGAACCGGTCAATCCTTCAAGTTGTGAAGTGGAGAGGGTAAGTACTCGATTACATTCCTGTCACCCATCTTCCCCGTGCCTGTGCTATATGTAGTAGAGAAAGTAAAATAGCTGTAAAAGTTTTATATTTTCGGATTATTTCCCAAAACATTAACAACAACAACAACAATAATAATAATAATAATAATAATAATAATAATAATAATAATAATAATAATAATAATAATAATAATAATAATAATAATAATAATAATAATAATAATAATAATAATAATAATAATAATAATAATAATAATAATAATAATAATAATAATAATAATAATAATGATATATTCCCAAAATTGGCATTCCAGTATGCTCCAGCTGCTCAGAGGGACCAAGGAAAACCAAAACAGGTGGAAAGACCAACACCATCTTCGCTAGGTTGATCGTTGCAGGGCACATGGCTTAAAATGAACTTGTTCATGATGATGATGATGATGCTTATGCTTATGCTGTAGTATTTTTGTTGCTAAAAACATTCTTGATGTGTACAGTGGCCCGCGCCGTGGCCGAGCGGTTAGACCGCTTGACTCTGACCAAAGCGATCCAGGTTCGATCCCAAGTGTCCGTATGTGGGATGTGTGGTGGACACACCGACGCAGGGGCGGGTTTTCCTCGGATTCCCCAGTTTCCTTCGCCAACATTCCATCAATTCTCCATCATCACTTTTCCTATCAACTTTCGCCATCATTTTATATCATTCACTTCCTCGTTCTAACACCAGGCTTCGGGCTGATTACCCATCCTAGTTCCTCTGTATAATCAACAGCATGTACTGGTTGGAGGGCTGGGGACGCTGACCACGTCCCACTCTCCACCACTGGACCCCGCTCATGACGCCTGTAGTGGGCAGAGGTGGGGGATCCAGTGGCCGGGCGGTAGGCTAGGGCAACACTCAAAGGGCTGTAGTGTCGATCTGCTGGCAGGCTGAGAACAGCCCGAGGTGTGTCATGCGTGTACCTGCCCTTTTAGGGCTTAACCACTTTATGACGGGATGTGGGGTTTTGCAGGGTGACGGGTGAAGTTTGGGTTGTAGGGCTGTAGTGTCACAGGACAGATAGGAAATATACGGTAGAGATACATTTACGATATTTTTTAAGTTTAACGTCGTGTAATCTGAAGGTCATATTGAATGCTGAATGAACTGGTGAAATGATGCTCAAACAGTCCATAGAGCTTAAAGTTAGCCGACATATCTTCTCGCGGTAGGGAAAAACCCCGGAAAAATCTTATCCGGATAACTCACCCTAACCGAGAATCAAACTGGCGACCTCATGAATGTGAGGCGGACAGGCTACCCCTACATGACAGAGGCGAGCATTTATGATCTTGTTTACTTTATTAACTTCATAGAACTTAGCTTCATAACTTTTAGATAGTTAATTTGAATCCTCTGTGTATATGCATCCTTTAACATCGACTAAGAAACAATAGCTCATCTACAATGGTTTGACTTATATAGTTTATTTTAATATTGTGTTTGTGCCTTTTTATTGTTATTTCGTTCGTATAGCACCTTTTGAACTTCTATGGCAATATCGAAGGCGTTGATTTGAACAATTTCGACAGTTCCCTCACCGAATTGTGTCTTAACATTGATTATTACTTTTTAATCTTAAAACACACCCATATTCACTTCCTTGCTCATTCTTTCAGACTCTGTGGAGGGTTGAGAATGGTTCTGGTTAAAGAATAGTTTCAAATTCCAGCTGGGAATCGAAACCTGAACCTCTGGTTTGAGAACCTAGAACGTTGGTCATTCGACTTTAGAAACAGTCGGTGGGATTATTATTAACGTTTTGGTAAATAATCCTAAAATTTAAAACTTTTTCAGCTTTTTCACTTTAACTAATACGTATAGTAACCAGAGGAAATATTGCATTCCACTCAAAACTTTGTGTCAAGATTTCACCGAAAATACATGTTTTGGAACCGCCTGAATATTAATGAATCTTAGAAGAAGGGTACGCGCGTGCGCATTTGTATGTTTGTCTCTGAGTGTAAAGTGCATAACTGAAAAAACAAAATCGTTCAAATACCAAACTTGCCATTAAAGTTCCGCATCTTCCAAGGATGCACAGAAAGATTTTCAAGAAAATCCACCCATCCATCCTAGACTGCCCTTTTCATAGAACATTTCTTCGAAAATTTTGATTATCCCCAAAACGGCTGCTATGACTTTGATTAACATACCGGATGTTTAAGATATTTATATGATAAATTTACTTATTTATTCCTTTCTTTCCATTTCTTTTTCTTTTTTTCTGTGAAAATAACGTCCCTAAAATTAGGTGAGCCATATTTCATACGCGCGCGTGCGTGTGAGTGAAATTAATTTGTCTGTTAATGACGCTGTCAATTTTCAGGGTCATATCACCAACACCGGTGTGCCGGAATTTTGTCCTGTAGTTCTTTTACGTGTTAGAAAATCGATTGAACATGGGACTGTCGCTTTTGATCACACTTGAAAACTATCGGTCTGAACCGTGTTTCAACCTGTGACCTTGGTAGCACCTAGTTAACTTTGCCAGCCAGACTGGCAGGGTATGTGCGAATGTGTGTGTGTATGTGTGTGTGTGTGTGTGTGTGTGTGCGCGCGCGCATGGTAATCTCACGATCATTGTGGTATAAAACGCCGTCTAATTATTTCATCTCATAAATTATTAAAAACTTAAAAACGATTTAAAAGGCCCCTATATTTAAATACCAACATTTTGGAGTCACAAAATGACATGGCTGCAAAGAATATCTTCACTTTTAGTTTTGAATGTGACGAAGTGGAAAATGGATGTTATTCCGCAGAATATGCATGTAAAATAAGACAAACGTCGCGGATATTTCATTCCAAACAATAAGTGGTCAAGATTTAGCAGTTAAGAGACAGCCAAACAAAAGAAATCGAATCGTTTAATGTTTTAACAAGAATTCATTCAAAATCTTTATTTAAGAAGGCTCTCCTTTATTTCCTTACTTATGGGTAATCAATTTTGTTAGCAATCGTACAAGGTGAAACGATTGCTAATATTAGAAATAGCGAACCAATATTTTTACTTTCTCTACCACGTACATAGTAAGTAGAGAAGGTATTGCTTACATCAAAAACTTCGATATCGGGATTTCAAGTGTTTTGAGGCTTGATGAACACCCTCTCCCGAAAGCGATTCTTAGAAAAGCATGCGCATATGTGTGTGAACAACATAACTCAGAAAGTAAAGGTCGGATAAATACCAAATTTGGTATTCAAGTTCAGTATATTCCAAAGATGCGACACGTAGATTGTCAAGAAAATGCCCCAATCCAAACTACCCTTTATATGGAACATTTTTCAAATGTTTTTACTCTCTAAAATTTGGCTCAAACTATTTTGATTAAAATACATACATAGAATGCGTTTACATAAAATATAATCTATATATAGAATTCTCTGTAAATCGCCTGCGAATTCCTCTTTATTCGGAAGAAACTTTGTTTTTATAATTTTGTATATCTGGCACACATTACATAAACTAGTATGTTATGAGCGTAGACTTTCACAACTGAATCAATATAACTGGAGTTATTTCCCAGCTGTTATGTTTAGGGCGAACACATAATTAAGTTTTAGGACACGAGCATCCTTTCATCCAAAGTACACCACTGTGCTCGACTACAGCGCGAAGCGTTCAGAATTTACAAACATCCCAACTGTTTGAGAGGTAGAACTGGAACTTAAAAATTCAATGCCACAACTGGGATTTGAACCACAGACCTTCCGGTAATCGGGCAGATGCTCTAACCACTGAGCTATTGTGACAAACTGCCAGAATGGCATTAAATTCTCAAACTAGTTGAATTTTTAAGTTCCAGTTCTACCTCTCAAACTTTGCCCACACACGGCTTGTGTGTTTAAAAACACCAACAGTAAGTTTGTTGGCATAAATAAATAATAATCCCAACTGTATTAATAAAAACGAACAAGCTCTAAAACTCAACAGCAACTGGCATCCGGCCATCGAAGGCAATAAACACCACATAAACAGGGGAAAACAAGCCATTCAAAAGGGAGTAACACCATAGAACCTCCACCGCCCTCCCATCAGCCGTCTGGCCTCCTGACCAATCAGTGCTCTCGGCACTGACATCAGCGCATCAGATGGACGAAAGCTTCTCCGAGGAGATTTCTATTGCTTCATTTAAGATGTCCATCACTGTAGTGGACGAAACGTCTGAAACATCTATCTGCAACAGACCACCCCATAACTTCCAGTGATATAAACGAAAATGCACTGCAGAAGCAGATCGAAAAATAAGCTTTCGTACGAATAGTTGTATACTCACCAGTAAACTATAGACGGTATAAAATCACGTGATTATAACACCAGCTGCTTTTAAGTAACAACTAAGAAACTTCTGTGGGTGGTCACAGACCATACATGTGTATATTCCATAGCCATTGGTAAACTTGTGGCCTGAGAAACTTCTGTGGATAGTCACAGACCATACCTATGTATTTTCCAAAGCCATTGGTAAACTTAGTGGTCTGAGAAACTCCTGTGGATAGTCACAGACCATACCTATGTATTTTCCAAAGCCATTGGTAAACTTAGTGGCCTGAGAAACTGCTATGGATAGTCACAGACCATACCTATGTATTTTCCAAAGCCATTGGTAAACTTAGTGGCCTGAGAAACTGCTATGGATAGTCACAGACCATACCTATGTATTTTCCAAAGCTCTTGGCAAACTTGTACACTGGTGGCCTCGAAAACTTGTTGGATGGACACTATGTTCTTTCCAAAGCCGTTGGTAAACTTCGGGCTGGGAAATTGTTGTGGATGGTCACGGGCTAAATCTATGTCTTTTCCAAAGCTGTTGGAAAACCTGCTGGCCTGGGAAACTGTTGTTTATGGCCACAGGCTACATCTAAGTCTTTTCCAAAGCTGATGGTAAACTTAATGGCCTGAGAAACTGTTGTGGATGATCGCAGGCTATATCCGTGTCTTTTTCAAAGTAATTAGTGAACTTGTGGCTTGGGAAACCATTGTTGATGCTTTGAGGCCCCCTAAACCCACACAAATGTACTTTTTCTGCTGTTTACCTATAGTATCGCATTCCACCTAAAATTCTGTATGGAGGTTTCATTGAAAAAACACATTATTAAACCCCCTGAATCCAAAAAGTCTCTACGGAAACGGAAGGTTACCGGGCAAGTGCAACCTAAGTCTAAAAGTTGTCTGGATAGATCTCACACCATGGGCCACTTCGGCAATTTCAGCTAGTGATAAATAAGGTATATATGCCTTTTTAATTTTCTGTGAAGTCTTTTTCATTCTGAATGTCTTTCTTGTACGTAATTCGCAAATCATAAGATGCATGCCAGCTTATTAGCAATCATGTACTAACCGGGATGCTATGCGGAACCCGACATTATGAATTTTCCCCTTCAGGGTGCTGGTGGTCTCACAGTGCTGGACAAAATCGTTCCACACAACAAATGTAGATCTCATTAAAGCACACGATTTATGTCAACTAAATTGTTTGTGGATACAACAATTTTTGAAATATTCCTTGTTATTGGTTAACATTTTCAAATCGTTAATATTTCAAACAAGAAGCTATTATTCCTTTTTTACTTATGCTCTGGCCATGAGAAGAGAATGGAATGTCAAAGCTCTCACACAGCTCTTAAAACATTTGACTATCACTTAAGCTTACTGTATTCTGCTCTTTCGTTGTGCCTATAAGGAAATTGCATTAATAATAATAATAATAATAATAATAATAATAATAATAATAATAATAATAATAATAATAATAATAATAATAATAATAATAATAATAATAATAATAATAATAATAATAATAATAATAATAATAATAATAATAATAATAATAATAATAATAATAATAATAATAATAATAATAATAATAATAATAATAATAATAATAATAATAATAATAATAATAATAATATTATATAAACAGGTTTACAATGTGAGATCACATCTTCCTGTATCCAAAGTCTTTAAGTACGTATCTTCTTCCTCCATTCTTCTCTTATTTCCCAATCCCGCTCTTCTAAATTCTTCTCCTTCATACTACTCCTTATATCATCTATCCAGGTTTTCCGCGGTCTTCCCCTCTTTCCTCTCCCTGGTGGAATCCATTCCAAAACTTGTCTCGGCAATCTTGTTTCCATCATCCTACGTGTGTGACCATACCATTCCAATTGTTTGTATTTTACAAAATCTAATAATGTATCATTAACATTCATTTTTTGTCTAATAGTTGTATTTCTAATTTTCTCTAATTTAGAATGCCTAGTGGATATTATTATAATAATAATAATAATAATAATAATAATAATAATAATAATAATAATAATAATAATAATAATAATAATAATAATAATAATAATAATAATAATAATAGTAATAATAATAATAATAATAATAATAATAATAATAATAATAATAATAATAATAATACCTTTCTACCAACGTTTATCACGATTAACACGAAGAAGGATGAATAAGCGTTTTTAAAAACAGTTTATGCAAAAGTTAGCAGAGAAAGTCATGTGAGTGCACACATCAGATTTGTTTTTACTTTCTGTATCACGTACATACATAATAGAGAGAAATAATATTGCACATCATCAAAAATATTACCGAGATTTCACTGAAAATACACGTTTTGCCCCTGATTTTTTTTTGGGGGGGGGAGGGGGAAAAGGTCCGTGTGTGTCTATGTGTCATTATTTTGTGAGAAACTTAGCTCAAAAACGTAAAGTCGTTTAAGTACCAAACTTGGTGTTTAAGTTCAATATCTTCTAAGATGTGAAAAAACAAATCAAGGAAATTCCCCTTATATGCAAAAAAGTTCCAACATTTTTAATTTTTAAAAAACACTGCTGACAATTTTGATTAAAACACCATTCCCTTAATTTTCATTATAAAGAAAATTTATATCTTGAATTTTCTAGAAACAGTCTCTGAAATCCTCTTAATGTATAGGTAATAACTTTTGCAAAAACCGTAAACCACAAAAGATAGACGAAATCTTACCGGACAAAAATGATCTCGTTAGAGCACACTATTTATGTGAAAAAATATTTTTTGTGGAGATAACCATTTCGAAATATTCCTTGTTATTGATCTGAATTTTCAAATATTTATATACTTAGTTTATCTCGATTAACATATAGTACATAGAAAGACAAGGTTATGTAAGAATAATTCGTTGAAGAATAGCTGGAGAAACTCATGTGAATGTAATACATTACATTTTTCTTTTTAATTTTCCCTACCAAGTACATAGCACATAAAGATTTGCATTCCAATCAAACATTCGGTAACGAGATTTTACATTTGTGGAAAAAAAATACGCTCACGTGTGCGCGTGTGTGTATGTGCTTGTGTGTGTGTGTGTGTGTGTGTGTGTGCGTGTGTGTGTTTGTGTGTGTCCATGAGCTGCATTAACTCAAAAACGAAATGTACGTTAAACACCAATCTTAGTACTCAAGTTTTCCATCTACCCAAGATGCGACACCAAGATTTTCGAGAAAATCCCTCCACCACAAGCTACTCTTTGCATGGAATAATTTTGAAGTTTCATTTTCTCAAAAATAGCTCCAATATTTTGATTAAAATGACGTATTTTTAAATGTTTTCGTGGCAAATAAAATGTATAGCTTTAATTTTCTGGGAACAGCCTCTGGAGTTTTCTTAATGCGCTTAACTGGTCAGCCGCAAGAAAGACAAAAACTTACTACACAAAACATGTAGATGTCTTAAAAGACACAATTTATGACAAATACAATTTTTATTGTAGAGTTAATTATTTCCAAGATATTGCTAGGTTGTTGATTTCATTTTTCAAATACTTATCTTTTGTCAAGCAGGCAGCCGTTATTCGTTTGTTTTAACTATTGACCATGCAAAAAGAATAGAACTTCATATAGAAACCAGCTGTCAAAGTCTACTTATTCCCCTATTTCTATCGTACCTACAAAGAAAGATGTTATAAAATCACTTCTGCAAATATTTCTCTGGATTAACATGAAGTAGGAGAATAGGGTTTTGTAAGAATAGTTCGTTGAACAATATGTAGAAAAAGTAATGCGATTCTTACACATGAGATATCTTTTTATTACTGTTCCATTTATAGCCCCGCCTTTAACTCCAATGGTCATATCGGCGGCTTCTCCTGACGGAAATGGTATTCCTCGTTGTTGCAAATTAGTGGATGAATTTGTTAATATTGTATTACTTTATTTTTCAGATATCGGATTATTCAGATATCTAAACAGATGACAAGTATATCCAACGTCATTGTGCTCCTCGCACTTTCCAGGATAGAGGCAACCCTCTGAGGGATTTGAGCTACCGGAATTTCAAACTCCGGTACCGGTTGGACAAAGACTCGGTGGAAAATTTGGAACGGAGATTACGGGACTCCCTTCTGCGACCAACAGGAAGGAACAAAGCCTTTGTCGCCAATTCTCATGTTCCTGTTAACTTGCCACAGGAACCTTCCAAATGGTCATTGGCGATTTAGTGAAGGTGGATGTTGCAACAGCTTGCCGAGCGAATCACCGCGTATCCAGTTTAATTGCTGGACTTAAACTGGAATTTATTAAAATACCCACTAGAGCAAATGAGGCAAGACGCAATAAACGTGACTTTTATAACGCAAGGCACTTTCCTGGAGACTTGGGTGCTATATATTGCCACCACATACCCATAACCTCTCCTGAGGGCAGTAACGCCGAAATGTGTATGTAGATTTCCAAGTGCACCTGGATTCTGATCGATAATAAAGGCAAATTAATAAAAAAACAGGAATTAAAATCTATTGCAATCTTCATCCATGCAGAGTAAAATTTGCGGATCTCTCCACTTTTTTAATCTCAGTCATTTTCTTATCGTGCTGCGCCCTGTCTAATCCGTCCGAAACTGAAACACAAGTGAGTGCTGCTGCCCGGAATCAGCGGTTTTCAGCTGTTTTACGACGTTGCCAAACGTTATTTTGCTACCTAAGTTCAAAGTCGACCTGAGACACTATAACCTTAGACTCGTTTTATACAATGCGATTTAGACTCTGATAGCAGTTCACGTTTTGACCGTGATTAAATCTGATACAATCGGGCCTCAGAGTATTGTTAAAGATTCTACTTGTTGAGTTACACCTAAAAGACGTGACAACATCGTCCACGCGACCGATTAGCACTGTGTAGGCAGTGGGATGAGGAAGGTCGTTAAGGCATGGGCCATACTATATAACCTGAACTTTCTACGAATAGTCTTTGAAGTCTACATAATGAATTACTTTTGTGTAATGGGTAAACCGTAACAGATAGACAAAATGTTACTACACAACAAATCAAAACAGGGAAAAAAAAAAAAAAAAAAAAAGAACTGGATCTAGTAAAAGTACGCAATACCCACAAAAATTACATAATTGTCTGGATTAACGAGACCTACATTTTGTTCATGCAATAAGATTTTGCATGTATATTTTACAGAAGTTTGGGTAGAAAAAATAATGTGAATGCAATATATTATACTTTTTTCGTGGTCGAAAGGGTTAAGTATGGAAGTTCAACGCCCTCACATAGTAATCCGTTTTTGTAATATAAATTTCGTTTAGCCTACTTATGCTTCTTATTTCTGACACGAAATGTGTAAAATTTGTGTAATCAAAGTTGATCTCGAGTAGCAAGAAGGAGATGGAGGAATAAGCCTTTGTGTAAAATATTTATAGAAAAGTGGGTAGAGAAAGTCATGTAAATGCAGTAGTCAGTTTTTAAAAAAATATATAATGAAACCCTTGGAAATATCAAGTTATATAACATCTTCATGATTTGCATGAAAAGGCCAAACAAATTGGATGAAACGAGTAAACGTTCTGAAATTTTTCCGAAAAACTCAAATTTTAAAATTAAAAGTATTTTAATTGCATAATTTTACCTTGTGTGTAAAGGTAAACACCTTGAATATCAAAAATGAAACTGAATTTTGAAATAATTGTTTCCACAGATATATAGGGGGATACATAATCCTGTTAACCATTTTTCAAGATTTTTTACCATATTTCCATATTAGAATATTCTTGGCGCAGTGGGCTAGAGCGTGGCAACTATGGTTCCTGGCCACAGGATGTTACCGGACTCCACCCCATCATACGCGTGGGGGTTTTTCCCTTATGGTAAAAAAAAAAAAAAAACATGTTTTCCTAAAATTTGATCCATTAGCATTTTATAGAAGAAATATATCCCTAGTAGTTTGTAGGGAAATATGGTTTAATATTCAATTTGCTTTTGAGTTCAAAACATTACATAGTAGAATATATTCATCCTAAAAAGAACTGAGTCGGAAACTGTGTGCATACATTTTAAGTAGCCATCTTTAATAAATGTCACAAAAAATCGTACTTTTGGTATCAGCATGTTACATATATGCAAGGCTAACTGTATTACATTTTTGCTTTCTCTGCTTCGTATTTATAGTAAGTAGAGGAAGTATTGTATTTGATACAAAGATTTCACCAGAAATACATGCTTTGACACATAATTAAAAACATTTTAAGGAAAATGTATGTGTATGCGTGCACCCGTCTGGTCTATGAACAGTACAGCTCAAAAACGAAAAATCGATTAAATACAACATTTGGTATATAAGCTCAGCATCTTCTAAGGATGCGCTACAGAGATTTTCAAGAAAATCCCCCATCCTAAACAGCGCTTTGCATGGAAATTTTTTCGAAAATATTGATTTTCTCCACAATGACTCTAAATATTTTGATTAAACTGCCATATATCTTAGGATATTTTCATGACAAAGAAATGTGTACCTGTAGTGAATCTTCTGAACAAACTCTGCAGTCCTCTTCATTCTGAATGACATTTGCATAGCCGGTAAACTGTAAGAGATAGAAAAAATATTACTACAGAAAAACTGTAGAACTCCTTAAGGCACACGATTTATGTCAAATAAGTACCCTCATTGTGGGAGTAGCTATTTTCGTGATATTCCTTGTTATTGATTTGAAATTTGAAATACTTTCGGATATCTCAAATCAGAAGTCGTTACTCTTTCTCTACCATAGTTATAGTAGGTAGATAAGATATTGCATTCTACCCTACGTTTCGAGATCCCTTGAATTCAAAAAGATTTTTTTTAAAAAAAAGAGGTCCGTATGGATGTTTAAAAACCTATATTTGTGAACGACCCTGTCAGTTGTTAGCATCATACCAACGTCTTCGTCCCGCAGTTGTTGTTGTTTTGTTGTTGTTGTTGTTGTTGTTCTTCTTCTTCTTCTTCTTCTTCTTCTTCTTCTTCTCCTCCTCCTCCTCCTCCTCCCAATAGCGCTACAACCCAAAGCGGGTCTGGGCCTTCTTCATCCGAGACCTCGAATCATCTCTATCCAGAGCTATCTGTTGCCAATTTTTGCCTTTTAGGAGCTGATAACTGTCCTCTTTCACTCAATCCATTCATCTTTTCCTAGGTTTACCTATCGGTCGCTTTCCAAACATCACTCCCGTCATCACTTTTTAGGTGTGTGCATCCATTCTTTGCACATGCCCTGCCCACTGTAGTCTTAGAGTTCTTCTCCATGGCAGTAAATCTACTGATATGAGACATCCCTTTTAATCACAATTGAAAACCACCGGTATGGACCGCGTTTGAACCTGCGACCTTGGTGCTAGTTTACCTGTTTGTAGGTATCTGTGTGCGTGCGTCGTCTGTCAACAACATAACTTCATCTGATTACCCTTCCCGTACGGAGGACTTACACCCCCTAGGACTTACAAGTCAGTACCTAGGGTCAGAAAACGAAAATTCATTATTGAAGTTCGTCTTTGTACCCGCATGTGGTATTCGTGGTGGACGAAGCGGCGTCTGGCGGGTTTTGTTCGGTTTCCCCCGCCGTTCATTCCACCAATTCCTCCATTATCACCTTTCTAATCATCCATTTCGCCTGCATTTCACATCATACTCTTCCTCACTATCATACCTGGTGCTTGGTTGACCATCTGCTTCCAGGTCTTCACTGTCTGGTCCTCTGCTCTCCGACAGGCGTCAAACCCTAGGCACTGGCTTGTAAGTCCTAGGGGGTGTAAGTCTTACGGTAATCAGAAAGAAAAGAAAGAAGTTCGTCTTTCAAGGATACGACACGAAGATTTTCAAGAAAGTCTACACATCCCAAACTACCCTTTACATGGAAAAGTTTTCGACATTTTTTAGTTTCTTAAAAACGGTTCTAATGGTTTTGGTTAACATACGAAATGTTTCAGACATTTTTGTGACAAATGAAATGTATATTTTGAATTTTCTATGGTAGCCTGTGAAGTCCTCTCCATTTTGAACTACATAACTGGTAAGCCGTAAGAGATTGACAAAATCTTACTGCACCAAAAATATAGATGGTTAACACGCACAATTTATGGCAAATATTGTGGAAATAATTTTCGAGATGTACCTTGCTTTTATGAGAGAACGTAGGCTTTTACAGCCGGAGTTATAAGTATAAGTTATATATCTTGTAATTGGTTTGAGTTTTCAAATAGTTATAGATTTCTCAAATAGAAAGTCATTCTTTTTTATGCCCTGCCGTACAAAAAGAATGGAATTTCAAAGCCATCACACAGAGATTAGGTTTTAAAAGATTTGGCCATCGCTTAAGACCTGCTTCATTCTCTTATTCCCCTTGCACCTACAACGAAATAAGCAATAAGATAATTTCTGCAAGTGCTTATCTGGATTAACATGAAGTAGACAGAGGAATAAGCACTTAACAGGAGTAGAGAAAGTCATATGAGTGCAACACATAAGATTTTTTAAACTATAGTGCCCTTTTGACGTAATTATTGCCTTTGGTTACATTAGCTGGAACTTGGTTGGACTATTTTTCTGTTCGCCATAGAAACAAAAGAATGTGTTTATGAAAATCTAATACACAGTAATAAACTTACTGGAACTTTCTGCTGGTTTTATGCAGTAAAATGGTTTGTATAGTAGCTTTAGCGTTATACCAACACTATTACCCACTTTTAACATACCAGCATAATAATATAACTTTTGCAACTAAACAACATGTTGTTGAAATAAATATCGATAGTTACTAAATATATAGATTTATTTAAAATATCTGATATGCTGCACTCACATGACTTTCTCTACTCTTGTATTAGCTATTATTACAAACTCTTATTCCTCTATCTTCTTCATTTAGTCAAACATTTACTGAAATAACGTTATTGCTAATTGCCTTGCAGGTGCAGGGAAATATGAGAATGCAATAGGCTTTGAACGATAGTCAGATCTTCTAAAGCTTTTTAAATTCCGTTCTCTTTGTACGGCCAAGAGATAAAAAAGTGAATAACGACCATCCATTTGAAAAAGTATAAGTATTGCAGAACTCACATAAATAACAACGAATATCTCTAAAATGGTTCATTACACAAACAAGATAATTTAACATAAACTGCGTGTTTTAACGAGATCTACAGTTTTTGTA